>OU343054.1:48824197-49266839 GCA_910593695.2 Ocypus olens | reverse complement strand
GCTGAAATTTTTTAACGGCAATCAATTTCTCTCGTCTTTCTGATGAAAATAAAGTTAAATTCAATAGTCCACGATGATTTTTAAGAAAGTTGCATTTTTTTACAAAATTTTCAAGGGGGTTAGTCATGTATTTTTTCACGATTTCATCAAAAATTTAAAATCTCTAATCCGATTAATTGACGTACGAGGAGCTCAGATTTGCAAACCGCGTTCAATTTGGAGTTTTCGTTTGGCCGCTACGGCCGATCAAAGTCTGAAAAATCAATTATTTTCTGAAAATTTCCTAAAATGTTCACTGTGACTGACTATTTTTTTTGCTATTGAAGATAGCTGAAATTTTTTAACGGCAATGAATTTCTCTCGTCTTTCTGATGAAAATAAAGTTAAATTCAATAGTCTACGATGATTTTTAAGAAAGTTGCATTTTTTAACAAATTTCCCAAGGGGGTTAGTCATGTAATTTTTCACGATTTCATCAAAAATTTAAAATCTCTAATCCGATTAATTGACGTACGAGGAGCTCAGATTTGCAAACCGCGTTCAATTTGGAGTTTTCGTTTGGCCGCTACGGCCGATCAAAGTCTGAAAAATCAATTATTTTCTGAAAATTTCCTAAAATGTTCACTGTGACTGACTATTTTTTTTGCTATTGAAGATAGCTGAAATTTTTTAACGGCAATGAATTTCTCTCGTCTTTCTGATGAAAATAAAGTTAAATTCAATAGTCTACGATGATTTTTAAGAAAGTTGCATTTTTTAACAAATTTTCAATACAAGTCATGTATTTTTTCACGATTTCATCAAAAATTTAAAATCTCTAATCCGATTAATTGACGTATGAGGAGCTCAGATTTGCAAACCGCGTTCAATTTGGAGTTTTCGTTTGGCCGCTACAGCAGATCAAAGTCTGAAAAATTAATTATTTTCTGAAAATTTCCCAAAATGTTCACTGTGACTGACTATTTTTTTTGCTATTGAAGATAGCTGAAATTTTTTAATGGCAATCAAATTCTCTCGTCTTTCTGATGAAAATAAAGTTAAATTCAATAGTCTACGATGATTTTTAAGAAAGTTGCATTTTTTAACAAATTTTCCAAGGGGGTTAGTCATGTAATTTTTCACGATTTCATCAAAAATTTAAAATCTCTAATCCGATTAATTGACGTACGAGGAGCTCAGATTTGCAAACCGCGTTCAATTTGGAGTTTTCGTTTGGCCGCTACGGCCGATCAAAGTCTGAAAAATCAATTATTTTCTGAAAATTTCCTAAAATGTTCACTGCGACTGACTATTTTTTTTGCTATTAAAGATTGCTGAAATTTTTTAACGGCAATCAATTTCTCTCGTCTTTCTGATGAAAATAAAGTTAAATTCAATAGTCCACGATGATTTTTAAGAAAGTTGCATTTTTTTACAAAATTTCCAAGGGGGTTAGTCATGTATTTTTTCACGATTTCATCAAAAATTTAAAATCTCTAATCCGATTAATTGACGTACGAGGAGCTCAGATTAGCAAACCGCGTTCAATTTGGAGTTTTCGTTTGGCCGCTACGGCCGATCAAAGTCTGAAAAATCAATTATTTTTTGAAAATTTTCTAAAATGTTCACTGTGACTGACTATTTTTTTTGCTATTAAAGATAGCTGAAATTTTTTAACGGCAATCAATTTCTCTCGTCTTTCTGATGAAAATAAAGTTAAATTCAATAGTCCACGATGATTTTTAAGAAAGTTGCATTTTTTTACAAAATTTCCAAGGGGGTTAGTCATGTATTTTTTCACGATTTCATCAAAAATTTAAAATCTCTAATCCGATTAATTGACGTACGAGGAGCTCAGATTTGCAAACCGCGTTCAATTTGGAGTTTTCGTTTGGCCGCTACGGCCGATCAAAGTCTGAAAAATCAATTATTTTCTGAAAATTTCCTAAAATGTTCACTGTGACTGACTATTTTTTTTGCTATTGAAGATAGCTGAAATTTTTTAACGGCAATCAATTTCTCTCGTCTTTCTGATGAAAATAAAGTTAAATTCAATAGTCTACGATGATTTTTAAGAAAGTTGCATTTTTTAACAAATTTTCCAAGGGGGTTAGTCATGTATTTTTTCACGATTTCATCAAAAATTTAAAATCTCTAATCCGATTAATTGACGTACGAGGAGCTCAGATTTGCAAACCGCGTTCAATTTGGAGTTTTCGTTTGGCCGCTACGGCAGATCAAAGTCTGAAAAATTAATTATTTTCTGAAAATTTCCCAAAATGTTCACTGTGACTGACTATTTTTTTTGCTATTGAAGATAGCTGAAATTTTTTGACGGCAATCAATTTCTCTCGTCTTTCTGATGAAAATAAAGTTAAATTCAATAGTCTACGATGATTTTAAGAAAGTTGCATTTTTTAACAAATTTCCCAAGGGGTTAGTCATGTAATTTTTCACGATTTCATCAAAAATTTAAAATCTCTAATCCGATTAATTGACGTACGAGGAGCTCAGATTTGCAAACCGCGTTCAATTTGGAGTTTTCGTTTGGCCGCTACGGCCGATCAAAGTCTGAAAAATCAATTATTTTCTGAAAATTTCCTAAAATGTTCACTGTGACTGACTATTTTTTTTGCTATTGAAGATAGCTGAAATTTTTTAACGGCAATCAATTTCTCTCGTCTTTCTGATGAAAATAAAGTTAAATTCAATAGTCTACGATGATTTTTAAGAAAGTTGCATTTTTTAACAAAATTTCCAAGGGGGTTAGTCATGTATTTTTTCACGATTTCATCAAAAATTTAAAATCTCTAATCCGATTAATTGACGTATGAGGAGCTCAGATTTGCAAACCGCGTTCAATTTGGAGTTTTCGTTTGGCCGCTACGGCCGATCAAAGTCTGAAAAATCAATTATTTTCTGAAAATTTCCTGAAATGTTCACTGTGACTGACTATTTTTTTTTGCTATTGAAGAAAATAAAGTTAAATTCAATAGTCTACGATGATTTTTAAGAAAGTTGCATTTTTTAACAAAATTTCCAAGGGGGTTAGTCATGTATTTTTTCACGATTTCATCAAAAATTTAAAATCTCTAATCCGATTAATTGACGTACGAGGAGCTCAGATTTGCAAACCGCGTTCAATTTGGAGTTTTCGTTTGGCCGCTACGGCCGATCAAAGTCTGAAAAATCAATTCTTTTCTGAAAATTTCCTGAAATGTTCACTGTGACTGACTATTTTTTTTGCTATTGAAGATAGCTGAAATTTTTTAACGGCAATCAATTTCTCACGTCTTTCTGATGAAAATAAAGTTAAATTCAATAGTCTACGATGATTTTTAAGAAAGTTGCATTTTTTAACAAATTTTCCAAGGGGGTTAGTCATGTATTTTTTCACGATTTCTTCAAAAATTTAAAATCTCTAATCCGATTAATTGACGTACGAGGAGCTCAGATTTGCAAACCGCGTTCAATTTGGAGTTTCCGTTTGGCCGCTACGGCCGATCAAAGTCTGAAAAATCAATTATTTTCTGAAAATTTCCCAAAATGTTCACTGTGACTGACTATTTTTTTTGCTATTGAAGATAGCTGAAATTTTTTAACGGCAATCAATTTCTCTCGTCTTTCTGATGAAAATAAAGTTAAATTCAATAGTCTACGATGATTTTTAAGAAAGTTGCATTTTTTTACAAAATTTCCAAGGGGGTTAGTCATGTATTTTTTCACGATTTCATCAAAAATTTAAAATCTCTAATCCGATTAATTGACGTACGAGGAGCTCAGATTTGCAAACCGCGTTCAATTTGGAGTTTTCGTTGGCCGCTACGGCGATCAAAGTCTGAAAAATCAATTATTTTCTGAAAATTTCCTAAAATGTTCACTGTGACTGACTATTTTTTTTGCTATTGAAGATAGCTGAAATTTTTTAACGGCAATGAATTTCTCTCGTCTTTCTGATGAAAATAAAGTTAAATTCAATAGTCTACGATGATTTTTAAGAAAGTTGCATTTTTTAACAAATTTTCAATACAAGTCATGTATTTTTTCACGATTTCTTCAAAAATTTAAAATCTCTAATCCGATTAATTGACGTACGAGGAGCTCAGATTTGCAAACCGCGTTCAATTTGGAGTTTCCGTTTGGCCGCTACGGCCGATCAAAGTCTGAAAAATCAATTATTTTCTGAAAATTTCCCAAAATGTTCACTGTGACTGACTATTTTTTTTGCTATTGAAGATAGCTGAAATTTTTTAACGGCAATCAATTTCTCTCGTCTTTCTGATGAAAATAAAGTTAAATTCAATAGTCTACGATGATTTTTAAGAAAGTTGCATTTTTTTACAAAATTTCCAAGGGGGTTAGTCATGTATTTTTTCACGATTTCATCAAAAATTTAAAATCTCTAATCCGATTAATTGACGTATAAGGAGCTCAGATTTGCAAACCGCGTTCAATTTGGAGTTTTCGTTTGGCCGCTACAGCAGATCAAAGTCTGAAAAATTAATTATTTTCTGAAAATTTCCCAAAATGTTCACTGTGACTGACTATTTTTTTTGCTATTGAAGATAGCTGAAATTTTTTAATGGCAATCAAATTCTCTCGTCTTTCTGATGAAAATAAAGTTAAATTCAATAGTCTACGATGATTTTTAAGAAAGTTGCATTTTTTAACAAATTTTCCAAGGGGGTTAGTCATGTAATTTTTCACGATTTCATCAAAAATTTAAAATCTCTAATCCGATTAATTGACGTACGAGGAGCTCAGATTTGCAAACCGCGTTCAATTTGGAGTTTTCGTTTGCCGCTACGGCCGATCAAAGTCTGAAAAATCAATTATTTTCTGAAAATTTCCTAAAATGTTCACTGCGACTGACTATTTTTTTTGCTATTAAAGATAGCTGAAATTTTTTAACGGCAATCAATTTCTCTCGTCTTTCTGATGAAAATAAAGTTAAATTCAATAGTCCACGATGATTTTTAAGAAAGTTGCATTTTTTTACAAAATTTCCAAGGGGGTTAGTCATGTATTTTTTCACGATTTCATCAAAAATTTAAAATCTCTAATCCGATTAATTGACGTACGAGGAGCTCAGATTTGCAAACCGCGTTCAATTTGGAGTTTTCGTTTGGCCGCTACGGCCGATCAAAGTCTGAAAAATCAATTATTTTCTGAAAATTTCCTAAAATGTTCACTGTGACTGACTATTTTTTTTGCTATTAAAGATAGCTGAAATTTTTTAACGGCAATCAATTTCTCTCGTCTTTCTGATGAAAATAAAGTTAAATTCAATAGTCCACGATGATTTTTAAGAAAGTTGCATTTTTTTACAAAATTTTCAAGGGGGTTAGTCATGTATTTTTTCACGATTTCATCAAAAATTTAAAATCTCTAATCCGATTAATTGACGTACGAGGAGCTCAGATTTGCAAACCGCGTTCAATTTGGAGTTTTCGTTGGCCGCTACGGCCGATCAAAGTCTGAAAAATCAATTATTTTCTGAAAATTTCCTAAAATGTTCACTGTGACTGACTATTTTTTTTGCTATTAAAGATAGCTGAAATTTTTTAACGGCAATCAATTTCTCTCGTCTTTCTGATGAAAATAAAGTTAAATTCAATAGTCCACGATGATTTTTAAGAAAGTTGCATTTTTTTACAAAATTTCCAAGGGGGTTAGTCATGTATTTTTTCACGATTTCATCAAAAATTTAAAATCTCTAATCCGATTAATTGACGTATAAGGAGCTCAGATTTGCAAACCGCGTTCAATTTGGAGTTTTCGTTTGGCCGCTACAGCAGATCAAAGTCTGAAAAATCAATTATTTTCTGAAAATTTCCTAAAATGTTCACTGTGACTGACTATTTTTTTTGCTATTAAAGATAGCTGAAATTTTTTAACGGCAATCAATTTCTCTCGTCTTTCTGATGAAAATAAAGTTAAATTCAATAGTCCACGATGATTTTTAAGAAAGTTGCATTTTTTTACAAAATTTCCAAGGGGGTTAGTCATGTAATTTTTCACGATTTCATCAAAAATTTAAAATCTCTAATCCGATTAATTGACGTACGAGGAGCTCAGATTTGCAAACCGCGTTCAATTTGGAGTTTTCGTTTGGCCGCTACGGCCGATCAAAGTCTGAAAAATTAATTATTTTCTGAAAATTTCCCAAAATGTTCACTGTGACTGACTATTTTTTTTGCTATTGAAGATGGCTGAAATTTTTTAACGGCAATCAATTTCTCTCGTCTTTCTGATGAAAATAAAGTTAAATTCAATAGTCTACGATGATTTTTAAGAAAGTTGCATTTTTTAACAAATTTTCCAAGGGGGTTAGTCATGTATTTTTTCACGATTTCATCAAAAATTTAAAATCTCTAATCCGATTAATTGACGTACGAGGAGCTCAGATTTGCAAACCGCGTTCAATTTGGAGTTTTCGTTTGGCCGCTACGGCCGATCAAAGTCTGAAAAATCAATTATTTTCTGAAAATTTCCTAAAATGTTCACTGTGACTGACTATTTTTTTTGCTATTAAAGATAGCTGAAATTTTTTAACGGCAATCAATTTCTCTCGTCTTTCTGATGAAAATAAAGTTAAATTCAATAGTCTACGATGATTTTTAAGAAAGTTGCATTTTTTTACAAAATTTTCAAGGGGGTTAGTCATGTAATTTTTCACGATTTCATCAAAAATTTAAAATCTCTAATCCGATTAATTGACGTACGAGGAGCTCAGATTTGCAAACCGCGTTCAATTTGGAGTTTTCGTTTGGCCGCTACGGCCGATCAAAGTCTGAAAAATCAATTATTTTCTGAAAATTTCCTAAAATGTTCACTGTGACTGACTATTTTTTTTGCTATTGAAGATAGCTGAAATTTTTTAACGGCAATCAATTTCTCTCGTCTTTCTGATGAAAATAAAGTTAAATTCAATAGTCTACGATGATTTTTAAGAAAGTTGCATTTTTTAACAAATTTTCCAAGGGGGTTAGTCATGTATTTTTTCACGATTTCATCAAAAATTTAAAATCTCTAATCCGATTAATTGACGTACGAGGAGCTCAGATTTGCAAACCGCGTTCAATTTGGAGTTTTCGTTTGGCCGCTACGGCCGATCAAAGTCTGAAAAATCAATTATTTTCTGAAAATTTCCTAAAATGTTCACTGTGACTGACTATTTTTTTTGCTATTAAAGATAGCTGAAATTTTTTAACGGCAGTCAATTTCTCTCGTCTTTCTGATGAAAATAAAGTTAAATTCAATAGTCCACGATGATTTTTAAGAAAGTTGCATTTTTTTACAAAATTTCCAAGGGGGTTAGTCATGTATTTTTTCACGATTTCATCAAAAATTTAAAATCTCTAATCCGATTAATTGACGTACGAGGAGCTCAGATTTGCAAACCGCGTTCAATTTGGAGTTTTCGTTTGGCCGCTACGGCCGATCAAAGTCTGAAAAATCAATTATTTTCTGAAAATTTCCTAAAATGTTCACTGTGACTGACTATTTTTTTTGCTATTAAAGATAGCTGAAATTTTTTAACGGCAATCAATTTCTCTCGTCTTTCTGATGAAAATAAAGTTAAATTCAATAGTCCACGATGATTTTTAAGAAAGTTGCATTTTTTTACAAAATTTCCAAGGGGGTTAGTCATGTATTTTTTCACGATTTCATCAAAAATTTAAAATCTCTAATCCGATTAATTGACGTACGAGGAGTTCAGATTTGCAAACCGCGTTCAATTTGGAGTTTTCGTTTGGCCGCTACGGCCGATCAAAGTCTGAAAAATCAATTATTTTCTGAAAATTTCCTAAAATGTTCACTGTGACTGACTATTTTTTTTGCTATTAAAGATAGCTGAAATTTTTTAACGGCAATCAATTTCTCTCGTCTTTCTGATGAAAATAAAGTTAAATTCAATAGTCCACGATGATTTTTAAGAAAGTTGCATTTTTTTACAAAATTTCCAAGGGGGTTGGTCATGTATTTTTTCACGATTTCATCAAAAATTAAAAATCTCTAATCCGATTAATTGACGTACGAGGAGCTCAGATTTGCAAACCACGTTCAATTTGGAGTTTTCGTTTGGCCGCTACGGCAGATCAAAGTCTGAAAAATTAATTATTTTCTGAAAATTTCCCAAAATGTTCACTGTGACTGACTATTTTTTTTCTATTGAAGATGGCTGAAATTTTTTAACGGCAATCAATTTCTCTCGTCTTTCTGATGAAAATAAAGTTAAATTCAATAGTCTACGATGATTTTTAAGAAAGTTGCATTTTTTAACAAATTTTCCAAGGGGGTTAGTCATGTATTTTTTCACGATTTCATCAAAAATTTAAAATCTCTAATCCGATTAATTGACGTACGAGGAGCTCAGATTTGCAAACCGCGTTCAATTTGGAGTTTTCGTTTGGCCGCTACGGCAGATCAAAGTCTGAAAAATTAATTATTTTCTGAAAATTTCCTAAAATGTTCACTGTGACTGACTATTTTTTTTGCTATTGAAGATAGCTGAAATTTTTTGACGGCAATCAATTTCTCTCGTCTTTCTGATGAAAATAAAGTTAAATTCAATAGTCTACGATAATTTTTAAGAAAGTTGCATTTTTTAACAAATTTCCCAAGGGGGTTAGTCATGTAATTTTTCACGATTTCATCAAAAATTTAAAATCTCTAATCCGATTAATTGACGTACGAGGAGCTCAGATTTGCAAACCGCGTTCAATTTGGAGTTTTCGTTTGGCCGCTACGGCCGATCAAAGTCTGAAAAATCAATTATTTTCTGAAAATTTCCTAAAATGTTCACTGTGACTGACTATTTTTTTTGCTATTGAAGATAGCTGAAATTTTTTAACGGCAATCAATTTCTCTCGTCTTTCTGATGAAAATAAAGTTAAATTCAATAGTCTACGATGATTTTTAAGAAAGTTGCATTTTTTTACAAAATTTTCAAGGGGGTTAGTCATGTATTTTTTCACGATTTCATCAAAAATTAAAAATCTCTAATCCGATTAATTGACGTACGAGGAGCTCAGATTTGCAAACCACGTTCAATTTGGAGTTTTCGTTTGGCCGCTACGGCAGATCAAAGTCTGAAAAATTAATTATTTTCTGAAAATTTCCCAAAATGTTCACTGTGACTGACTATTTTTTTTCTATTGAAGATGGCTGAAATTTTTTAACGGCAATCAATTTCTCTCGTCTTTCTGATGAAAATAAAGTTAAATTCAATAGTCTACGATGATTTTTAAGAAAGTTGCATTTTTTAACAAATTTTCCAAGTCATGTATTTTTTCACGATTTCATCAAAAATTTAAAATCTCTAATCCGATTAATTGACGTACGAGGAGCTCAGATTTGCAAACCGCGTTCAATTTGGAGTTTTCGTTTGGCCGCTACGGCAGATCAAAGTCTGAAAAATTAATTATTTTCTGAAAATTTCCTAAAATGTTCACTGTGACTGACTATTTTTTTTGCTATTGAAGATAGCTGAAATTTTTTGACGGCAATCAATTTCTCTCGTCTTTCTGATGAAAATAAAGTTAAATTCAATAGTCTACGATAATTTTTAAGAAAGTTGCATTTTTTAACAAATTTCCCAAGGGGGTTAGTCATGTAATTTTTCACGATTTCATCAAAAATTTAAAATCTCTAATCCGATTAATTGACGTACGAGGAGCTCAGATTTGCAAACCGCGTTCAATTTGGAGTTTTCGTTTGGCCGCTACGGCCGATCAAAGTCTGAAAAATCAATTATTTTCTGAAAATTTCCTAAAATGTTCACTGTGACTGACTATTTTTTTTGCTATTGAAGATAGCTGAAATTTTTTAACGGCAATCAATTTCTCTCGTCTTTCTGATGAAAATAAAGTTAAATTCAATAGTCTACGATGATTTTTAAGAAAGTTGCATTTTTTTACAAAATTTTCAAGGGGGTTAGTCATGTATTTTTTCACGATTTCATCAAAAATTAAAAATCTCTAATCCGATTAATTGACGTACGAGGAGCTCAGATTTGCAAACCGCGTTCAATTTGGAGTTTTCGTTTGGCCGCTACGGCAGATCAAATTCTGAAAAATTAATTATTTTCTGAAAATTTCCCAAAATGTTCACTGTGACTGACTATTTTTTTTGCTATTGAAGATGGCTGAAATTTTTTAACGGCAATCAATTTCTCTCGTCTTTCTGATGAAAATAAAGTTAAATTCAATAGTCTACGATGATTTTTAAGAAAGTTGCATTTTTTAACAAATTTCCCAAGGGGGTTAGTCATGTAATTTTTCACGATTTCATCAAAAATTTAAAATCTCTAATCCGATTAATTGACGTACGAGGAGCTCAGATTTGCAAACCGCGTTCAATTTGGAGTTTTCGTTTGGCCGCTACGGCCGATCAAAGTCTGAAAAATCAATTATTTTCTGAAAATTTCCTAAAATGTTCACTGTGACTGACTATTTTTTTTGCTATTGAAGATAGCTGAAATTTTTTAACGGTAATCAATTTCTCTCGTCTTTCTGATGAAAATAAAGTTAAATTCAATAGTCTACGATGATTTTTAAGAAAGTTGCATTTTTTTACAAAATTTTCAAGGGGGTTAGTCATGTATTTTTTCACGATTTCATCAAAAATTAAAAATCTCTAATCCGATTAATTGACGTACGAGGAGCTCAGATTTGCAAACCGCGTTCAATTTGGAGTTTTCGTTTGGCCGCTACGGCAGATCAAAGTCTGAAAAATTAATTATTTTCTGAAAATTTCCCAAAATGTTCACTGTGACTGACTATTTTTTTTGCTATTGAAGATGGCTGAAATTTTTTAACGGCAATCAATTTCTCTCGTCTTTCTGATGAAAATAAAGTTAAATTCAATAGTCTACGATGATTTTTAAGAAAGTTGCATTTTGTAACAAATTTCCCAAGGGGGTTAGTCATGTAATTTTTCACGATTTCATCAAAAATTTAAAATCTCTAATCCGATTAATTGACGTACGAGGAGCTCAGATTTGCAAACCGCGTTCAATTTGGAGTTTTCGTTTGGCCGCTACGGCAGATCAAAGTCTGAAAAATTAATTATTTTCTGAAAATTTCCCAAAATGTTCACTGTGACTGACTATTTTTTTTGCTATTGAAGATAGCTGAAATTTTTTAACGGCAATCAATTTCTCTCGTCTTTCTGATGAAAATAAAGTTAAATTCAATAGTCTACGATGATTTTTAAGAAAGTTGCATTTTTTTACAAAATTTTCAAGGGGGTTAGTCATGTAATTTTTCACGATTTCATCAAAAATTTAAAATCTCTAATCCGATTAATTGACGTACGAGGAGCTCAGATTTGCAAACCGCGTTCAATTTGGAGTTTTCGTTTGGCCGCTACGGCCGATCAAAGTCTGAAAAATCAATTATTTTCTGAAAATTTCCTAAAATGTTCACTGTGACTGACTATTTTTTTTGCTATTGAAGATAGCTGAAATTTTTTAACGGCAATCAATTTCTCTCGTCTTTCTGATGAAAATAAAGTTAAATTCAATAGTCTACGATGATTTTTAAGAAAGTTGCATTTTTTAACAAATTTTCCAAGGGGGTTAGTCATGTATTTTTTCACGATTTCATCAAAAATTTAAAATCTCTAATCCGATTAATTGACGTACGAGGAGCTCAGATTTGCAAACCGCGTTCAATTTGGAGTTTTCGTTTGGCCGCTACGGCCGATCAAAGTCTGAAAAATCAATTATTTTCTGAAAATTTCCTAAAATGTTCACTGTGACTGACTATTTTTTTTGCTATTAAAGATAGCTGAAATTTTTTAACGGCAATCAATTTCTCTCGTCTTTCTGATGAAAATAAAGTTAAATTCAATAGTCCACGATGATTTTTAAGAAAGTTGCATTTTTTTACAAAATTTCCAAGGGGGTTAGTCATGTATTTTTTCACGATTTCATCAAAAATTAAAAATCTCTAATCCGATTAATTGACGTACGAGGAGTTCAGATTTGCAAACCGCGTTCAATTTGGAGTTTTCGTTTGGCCGCTACGGCCGATCAAAGTCTGAAAAATCAATTATTTTCTGAAAATTTCCTAAAATGTTCACTGTGACTGACTATTTTTTTTGCTATTAAAGATAGCTGAAATTTTTTAACGGCAATCAATTTCTCTCGTCTTTCTGATGAAAATAAAGTTAAATTCAATAGTCCACGATGATTTTTAAGAAAGTTGCATTTTTTTACAAAATTTCCAAGGGGGTTGGGTTGGTCATGTATTTTTTCACGATTTCATCAAAAATTAAAAATCTCTAATCCGATTAATTGACGTACGAGGAGCTCAGATTTGCAAACCACGTTCAATTTGGAGTTTTCGTTTGGCCGCTACGGCAGATCAAAGTCTGAAAAATTAATTATTTTCTGAAAATTTCCCAAAATGTTCACTGTGACTGACTATTTTTTTTGCTATTGAAGATGGCTGAAATTTTTTAACGGCAATCAATTTCTCTCGTCTTTCTGATGAAAATAAAGTTAAATTCAATAGTCTACGATGATTTTTAAGAAAGTTGCATTTTTTAACAAATTTTCCAAGGGGGTTAGTCATGTATTTTTTCACGATTTCATCAAAAATTTAAAATCTCTAATCCGATTAATTGACGTACGAGGAGCTCAGATTTGCAAACCGCGTTCAATTTGGAGTTTTCGTTTGGCCGCTACGGCAGATCAAAGTCTGAAAAATTAATTATTTTCTGAAAATTTCCCAAAATGTTCACTGTGACTGACTATTTTTTTTGCTATTGAAGATAGCTGAAATTTTTTGACGGCAATCAATTTCTCTCGTCTTTCTGATGAAAATAAAGTTAAATTCAATAGTCTACGATGATTTTTAAGAAAGTTGCATTTTTTAACAAATTTCCCAAGGGGGTTAGTCATGTAATTTTTCACGATTTCATCAAAAATTTAAAATCTCTAATCCGATTAATTGACGTACGAGGAGCTCAGATTTGCAAACCGCGTTCAATTTGGAGTTTTCGTTTGGCCGCTACGGCCGATCAAAGTCTGAAAAATCAATTATTTTCTGAAAATTTCCTAAAATGTTCACTGTGACTGACTATTTTTTTTGCTATTGAAGATAGCTGAAATTTTTTAACGGCAATCAATTTCTCTCGTCTTTCTGATGAAAATAAAGTTAAATTCAATAGTCTACGATGATTTTTAAGAAAGTTGCATTTTTTTACAAAATTTTCAAGGGGGTTAGTCATGTATTTTTTCACGATTTCATCAAAAATTAAAAATCTCTAATCCGATTAATTGACGTACGAGGAGCTCAGATTTGCAAACCGCGTTCAATTTGGAGTTTTCGTTTGGCCGCTACGGCAGATCAAAGTCTGAAAAATTAATTATTTTCTGAAAATTTCCCAAAATGTTCACTGTGACTGACTATTTTTTTTGCTATTGAAGATGGCTGAAATTTTTTAACGGCAATCAATTTCTCTCGTCTTTCTGATGAAAATAAAGTTAAATTCAATAGTCTACGATGATTTTTAAGAAAGTTGCATTTTTTAACAAATTTCCCAAGGGGGTTAGTCATGTAATTTTTCACGATTTCATCAAAAATTTAAAATCTCTAATCCGATTAATTGACGTACGAGGAGCTCAGATTTGCAAACCGCGTTCAATTTGGAGTTTTCGTTTGGCCGCTACGGCCGATCAAAGTCTGAAAAATCAATTATTTTCTGAAAATTTCCTAAAATGTTCACTGTGACTGACTATTTTTTTTGCTATTGAAGATAGCTGAAATTTTTTAACGGCAATCAATTTCTCTCGTCTTTCTGATGAAAATAAAGTTAAATTCAATAGTCTACGATGATTTTTAAGAAAGTTGCATTTTTTTACAAAATTTTCAAGGGGGTTAGTCATGTATTTTTTCACGATTTCATCAAAAATTAAAAATCTCTAATCCGATTAATTGACGTACGAGGAGCTCAGATTTGCAAACCGCGTTCAATTTGGAGTTTTCGTTTGGCCGCTACGGCAGATCAAAGTCTGAAAAATTAATTATTTTCTGAAAATTTCCCAAAATGTTCACTGTGACTGACTATTTTTTTTGCTATTGAAGATAGCTGAAATTTTTTAACGGCAATCAATTTCTCTCGTCTTTCTGATGAAAATAAAGTTAAATTCAATAGTCTACGATGATTTTTAAGAAAGTTGCATTTTTTTACAAAATTTTCAAGGGGGTTAGTCATGTAATTTTTCACGATTTCATCAAAAATTTAAAATCTCTAATCCGATTAATTGACGTACGAGGAGCTCAGATTTGCAAACCGCGTTCAATTTGGAGTTTTCGTTTGGCCGCTACGGCCGATCAAAGTCTGAAAAATCAATTATTTTCTGAAAATTTCCTAAAATGTTCACTGTGACTGACTATTTTTTTTGCTATTGAAGATAGCTGAAATTTTTTAACGGCAATCAATTTCTCTCGTCTTTCTGATGAAAATAAAGTTAAATTCAATAGTCTACGATGATTTTTAAGAAAGTTGCATTTTTTAACAAATTTTCCAAGGGGGTTAGTCATGTATTTTTTCACGATTTCATCAAAAATTTAAAATCTCTAATCCGATTAATTGACGTACGAGGAGCTCAGATTTGCAAACCGCGTTCAATTTGGAGTTTTCGTTTGGCCGCTACGGCAGATCAAAGTCTGAAAAATTAATTATTTTCTGAAAATTTCCCAAAATGTTCACTGTGACTGACTATTTTTTTTGCTATTGAAGATGGCTGAAATTTTTTAACGGCAATCAATTTCTCTCGTCTTTCTGATGAAAATAAAGTTAAATTCAATAGTCTACGATGATTTTTAAGAAAGTTGCATTTTTTAACAAATTTTCCAAGGGGGTTAGTCATGTATTTTTTCACGATTTCATCAAAAATTTAAAATCTCTAATCCGATTAATTGACGTACGAGGAGCTCAGATTTGCAAACCGCGTTCAATTTGGAGCTTTCGTTTGGCCGCTACGGCAGATCAAAGTCTGAAAAATTAATTATTTTCTGAAAATTTCCCAAAATGTTCACTGTGACTGACTATTTTTTTTGCTATTGAAGATGGCTGAAATTTTTTAACGGCAATCAATTTCTCTCGTCTTTCTGATGAAAATAAAGTTAAATTCAATAGTCTACGATGATTTTTAAGAAAGTTGCATTTTTTAACAAATTTTCCAAGGGGGTTAGTCATGTAATTTTTCACGATTTCATCAAAAATTAAAAATCTCTATTCCGACTAATTGACGTACGAGGAGCTCAGATTTGCAAACCGCGTTCAATTTGGAGTTTTCGTTTGGCCGCTACGGCCGATCATAGTCTGAAAAATCAATTATTTTCGTAAATTTTCTAAAATGTTTATGGTGACTGACTATTTTTTTTGCTATTGAAGATAGCTGATTTTTTTTAACGGCAATCAATTTCTCTCGTCTTTCTGATGAAAAAAAAGTTAAATTCAATAGTCTACGATGATTATTAAGAAAGTTGCATTTTTTAACAAATTTCCAAGGGGTTTACTCATGTCTTTTTTTCGTATTTTCACCAAAAATTTAAAATCTCTAATCTGACTAATTGACCTACGAGGAGCTCAGATTTGCAAACCGCGTTCAATTTGGAGTTTTCGTTTGGCCGCTACGACCGATCAAAGTCTGAAAAATCAATTATTTTCTAAAATTTCCTAAAATGTTCATGGTGACTGACTAATTTTTTTGCTATTGAAGATAGCTAAAATTTTTTAACGGCAATCAATTTTTCTCGTCTTTCTGATGAAAAAAAAGTTAAATTCAATAGTCTACGATGATTATTAAGAAAGTTGCATTTTTTAACAAATTTCCAAGGGGTTTACTCATGTCTTTTTTTCGTGTTTTCATCAAAAATTAAAAATCTCTAATCTGACTAACTGACGTACGAGGAGCTCAGATTTGCAATCCGCGCTCAATTTGGAGTTTTCGTTTGGCCGCTACGGCCGTTCAAATTCCGATTTTTTTACTATTCTTACAGACTGAGTTGGCTGCATCGATCTTGACAAGGCAGTCAACCTATTAATACCGTATTTTTTTAAGGTTCGTAATGATGAGCTTGATTAGTGTTCCGTATATCCCGATTGATAATCAATAAAGTTCGTTATTTTTAGCCGAATTGCGTCAAATGCTTCTTTTTTTTTCTCTCTTTTGCGTGCATATCAGTTCAGTGTGGGCGATAATAAGACGTTGGATGCACCGCAAGTGTAAGTACACATACGTGTGTGCATGTCCCTCCAATTACGCCTCTCCGTCCTAATTAATTAATTAATCTTTGCATAGCGGCTCCGTAAACAACCCTCGCCGATAATACGAGGTCACGTATTCAGAAGTTTTAGCAAACAACGTTTCTCTTTTGTTATATTTCAATGAACGTCTAATTCCAATTAGTAGTTTACATATTTGTGTTTCTATGGATATAATCGTTCCAAAATGTCGTGAACATCTTAAACGTCAAGAGCTTCACCCGCAGGTGTCACGACATTTTGGGACGGCTGTAACGTTGTTATGAAAAGTAAGTTATTGAAAAGGGTGTTTGGGTGTTGCAAGAGGGAGTTTCGGATGCCCTAAAGCGCAGTTCATCCTTGGAATTGGAATATTTCTGCGTGAAATTTGAAAAATCTTAACTTTGTGAACACGCGTTTTATCATCACCATTTTTCGACGCAACGAAGACATTACATGCCTTTTTCTTTCGCCCATGGGATACAAATTCAGCTCAGGAAAAATCACGCATTTCTCTCCCTTGATATATAATCCACTATTGTAGACAGGGGCGGCTCGTTGTATAGAGCCAAGGAGGAGTTTCAAACTCGGCAAGAATTTTTAATTTTTTAATTCTTTTTCGCCGCCAGTTATTTTGGTCTAGGAAGATAAATCGTTATTTATTTCTTCAAAACTGGAGGGGGGGGGGTGTATATTGTATAAGTGGCTCTACCATCAACATGTCCCACGAGCCGCCACTGATTGTAGACATGAGGAGCGGGAAAAATTTGCACGTATTCTAAAGGTGTTACATAATAAAATAAAATAAAAACCCCCTTTAAATTTATGCAAGGGGAACAAAGAATGAGCAAGAATCTCAAGGATAATCGCCTATACGACTAAACAAAACAACAACAAGAAAAAAAAAGTCTCTCGAAACGGGTCAGGGCCATCAACTAAATTCGCTTTCCCTCATTTCGCCGTCTTCGCATAATCGCGAACAAATCGCATCCACCACGTGACCAAACCCTAGAATTTCGGATCGATCCCCCCCCCGGATATAAACCGAGCATTTACCCCCGACCGGCTGGCATCCTGACAATGGCGGAAGCAAAGTGGAAAGAGAGACCCTTTCACTCTCACTTCCGTCCGTCGGAAAATGTCTGGGGCGATATAATCATATGAATTCATCGAAACGGAATTTTTTTAATAATAATAATTGAAAACTCTTAATCTTAATTTATCATTGTACAGGTGTCGTCATTTAAAAAAAAAATAGTGTCTTCACTTCTAACAATATTATCCAAATAAAATTGAAAACTCATGAAAAGTAGAAATTTCAGCCCTTTATATTTTTGCAACTCTTTCAAAAAAGTCACCCATAACTAAATCAAAATTCTATATATACTAATTGAATAAGTAGTTTGCTAGATCCCCAGTCTAGCAAACTGGAGGTTGCAGGTTCGTGCATGTCCGCACACCTAATCCAATTTTATACCATCATTTTCGAAATTATACGCATTTGCAAAATAATTGATTTACTCTGCATCCGTAATTACAAAATGATTACCTTTACCAATTGAATGTATTAATACGCAACACGATAAACGCGTTCCGTTATTGCCTCATTCAGTGAAATTTGCAGTGTACTAGAAATCGCGGAATTTGCAACGATAAAAAGTGGAAAATTTCCGCAAAGCGTAAATAAATAGTTTAGAATTGCAGATGTTGAAACCTGCATTATTCACGTTTCTCGGCATCGGATGTCTGAGACGGAGGCAGGGTAATTGAACCTGAATCCATCACACAAGATCGAGAGAATCACATTCTGCCAACGCAAAAGTAACGCGCGGACGTGCCGCAAGTGGGCGATGGCGATTTAACATGAGACTCGCGAGATATTAATGCTGGGAGGGCAATGGTTCAAATTTGACCTAGATTTATGTAAGAATCGTGGAGCTAACGTATTACACATGTTTATATTTACTAATTAAATAATTAGTTGCTAGACCCATAGTCTAGCAAACTGGAGGTTACAGATTCGAGATTCACTTTATTATATACAAACATCTTAATTTGAAAATAATATTTACATTTTTGATTTTTGCTACCATTTCAAAAGACTGTGGACCAGGAGATCTTTCCGCCTTCTTATTCTGTTTCTTCATATATGTTTTTTTTATTGCGGGTGTAACTTTATTAATACTTATATTCATATTTTTATATGTAAATGTATTAATTTATTTTGTTCACGAAAATGTTATAATGTGCGCATTATTTAATTCCATGTTAATGGGGTACATTTAACACTCAATTTCATTAAACACGCATTTGCGTGTTTAATATTGTCCATCACGCTAATTCACGCTTTGATTCACAGAACGCGATTTATGATAATATTTTGTTTACTCTGTTTAATTCTGATTTTAACATTGATTTTTTTTTTTACTTGTAATTGTAATTACAACTTTAATTTTGATTGTAATTGTAATTTCAAATTTAATTTTGATTTTAATTTTCGTGAACAAAGTTTAGTGTACAACTCGCATATAATGGCTATTATTAAAATAATAATTAATCGCCATCATTATATGCTCGTTGTATAATATACTATTTATGTAAATGTACTTTTTTAAAAGAAGATTCAAATTCAAATTAATATTTAACCAAAAAAATCATTTTCATACACTTCTTGACCAACTCGTGAATGTAGCACTCGTTATTGGAAATAAATAATATTATTATTACTATTGCCTGCTTTGCTCGTTTAATTACAAACATGTCGTGAGTGAATGGCATACGCCAAAGTCAAAAAAAAAATTATTACTATTATTATTTTTATGGTTTCCTCGCCCAACATTCACGAGCCGCCGCTGAATACGCTTAAATCGGCTATAAAATCGCATGTTATTATTTATTACAAAAAAAAAACATGCAAATAACGAATTGTGGCGATTCGATTAAATTTTACGCTGCCAGTAATTTATTTCGACGTTTTAACAATATTTTCCGTTCGAACTCTCGTCAATATCCTTCGATTAATCTGCGGAATTGCAAAATCGCTTTCGAGCAAAAAGCGTGTAGAACGCGATTTTGCCGGACAATTTCTAACAACTCAACCCGTAGATTTTCTCTGACACATTTAATTTTCTAGTTGCGAAAAGAAAAAAAAAATAACAAATAAGCAAAGAGCGCTTTGTGGCGAAATCTAATTAAAATCTGCAAACAGAATTGAACACTGAAGGAAAATATACGTTTACATCGTTTCACACACTTTGTTGATTTAACAAAGCCGAACACTTTGCTTAAATAATGATTTAAAATATTAAAATAATTGTACAGCGATTTTTTTTTTTAATTCTATTTCTATCTAACTTTTTTTCAAGAATTTTCCAAATCTGAATATTCGTTCAAGAGTTATCGCCGAAACGATGGAATAAGAAATTTAAATGTTTTTATCTAATCTGTCGAGTAGAGCATTTTGCTTCAAGAATTTTCCATAACCAAACATCCTTTCAAGAGTTATCGTCGAAACAATTGAAAGTCGAATTTATGTTTCCATTTTATCTATTTAATTGGTGGAATATTTTGCTGCAGGAATTTTCCAAATCCCACTATCCGTTCAAGAGTTACCATCGAAACAACGAATAACAATTGAATGTCGAATTTACTTCTTTCATGTTATCAGTTTCTATTTGACAAGTGAGATAATTTGCTTGAAGAATTTTCTCAATTCGACCATCCGTTCAAAAGTTATTTAAATTATAATTTTAATTTTTGTATTTTTATATTTTATTTTATATTTTGTTTCATATTCTAATTAATACTTTAATGTACAGGGTGAATCCCGTAAACATATTTTCAATATTATTATCGCCAAAACAATTGAATTGTTTCGAAACAATTTTCCACCTTTTATCTGCAACATGTTGCTGGAAGAATTTTGAAATAAGTTGCTGAGAGAATTTTCCAAATCCAACCATCCCCTAAAGATTGACCATCGAAACAACCAAAAACAAGTGAAACGCTTTGCTTGAATCGTTATTCTTTTGTCGAGTCGAGTAGAACACTCTGCTTCAAGAATGTTTCAAGTCTGAAAATCTATTCAAGAACAATTAAATGTTGAACCTAATATTTTAATGGAACTCGTTGACTATCTTGACTATCCGATCAAAACAATCGACAATCGAATTTTATTCACGTCTATTTGACATGTGGAAGAATTTGCTTCAAGAATTTGGATCCGTTCAAAAGTTATCATCAAAATACCGAAAATCAAGTGAAAGTCAAATGTAATTTTTTCATCTATTCGACGAATAGAAGAAGGCGTTGCTTGAATAATTTTTAAAATCTAAAAATCCGGTCATAAGTTACCGTCAAAAAGTTTGATTTTTTTATCTTATCAATATAATTTCGAAGCAGACTTCTGATTTTTATTTTAAAAAATAAATAAAAAACAATCAAATGTCAAATGTAATTTAATTTTTTATCTTATCAACACTGCCGCTGGAGAATTTTCAAAATCTGACTTTTAGTTAAATCAAAAACAATTTAATCTCGAATTTAATTATTTTATGTTAACAAGACTTTTCCAATGCGCATAACACTATCGAGGAAGAATTTTCGAAATCTGATTTTCCGTTAACGAATTATACTCAAAAATCGAAAACAATTTAATTTTTAATTAATTTTTTTTTGTGTTATTAAGACTTTTTCAATACTTACAATATTGTCGAGAAAGAATTTTCGAAATCAGATTTTTCGTAAAGGAATGATTCTTAAAAAATCAAAAAAACAATTTAATCTGGAATTTAATTTTTTATGTTATCAAGATTTTTTCCAATACGTACAACACTGTCCAGGAAGAATTTTCGAAATCTGATTTTCCGTTAACGAATTATACTCAAAAATCAAAAACAATTTAATCTCGAATTGATTTTTAGGTGTTATTAAGACTTTTTCAATGCTTACAACATTGTCGAAAAAGAATTTTCGAAATCTGATTTTTCGTAAAGGAATGATTCTCAAAAAATCAAAAAAACAGTTTCATCTGGAATTTAATTTTTTATGTTATCAAGATTTTTTCTAATGCGTAAAACAATGTCGAGGAAGAATTTTGGAAATCTGATTTTTCGTTACGATCACTATAACGTTCCAAAGTAACTCCGCACAAAACACAACCACGAAATTCAAAAATTCGTCAAAAAATAAAACGTAATTCCCTTGAATTTTTTAATAACAAACATTATTTACCAATTAATATTCTTTCAAATTTTGTCAAGTCTCTAAAAAAAATGCATATTATCAAGACCACCATAACGTTCCAAAGTAAACACAACCACGAAATTAAAAAAAAAATCGTAAAAAATACAAAACGTAATTTCCTTGGATTTTTCAATAGCAAAAATTATTCACCTAATAATCTTCTTTCAAAATTCGTCAAGTTTATAAATATATTTACGTTATCAAGATCACCACACCTTTTTCGAAGTTAACTCCTCACTAAACATTAAAAAAATCGCCAAAAATACAACCCGTAATTCCTTGAAAGTTTTCAATAACAAACATTATTTATGAATTAATGTATTTTAAAAATTCGTCAACTTTTGAAATATATCCTCGTTATGAAGACCACCACAGCGTTCTAAAGTTAACTCCGTACAAAACGCCACGCGTTTTCAACAACGAAATTCAAAAATTCATTAAAAATACAAAACGTAATTCCTTGGAACTTTTCAATAACAAACATTATTTACGAATATATCAATTTTCAAAATTCGTTAGGTTTTGAAAAATATTCTCATTATCAAGACCACCACAACGTTCTAAAGGTCACTCCACACTAAACACCTTGCGATTTCAACGGCGGAATTAAAAAATGTGACAAAAATATAAAACTTAATTCGCTCAAACTTTTTAATGACAGACATTATTTATAAACTGGCCTACTTTCAAAATTCGTCAATTTTGTGAAAGTTTTCACATTATGAAAAGCACAGCCACTTTTTAAACGCGGCGCAGTTTTAAGTACGAAAATCAAAAATCAAAATTTTTAATGTCGAAACACTGCCACATATGTTTCGACATTAAAATTTTTGAAAATCCTCAACACACGTTTTTCCTTTACTGCATATTTACATGAACGTTTTAAAGATTTTTTTTTTTGCAAAGAAAACGCCATAGTAAAGTTTCGTGCCGAGACTTGCCTGCATCTCCTATTGTTATTATTGATTAATTAAACTCCACTATATTTTCTTAATTTTAAATTTAATTCGACTTAAAAAACTCACATTAGCATCGACATAAAATATATTTATCAGCACCATTATTTACCAAAACTTTCCATTCAAATTTGATTACAGTAGCACCCCCAAACTTTCCCCCTCTGTGCAGGAATAAGCTTCCCTGCTTTATGGATCCCAGCCACACCCGTTCTTTCACATTTTCTTTTTCCTTCCATGAGGCATCAATAGATATGGGAAAAATCACAAGTGGGATGATGATTTTGCGTTTCTTTTCGTTATTAAGATTGAAGGAGTCATGACAGGACTTCATGGTTGAATGGATGGCACTTTCCGATTAATTAGGGGCGAGGTAATTGATCGATGGTCTGATAATGTTATTGTTCAAAATGAAAAATTGCTGTATCTGACGGGAATTGTCTTTTTTTTTGGAAATCAATATGAATGTGTGTTTAGTGCATGCGCTCGAATTGACCGATTAAAAGAACAACAAATTGTGCTACATGAAACACGACGTGGTTTTAAGAGCGAAAATCAAAAATACGTAAAAAATATAAAACGCAATTTCCTGAATGGGTAATAATTATACCAGAAATGTGAGGGTTGGAGAATAATACTTAGTTTTGTTTATATATTTTGTTCAATTTTTTTGAATAAAGACTTGTTCGTGATTTCTGCAAAATTAAGTCTTACTAAGACTATAAATATTGAATATTCGAAGTCAGGCTATATTTCGTCTTTATTAAATTTATTTAAAGCTTCTGCAACAAGTGATACTGTCTCTAATTTATTTATATTTTCTGCACTGTAAACGTACATTAATTGATTTTTGTCCTCAAATGGTAAATATTAATTTTCAACTCATCAATTTCCGTTGATTACTTATTTTCAAAACCTGCGCCACTGGTTGAAAAAAATGCTTTTACTTTTAATCATCCTAAGCGGAAATATAATTTTGCTTATATTTTTTTCAAAAAATCGATTTTTTTTTAATTGCATGAATCTAATGCTGGAAGTGTCTAGAATATGTGGGTACAATGATTTTTCGATCCGTGAATTAGTTTCGTCGCTACGCGGCTTTGAACGGCTTTGTCCCGAGCGCTGAAAAGCGCTCAGGCAGCAAGTTCGCCGCGAGCTCCAAAACTTTAAACGCGTTTTTCTCGAAACAACATTTTTCAAATCTGCGAAACTCGTAACTCTTCAACCGTTCAACCAATCAACTTCGCGTTTGGCAAACCTTAAAGAAAACAAAATTCTCCAAGGAATAGTAAAATTTCGATCATTAACGATTTTTTACAGCAGGCCAAAGTCGAAACTTTGTTTTCAAGTGGCCACCATTTTGTTTCTTTAACGAATTCTTTCGTAATTTTGGTATATTCTATTCTTTGGGATATAAGCTTTAAGGTCGTTTTGGTTTCATGCTTCTAGGTGACGAATTGCGACCTCCAGGGTTCCCGCAGAAGAGCTTTTTTTAAACAACGTTTCCTGGGTACACTATTTTGGACGTCATTTTGGAAAAAACCCAACTCAAAATTTTTTATTTTGTAGACCAAAAGTTAATAAACATTTTGCAAAAAATCACAAATGCCAAAAAAATTGTCGAAGATCAGGTACGTTTGGCATAATTATAAAGGGAACTCTCCCCTTAACATAAAGAATGAAGGAAATTTTACTATATTTTGCAAATTTATTGATTTTTCCTAAATATTTTTTTTTTTTTGACTTAGGCATTCGCCATTCAGTCACGACCTTTTTCCTAAATATTAGAAGGATTAAAAAAAATATTTATAACTTGTTCATTTTGGTATTTTCTACAATTTTTGTTTATATAAATTTGATGTAACTAATCATATAATTATCGACCAAAAACGTGAACATTTTTCTCTTTTTATTTCCCAAAAATTAAAAAGTTTAAGAAACACATTTACTAACAAAATATGTGCAGTTCATTATTATCCTCAAAATATTATACGAAATTTTGTAGGAGTAATATTTTTTATATTTCATTTTTTTGGCACAAAAAAACGGTTAAGGTAAACACCCATTTCCGGTTTTCGGAATTTTATCAAACGCTTTTCGGTTCTTCGCATTGTTAATAAAAGATTACCTTCAAAATTTCATTCCAATTCCTGCATTCGTTTTTGAGTTACACACAATGATACTTTTTTCCAAAAATTCTCGGAATCGTTTATCGACCTCTCAAAGGATATTTTCTTAATTTTTTTTTTATAATTTAAAAAAGTTTTCAGTTCAGCTCAAATTTCGTCCTCAACTGAAAAACTACGCTTCCGATTTTAAAACATTTAATTTTTTTTACATAAATTTTATTTTTTCTTTAAAAAATGCCTTTTTAAGTAATGAAATGTAAATTTTTAGATCCTGAAGATATCTATCGATTTCACCAAACATTAATCTAGAGGGTTGTATTTTTGGCGATTTTTTTTTTAAATTTCGTAGTTGCAAACGCTTGATGTTTAGTGCGGAGTTAACTTCGAAAACGGTGTGGTGATCTTGATAACGTGAATATATTTATAAACTTAACGAATTTTAAAAGAAGATTAATTGGTAAATAATATTTGTTATTAAAAAATCCACGAAAATTACGTTTTGTATTTTTAACGAATTTTTGAATTTCGTGGTTGTGTTTCTTGCGGGGTTACTTTGGAACGCTATGGTGGTCTGGATAACATGCATTTTTTTCGGGACTTAACGAATTTTGAAAGAATATTAATTGGAAATAATGTTTGTTATTGAAAAATTCAAGGGAATTACGTTTTGTTTTTTGGCGAATTTTTTAATTTCGTAGTTGTGTAACGTGCGGAGTTACTTCAAAAAGTTATGGTGATCTTGATAATGTGCAATTTTTTATAAACTTGACGAATTTTGAAAGAAGATTAATTGTAATTGGTAAATAATGTTTGTTATTGAAAAGTTCCAGGGAATTGCGTTTTTACATTTTTGACGAATTTTTGAATTTCGTGGTTGTGTTTTGTGCGGAGTTACTTGATAACGTGCTTATTTTTTTATAAACTTGACGAATTTTGAAAGAAGGAGTTGGTAAATAATGTTTGTTATTGAAAAATCCAAGGGAATTGAGTTTTATATTTTTGACGATTTTTTGAATTTAGGGATTGTGTTTTGTGCAGAATTATTTCGGGACGTTATGGGGGTCTTAATAACGTGAATATTTTTATAAAATTGACGAATTCTGAAAGGAGACTAATTGGTAAATAATATTTGTTGTTGAAAAATCCAAGGGAATTACGTTTTGTTTTTTTGATGAATTTTTTGATTTCGTGCAGAAATATTTCGGAACGTTATGGGGGTCTTAATAACGTGAATATTTTTATAAAATTGACGAATTTTGAGAGGGAGACTAATTGGTAAATAATGTTTGTTATTGAAAAATCCAAGGGAATTCCGTTTTGTTTTTTGACAAATTTTTTAATTTCGTGGTTGTGTTTTGTGCAGAAATATTTTGCAACGTTATAGTGGTCTTGATAACGTGAATATTTTTTTCTAAACTAGACGAATTTTGAAAGAGGATTAATTGGTAAATAATGTTTGTTATTGAAAAATCAAGGGAATTATGTTTTGTATTTTTGACGAATTTTTGAATTTCGTGGTTGTGTTTTGTGCAGAAATATTTTGAAACGTTATGGTGGTTGATAACGTGAATATTTTTTTCTAAACTTGACGAATTTTGAAACAAGATTAATTGGTAAATAATGTTTGTTATTGAAAAAATCAAGGGAATTGCATTTTGTATTTTTGACGAATTTTTGAATTTCGTGGTTGTGTTTTGTGCAGAAATATTTTGCAACGTTATGGTGGTCTTGATAACGTGAATATTTTTTTCTAAACTTGACGAATTTTGGGAGGAGACTAATTGGCAAATAATGTTTGTTATTGAAAAATCCAAGGGAATTCCGTTTTGTTTTTTGACAATTTTTTTAATTTCGTGGTTGTGTTTTGTGCAGAAATATTTTGCAACGTTATAGTGGTCTTGATAACGTGAATATTTTTTTCTAAACTTGACGAATTTTGAAACAAGATTAATTGGTAATTAATGTTTGTTATTGAAAATCCAAGGGATTTACGTTTTGTATTTTTAGCGAATTTGTGAATTTTGTGGTCATGTTTTGTGCGGAGTTACTTCGGAACATTATGGTGGTCTTAATAACGTGCAATTTTTTCAAAAACTTGACAACTTTTGAAAGAAGATTAATTGGTAAATAATGTTTGTTATTGAAAAAATCAAGGGAATTACGTTTTGTATTTTTGACGAATTTTTGAATTTCGTGGTTGTTTGTTCTGTGCAGAATTATTTCGGAATGTTATGGTGGTCTTGATGACATGCAAATATTTTTATTAACTTGACGAATTTTGAAAGAAGATTAATTGGTAAATAATGTTTGTTATTGAAAAAATCAAGGGAATTACGTTTTGTATTTTTGACGAATTTTTGAATTTCGTGGTTGTTTATTTTGTGCAGAATTATTTCGGAACGTTATGGTGGTCTTGATGACATGTAAATACTTTTATAAACTTGACGAATATTGAAAGAGGATTAATTGAAAAATAATGTTTGTTATTGTTTGAACTGTTTTTATTAAACATTTAAAGTAATAAACAGAGTAAAAAATCAAGAGAATTACGTTTTGTATTTTTGATGAATTTTTGAATTTCGTGGTTGTTTGTTCTGTGCAGAATTATTTCGGAACGTTATGGTGGTCTTGATGACATGCAAATATTTTTATAAACTTGACGAATTTTGAAAGAAGATTAATTGATAAATAATGTTTGTTATTGAAAAAATCAAGGGAATTACGTTTTATATTTTTGACGAATTTTTGAATTTCGTGGTTGTTTGTTCTGTGCATAATTATTTCGGAACCTTATGGGATTCTTGATGACATGTAAATATTTTTATAAACTTGAAGAATTTTGAAAGAAGATAAATTGGTAAATAATGTTTGTCATTGAAAAAAATCAAGGGAATTACGTTTTGTATTTTTGAGGAATTTTTGAATTTCGTGGTTGTTTGTTCTGTGCAGAATTATTTCGGAACTTCATGATGGTCTTGATAACGTGAATATTTTTTTGTAAACATGACGAATTTTGAAAGATTAATTGGTAAATAATGTTAGTTACTGAAAAATCCAAGGGAATTACGTTTTGTATTTTTGACGAATTTTTGAATTTCGTGTTTGTGTTTCGTGCGGAGTTACTTCAGAATATCATGGTGGTCTTGATAACGTGCATTTTTTTCAAAAACTTGACGAATTTTGAAAGAATTGAATTGGTAAATAATGTTTGTTATTGAAAAGTTCCACGAGATTGCGTTTTATATTTTTGACGATTTTTTTAATATCGTGGTTATGTTTGTTCTGTGCAGAATTATTTCGGAACGTTATGGCGGTCTTGATAACGTGAATATTTTTTTCTAAACTTGATGAATTTTGAAAAATTCATTAGTAAATAGTGTTTGTTATTGAAAAATCCAAGGGAATTACGTTTTATATTTTTGACGAATTTTTGAATGTCATGGTTGTTTTTGTGCAGAATTATTTCGGAACGTTTTGGTGGTTTTGATAACGTGAATATTAAAAAAAAAAAAATTGTAAATAATGTTTGTTATTGTAAAATCCAAGGACATTTTTGAATTTCATGATTAAAAATGCATGGTGTTAATTTCAAAATTAATAACTTGAAATTTTTTAAACTTTGGAAATTTTGGATAACAAGTACAGAAGGAAATATTTATAATTAAATACTTCAATTATAGTGGGAATTAATTCATTCTTATTGTATTTATATTTTTTTTTAACTTTTGGCATTTGGAAAGTCATTAAAAAATGTTTACGTTTACCTCTTTTAACTGTGGCACATTGACGATGATCAAACTAACATCGAGAAACGTCTCGAATCCCCTGATCACCCTCAAATTCGGGAACCACATCCCCAAACTGGTCAGACTGTACACCCGGAAGAACATCACGAAACCGTACACTTCCGTCAGCTCGGGGAAACTGTATCTCGCGCACTCCGCACTGGTGAGCCTCTCCAGGAGTTTAAACTGCAGGTTGCCGGTGAGGACGGTGCAGTTCCTCAGCAGGCGCTCGAAGTCGCTCAGGTCGTTCTTGATGTCGATGTTGCCGCAGACGCGGCTTTCCACCGACGGCAATGGAAAACTGACGCTGAGGAGGAGGAAGAGCAGCGGGAGGTGGTTTTGGGTCCGTCGGAAAGACGGCATTCTTCCGTGGAAGAGGTTAAGAGCGCACGCTGCGTGATAATCGCGGGCCACATGCTAATAGTTAAACCGCCGGCGCTCGACTGATCGGCGCTCCGTTAGCCATCAATGAAGATTTTGAAAAAGCGTGCGCATGTGCGTCCGTTACTACGAGCGGACGCGGAATTGAACGGGTGCATCATCACATCATTGTGTCTGCGGTTGTTGAATCGCCATTTCCTGCTGGCGCTCACGTGGTGAGTATTTATTTTGCAGTTATTGTTAACCCGAGGAGACGATATTCGCGTTGAGGAGATTACGGTTTCGTGGACGTGCAGAGGTGTAGTGATTGTTTCGTGGCATCGTTTCCTGCTGTGGCGTTGTCGCTTCTGTGGCGCCCTGACCTTTCTTATCGGTTTTGTCCACGTGGAACCCACAGCTACGGCGCTTTGAACTTTCTAATATTTACATTTGCAAAATTTCATTCATCATCATTATTTAAGCAGCACAATTGCAAAGTTGTATTATTACGCAGTGTTTGTTGACTTTGTACAAACAACAGTGACGGTTCGCGGGTTTTTTTTTCTGGTACGGCCGAGGAACAAGAGGTGGTGATACAGATAGGTAGGGTCAGTTGCAGAGACGGCTGGCTGCGTGACCACCTCTTGTTCCTCGGCCGTACCAGAAAAAACCCCGCGAACTGTCACTGATAAACAACAGCGTCAAAACTTAGCAAAGAGTTTGTGGTAACATAGTCCAGTTAAATTGGACAAACAAGAGACTTGGGTGGAAAATGAAGCGACCGATTCATCATCTTGCCGCAACAAAAGAATTTAAATGATTCGCGTATGTGGAACTGGTTTTGATTCAATGAGACAGATCCACGATGTTCTTTTTATCTGATCCTAAAATTAAGACGTCAAAGATGTTACGATTACAATTTCGGAATATTTCCATTGAAACCTTGAAATCAAATGTCAAATTGCCCATGAAGTGCGATTCTTTGGTTTCCTCTATGCGAACCAGTGGTAAGCAGGACCGTGCCAAGGTATGTTGCCGCCGAGGTGCGAGGCAAAAATTGCCGCCCTCTTTCAATTTGAAGAGAGGGTAGAGAAAATGAAGACCCTCATTGATTGACGCGTCTCTAAATTATTTAGAAAGAAAGAATATAACCAAAGATTTCGCGCTTGCATCCGTACGCAAAGAATAAATAATCATCTCCTATTTCACGAACGTACGTGTTACGAAAAAAAAAAATTTAGGAGAATTGATTTTTTTTACGAGCGCCGATTTTAAATATATATTTTGAAAATTGTAAAAACCAATAAGATTTGGCGGGCGCCAAACTATGAGAGCTCTCGATGCTTCGGGCTAATGACCGGCGCCTTATAAGGCATGCCGCCCGGGTACTGGACACCCCCTGGTGGTAAGGTACTCAACCTTTCAAAGTGTGAAAAATCGCGTTTCACAGTGCGAGAACAGAAAAGAGATGAAATTGCTTCAAACGTTAAACGTGTTGCAATTTCATTTCCTGCTGTATTTCAATTATTTTTACGTAAATGCAAGAAATAGTTAAGGAAACGTTTGGGTCAATTACACGAGAGATTATTTTTTTTATTTCTTGAGCGAGTTTTTGAGTTTTGAGTGTTGCAACTTTGTTTCCTGCTGTGTTATGTTAATTATTTTTATATAATGTAACACATGGATTCGTTCTGAAGGTATTTGAACATTTTAAGAACGCCTTGTTTTTGTGTTTATTTTAGTCGTTGAAGGCAATTTTCGTTTTCCCGAAGTCATGTTTTGAGTGTTGCCATTTTATTTCCTGCTGTGTTACATCAACTATTTGTATATGATGTAAAAAGTGGGTTCATTCTCAAGGGATTTCGAAATTTTAAGAACAATTTCGGAAGGGATTAATTTTTTACAATTGTTCTAATCGTTGTTCCTGCTATAGTATGTCAATTGCTTCTTACGCAGGATTTGAAACGAAACTTCAAACTTAAGCTTTATTTGATAATTCGAAGAACGAGAAGCTTCTGCTAAAATTTTTGAAAATGCGTCTTTCGCCCTGCTGTCTCGTTTATATCAATATCTGCGTATGCCTTTATTGATTAATTTTTTTCAAATGTTCCTTTTCGTCGTCTCATGTTTTGAGTGCTGCTATTTTGTTTCCTGCTGTAGTATGGCAATTGCTGCTGACACAGGATTTGAAACGAAACTTTAAACTTCGTAATTTGTAAAAACGCGTTTTAGCAATAATTCACAGTTTCATTCAATTGTTGTTTTGTATACGGAATCCTCGATAATGTTTCTGTAAGAAGTCAAATTTCAGTTTTAAAGCGTCAAATTTCAGTTTGATAAACCCACAGTTTAAAGAAGTCATTTTTTTAAAGTCAAATTTCAGATTTATAAAGTCAAATTTCAGTTTTAAAAAGTCAAATTTCAGTTTTAAAACATCAAATTTCAGCTATAAAAAAATCAAATTTCAGGTTTAAAAAGTCAAATTTCAGTTTTAAAAAGTCTAATTTCAGCTAAAAAAATCAAATTTCTGTTTTAAAAAGTAAAATTTAATCTAAAAAATATATTAAATTTACTTTTTTAAAAGTCAAATTTCAGTTTTAATAAGTCTAATTTCAGCCATAAAAAAAATCAAATTTCAGTTTTAAAAAGTCAAATTTCATCCATAAAAATAAATCAAATTTCAGTTTTAAAAAGTCAAATTTTATCTATAAAAAATCAAATTTCAGTTTAAAAAAGTCAAATATCAGTTTTAAAACGTCAAATTTCATCTGTAAAAAAATTAAATTTCAGTTTAAAAAAGTGAAATTTCAGTTTTAAAAAGTCAAATTTGAGTTTTAAAAAGTCTAATATCAGCTATATAAAAAAATTCAGTTTTAAAAAGTCAAATTTCATCCATAAAAATAAATCAAATTTCAGTTTTAAAAAGTCAAATTTTATCTATAAAAAATCAAATTTCAGTTTAAAAAAGTCAAATATCAGTTTTAAAACGTCAAATTTGAGTTTTAAAAAGTCTAATTTCAGCTATAAAAAAACAAATTTCAGTTTTAAAAAGTCAAATTTCATCTATAAAAATAAATAAAATTTCAGTTTGAAATTTAAAAAGTCAAATTTTATCTATAAAAAATCAAGTTTCAGTTTTAAAAAGTCAAATATCAGTTTTAAAAAGTCTAATTTCAGCTATTAAAAAAATCAAATTTCAGTTTTTAAAAAGTCAAATTTCATCCATAAAAATAAATCAAATTTTAGTTTTAAAAAGTAAAATTGTATCTATAAAAAATCAATTTTCAGTTTTAAAAAGTCAAATTTCAGTTTTAAAGCGTCCAATTTCATCTGTAAAAAAATTAAATTTCAGTTTAAAAAAGTCAAATTTCAGTTTTAAAAAGTCAAATTTGAGTTTTAGAAAGTCTAATTTCAGCTATAAAAAAACAAATTTCAGTTTTAAAAAGTCAAATTTCATCTATAAAAATAAATCAAATTTCAGTTTTAAAAAGTCTAATTTCAGTTTTAAACATTTTGACATTGTAGTAATTTTTACGAAATTGACATTGTAATATTTAATTTTAATTTTTAATGTAACTTTTAATTGACAAACACATCCGCAACAATTTTTTTGCATCTTATGTATGATTTGTATACCGTGGCCGACGTGAAATAAATGAAATGAAATGAAATGAAATAAAACGTCAAATCATCATCTGTAAAAAAAAATCAAATTTCAGTTGAAAAAGGCAAATTTTAGTTTTAAAAAGTCAAATTTTAGTTTTAAAAAGTCTAATTTCAGCTATAAAAAACAAATTTCAGTTTTAAAAAGTCAAATTTTATCTATAAAAAATCAAATTTTGAGTTTTAAAAAGTCAGACATCAGTTTTAAAAAGTCTAATTTCAGCTTTTAAAAAAATCGAATTTCAGTTTTAAAAATTAAAATTTTATCTATAAAAAATCAATTTTCACTTTTAAAAAGTAAAATTTCAGTTTTAAAACGTCAAATTTCAACAGTAAAAAAATTAAATTTCAGTTTAAAAAAGTCAAATTTGAGTTTTAAAAAGTCAAATTTGAGTTTTAAAAAGTCTAATTTCAGCCATAAAAAAAACAAATTTGAGTTTTAAAAAGTCTAATTTTAGCTATTAAAAAAATCAAATTTCAGTTTTTAAAAAGTCAAATTTCATCTATATAAATAAATCATATTTTAGTTTTAAAAAGTAAAACTTTATCTATTAGAAATCAAATTTCAGTTTTAAAAAGTCAAATTTCAGTTTTAAAACGTCAAATTTGATCTGTAGAAAAATCAAATTTCAGTTTAAAGAAGTCAAATTTCAATTTTAAAAAGTCATTTCAGTTTTGAAAACCAACATTTTCCTATCACTAACGTAGAAAAAGTTTTATTTGACAACTTTTAAACGTACACTTTTTAGGATTATGATGTCGCAGATTAATTCAATTGTCATTTTAAATGTAGCATTTATAAGCACGTTTTTGCAAGAACTAATAAATTATTTTCCCCAGAGAAAAGTATAAGAATTTTTCTAGTATCACTTACAATTAGACATTTATCTCTGCTTAATCTCCGTCTCGAGAATATTGTAAGCAGTTGAAAGTCACAGTGATAGCTCGCGGGGTGACTCATAGTACGGCCGAGGAACAAGAGGTGGCAATACAGATAGGTGCGGTCACGCAACCGACCCTAAAAATCTGTATTGCCACCTCTGCTACCTTGGCCGTACCATGAGGCACACCGCGAGCCGTCTTGTAGTCAACCTTTTTATCCACCTTTTGCATCGTTGGTGGAAGTAAAATTGTCTTACCGCCCACAGGTTCGTTTATCACTTTTGTTTTGTTTTTGGAAATAGTCGAAGACTTTTTTCCTTTCCTTAAAAATTTCAACTCCTGCCTTGATGAATGCGAGGAGCCTTAAAAAACAGTTCCACGCTTTCGAAACTTCTGCAAGAATTTTCTTCCATTTTAAGGTGATGAGCAAAAAAAGGTCCTCGCTTTCAAAACTTACAACTAATTTCTGCAGTCTTTTTCCGCAATTTTAAGGTGATGAGTAAAAAAAGATTCTCGCTTTCAAAACTTACAACTTCTGCAGTCTTTTTCGTCAATTTGAAGGTGATGACCAAAAAAAGGTCATCGCTTTTAAAACTTACAATTTCTGCAGTCTTTTGCTTCAATTTTAAGGTGATGAGCAAAAAAGGTCCTCGCTTTCAAAGCTTACAACTTCTGCAGTATTTTTCCTCAATTTTAAGGTGATGAGTAAAAAAATGTCCTCGCTTTCAAAACTTACAACTTCTGCAGTTTTTACGCAATTTTAAGGTGATGAGTAAAAAAAAATCATGGCTTTTGAAATTTCGAATTTCTGCAGTCTTTTCGTCAATTTTAAGGTGATGAGTAAATAAGGTCCTCGCTTTCAAAAGTTACAACTTGTGCAGTCTTTTTCCTCAATTGCGATGGGCAAAAAAACTTCAATTCTCTTTCCAAACTTCAATTCTGCAGTCTTCAGTCATTTTCACCCTCTCCCGCAATTTTTAACTTCTGCACTAATTTTCGTTTTTGTCTTATCAAGAAATTCGCGATTCCTTTCGGATCAGGTTGACTACCACTGGTTTAGAATTTCGATTTTTTAGAAGAATAACTTACCCGTTTCAAATCCTTATTATGGTACACGATGAACGAATAGTGCTCGACCATCACCCTCCCCTTGACCACCCGCAAATTCGGCAGGAGCGCTCCCAGGTCCTCCAGCCCGCTCACCCTGTACACCAGGAACAGCCCCCACACCTCCTCCAGGTCGGGAAAGCTGAGAAACTGAAAATCTATGTTCGTCGTGTGATCCATCAGCGCGATCTCCAGCGAACCCATCACTATGGTGCAGTTGTCCAGCGATCTGCTCAGATGCTGCACGGTGTTTCTCGCTATCACTTCCGTGCAGATCCTGGCGGAGACGCCTGAAGTTGCGAACAGCAGCGCGAACAGAAGGACCCCGATGGACCTCATGCTGAACGCAGACTGACGAGATGCATATCGGCAATAATTCTTGAGGTCCCAACCTTTCGCATGTACGATTGAGGTCAATTTTGGGATCAATTGGACGCCCGTAATTTGCTTAACACGATCCTCTGCTCTCTTGGTGATTAATGGAGCAATTTAAGATAATTGTGCACCTTTGATTTTCGGAACGCAGTAAAGAAATTAGATGTGACTTAACTTTTGATTGTATAAATTTTTGTCGTTTGGTCCTTACCTTTGTGTTTAATTGTAACTTCTGTTATTATATAATAAAACACTTTTACTTTGTTGGTATAACACAAATTTTATTTTAATAAATTTGTGTTAAGTAAAAGTGTTTTATTATATTTACAACATGTATAACGAAGTAGAAGCCTCCACCATAAACAATTCTGTTATTATAATTTTTCAGGTCATCACAAATATGGATTTTTCAGTAATTACAGGTAATAACAAATTTTGCAAATCGCTTCAGTCTGATTTCATATCGAATTTACAGTGAGCGATCGTTGTTTCCAAGGAACGGCCGCCGATCTCTCCGGTGAAAAACTTGAGGCAACGATCAAGACCGATTTTCCCGCCTCGAAAGTTTATCGCGATCTGGTGCCGGATGATAAGGCCAGAATTAAGGCAGCTTTGGAGAATGCGAATGCAAGAGGTAGCTCGGTTATTTTCACCACCGGAGGAACAGGATTCTCTCCCAGAGATGTTACTCCTGAGGCCACCAGCGAGGTCATCGATAGGCCGGCTCCAGGTCTCTGTAGCGCTATGACTTCTGCGAGCATGAAGGTTACACCCATGGCCATGCTGTCGAGGGCGGTTTGTGGGATCTACGGAGACTCCATCGTCATTAATTTACCCGGGAGTCCAAAGGGGGCGCTGGAGTGTTACGGAGTTGTGCGTCCGGTGCTTACGCATGGCGTCGATCTCTTGAAAGGAAATTTGAAAGGTGTTGAGAGGGAACATGCAAAGGTCGCGGGAATGAAGAGTAAGGTTAGTCGGACCGTGATGGAGTTATTCATGAGATCTGGCCAATGGCAGAATGATTTAGACTTTAATGGAAAAGCAAAGGAATTTGATTTCGGTCACAGACTTAGATAAAAAAAAAAGTGAAGTTAGTTGTTCTGTGAAGGGTAGACCAATCCAAAGCGGATAATCTAACAAAAATGTATTTCGTTTCGGTTTTGGTTCACCTGAAAATTTCGATTCAGTTTTCCATTTTTTTTTTTTTTGACGAATGCGGACTTTTATACAAATTTGTTATTTAGGCACATTCGACAAATTTGATACCGCTGGTAAAATTGCGTTCCTGCTTTTTCGTTCCAAATACAAAATTTCGGTTAATTTCAATTGGGTTTCGTGATTAGAATGATGTCTAGATAATGCAAGTCATATCATGAGCCAAGAGTGATTCAGACTGCGCAAATAACGAGTAAAGATAATTATCGGATCGTCTGGAATGCGAAAATAATAACATCTTATTTTCGAATTCCGTCCTTGACCTGATGATCTGACAAGACTTTCTTTCTCCGAACATCGGTGAAATGTAGCTATTTCCCTTTGCTTCAATTAAAGATTTGATCAAAGGTGTTCTTGCCTGCAAATTGGAAAATTTGACGACCGACGATTATTAAGGGTTAGATAAACACGTTCGCGAACAGTAAACAAAATTTTAAAAAGAAGGATGGTTGACAGGAATTCGGGTTGAGGAAGTGCGGATGATTTGAGAATTGGCGTAAGCAACTAGCTATTCGGCCACTAACGATACATATATAGTGGAAACTTTTCATTTTTAATAATGCATGGGACATACACTAAATATCCACTTCTTCGTTCCGAAAAAATTACCGCCCGGATGGTAATCGAACCCACGACCACGAGGCCCGTGAGCAGGATCTCTACTCACTACGCCACAGCGGCTCCTGCAAAAAAATTCTTTTAAATTAGTTGTGATATTCGACATATTTTCTAAGAGTAGTCAAAATATCATATTTTAAATAAAGAATGATTGATTCTAAAATATACCATTCACGCCATTCTGTATCACAATGAAAATGAATGCAGAATCTGCGAACGTGTAGGTGTTCTTATTTAGGTGGTGTTGCCACGTGCCGCAAGCAGGGCAAGAGAATCACCGTTTCCCATGGTCGAAGTTCTTGATGCCCAATTGATGATTAAAGAGGAATTTTCCCAACCGAAAGCAACCCATGTACTCGACATCGGCGACTGTCTGGGCAAGACATTGGCCGAAGACATCTTCTCCGATGATCCGCTCCCCCCTTTCCCGGCTTCCACGAAGGATGGTTACGCCGTTATAGCCGCTGATGGTGCTGGAGATCGCGAAGTCCGTGAAGTCGTTGCTGCTGGTGATCGAGTAATAACTTATTTTTACTATCCAATCGTTTGAGCATAAGTAAATGTTTTTTTTTATAAAATTTAAACAAAGCGCCAAAATCTCAAGTTTTCCAAAGCCATTGGAAGGTTAGGTTTAAATAATTCAAACGTCAAAATATAGCAATTCAAACTGATATTTTTTTCTAAAATTGCTTTATAGCGCCAAAATCGTTCGTTCGTCAAAAGCCGAAAAAATCGTGTTTTTTATTTTTAAAAATTGCACAACTTCCAAACCCGTTGTTGGATTTAAATTATTCAAATGTTAAAATATAGCGAATTTAGTGTAATTTAAAAACATATTAAGATATTTTTTTCTAAAATCTCTCCATAACGCCAAAACCGTTCGTTTTTCAAGTCAAAACCCGACAAAATCGCGTTTTTTTATTTTTAAAATTACACAACTTCCAAACCAGTTATTAGATTTAAATGATTGAAAGGTTAACATATAGCAGATTTAGTGTAATTCAAAAGCATGTTAAGATATTTTTTTTCTAAAATCGCTTTATAATGCCAAAACCGTTCGTTTTTTCATGTCAAAACACGAAAAATCGCGTATTTTTATTTTTAAAAATTGCACAACTTCCAAACCCGTTGGTGGATTTAAATTATTCAAACGTTAAAATATAGCGAATTTAGTGTAATTTAAAAACATATTAAGATATTTTTTTCTAAAATCGCTTCATAACGCCAAAATTTTTCGTTTTCAAGTGAAAACCCGAAAAAATCGCGTTTTTTATTTTAAAAAATTGCACAACTTCCAAACCAGTTGTTAGATTTAAATGATTCAAAGGTTAACATATAGCAGATTTAGTGTAATTCAAAAACATGTTAAGATATTTTTTCTAAAATTGCTTTATAACGCCAAAACCGTTCGTTTTCAAGTCAAAACCCGAAAAAATCGCGTATTTTCATTTTTAAAATTGCACAACTTCCTAACCAGTTGGTAGTTTTAAATGATTCAAGGGTTAACATGAGGCAGATTTAGTGTAATTCAAAAACATGTTAAGATATTTTTTCTAAAATTGCTTTATAACGCCAAAATCTTTCGTTTTTCAAGTCAAAACCTGAAAAAATCGCGTATTTTTATTTTTAAAATCGCACAACTTCCAAACCAGTTGTTACATTTAAATGATTCAAAGGTTAACGTGTAGCAGATTTAGTGTAATTCGAAAACATGTTAAGATATTTTTTTCTAAAATTGCTTTATAACGCCAAAACCGATCGTTTTTCAAGTCAAAAACTTGCACAAAACTGCACAACTTCCAGATTAGATTTAAATGAGTCAAACGTTAAAATTTAGTGAAAAAAAATAATTTCATAGCCAAAATCGTTCGTTTTTCAAATAAAAAACCGAAAAAATCGCGTTTATTATTTTCAAAAATCACACAACTTCCAAGCTCGTTGTTAGATTTAAATGATTGAAACGTGAAAATATGACGAATTTAACACAATTCACAACCATATTAATACAATTTCATTTTGAACGTTTAAAAACGCCAAAAACGTTTGATTTTGTCAGGAATTGTCAAAATCGCGTTTTTTATTATCAAAAATTGCACAACTTCCAACCTTTTGTTAGGTTTAAATGATTCAAGCGTTAAAATGTACAAAAAAACCTGTTTAGAATTTTTTTAGAAATCTACTTCATAACTCCTAAATTGTTCGTTTTTCAAATCAAAAAACGACAAAATGTGTTTTTATTTCAAACATTGCTCAACTTCCAAGCCAATTATTCCATTTAAATAATTTAAACGTTAAAAATTAGCACATTTACTGTAATTTAAAACCCTATTAAGATATTTTTTCCAAAATCATTTTATAACGTCAAAATCCTTCGTTTTTGAAGCCAAAAACCGACAAAATCGGGTTTTTTTATTTTCAAAAATTACACAACTTCCCAGCCCGTTGTTGGATTTAAGTTATTCAAACGTCAAAACATGGAAAATTTAGTGTGATTCGCAAGAAAATTAATGAATCTTTTTGAATCGCGTAAAAACGCAAAAATCGTTTGTTTTTCACGTCAATAACCGTTAAAGTCGCTTTAAAATTTTTTAAAACTGCACAAATTCCAAGCCCGTTGTTAGATTTAAACGATTACAACATCAGAATGTTGCAAAATTAATGAAATTCAACAAAATATTGAGAGATTTTTTAATCACCTAAGTCGTTTGTTTTTCAAGGCAAAAATCGAAAAATAGCTTTTTTCATATTTAAATTTGCATAACTTTCAAGCCCGTTGTTAGATTTAAATAATTGAAACGTTAAAGTATGGAAAATTACTTAAAACGCCAAAATCGTTGTTTTTTTTTCAAATTAAAAATCGACAAAATCGCGTTTTTTTTTAATTTTTGGTAATACAACTGCCGAATTTTAATTCATATTTTTTTAAACCTTAATCTGTAACCAATTTAGTGCAATTCGAAGAAGTGTTTTTAAATTTCTTGTAATATCACTACGAGACACTAAAATGTTTTTTTTTAAGAAAAAAAAATGATACGAAAACTATTTTTTTAATCCACCACTGCTAAACGTCATTCATCAAAACTTTAAATTATTACAGTTCAACGTATAAATAAATCAATACAAATTGCCAACATCGATTATTTTTTTTAGTCAAAAAGCAACAAAACCTCGTTTTTGATTTTGAAGTTGCGCAACTTTGGAGCGCGTTGTCAAATTTTTCTCATGTAAATGGCATTTTTTATAGCTAATTATAGTACAAAACCATATTAGGAAATGTTTTTGACAAATTAACGCAAATCGCCAAAATTTAATATTTTTCCAGTCAAAAACCGAGAAAATCGAATTTTAATTTTTCTTTAATTTTACAACTTCCAAAGACGTGCGATTTTAATGAATCAAACGTAAAAATGAAACCAATTTGGTATAGTTTAAAACCGTACTAGGAAATATTTTTGACAAAATAACAAAAATCGCCAAAATTTCATGATTTTCAAGTCAAAAACCAAGAAAATCGAATTTTAATTTTTTCGAGGCCCGACAAAAAATCTCTTCTTGGTTAAAGCCATCAAGATCCCATTTTTTAGCCCTCAGAATGGGAATTGAAATCGGGCCAAATCGCGCGTATCAACACCGGCGCACCAATTCCTCCGGGAGCAGACGCTGTGGTCCAAGTGGAAGATACTCAAGTCACCAAGGCATCAGACACTGGCGATGAAGTGATAGTGAAGATTAACGTCGCACCTGCAGTTGGGCAAGATATTAGGTAATCGCAATTATACTCGAGAAATGAGTTTTTCGAATACTTTGGTTGCTGGTATTTTTTCTTCTGATGTATGTACAGTTTGTCCAATGAGCCGCGGCTGACTGCGCAGTAGCCATCTTAAATTTAAAGAGAGGGGGCGCCAGAAAAAAAAAATTCCTCCATAAATGAGTTTTTTGAATACTTTGGTTACTGCTATTTTTTTTTTCTGATGTATGTACAGTTTGTCTAACGAGCCGCGGCTAATTGCGAAGTCCTCATATTAAATTTCATCTTCATAGCTTCATCAGCATTATGTCTCCAAAATTCTTTGCAGACCCATCGGCTGCGATGTTCCAGCTGATACAAAAATTTTGCCCGAGGGACAAACCATTACTCCTGCTGTAATCGGCGTGCTCGCGTCGATAGGAAAGACAAAAATTAAGGTCAGGTAAGGAATTTAAATCGTGGAAGATTGTGAAAAAACAAGTCACGAAAAATAAATTAACAAAAACTGCTATTTCATGTTATTCTTAAATCTAGAGGCATAAAATGCTCGGTCGGTATTATTTCGACCGGAAACGAACTGCAAGATCCTAGGGAACCGCCGAGGCCGGGCAAAATTCGCGACTGCAACAAGCCGGCACTCGTGGCACTGCTGCAACAGCATAAATTTAAAGCTAAGGACTGCGGAATTGCGAAAGATAAGTACGTTGATGAAAGTGGTTATGCTTCACCTTCAACACCTCATCTCTCTGTTTAGTCCCGATGACGTCTTCAGAGCTCTAACGGCGGCCTTATCGAAGCACAACGTCATCATAACGACGGGGGGAGTTTCCATGGGAGAATTCGACGTGGTGAAGAAGGTGCTCGTCGAAGATTTTGGAGCGAAAATTTGTTTCGGAAGAGTCAACATGAAACCGGGGTGAGGGGTTTATCGTATTTTTAGAAGCGGGTGAAATTGGTCATATTTTTATCGTAAAAAAATGTGTTGTCAGAAATTTAGAAAAATGGGTTTTAACATTTGGAGAATACGCCCCGAAAACTCGTTGACCACTAAATTTTGAATAAATTATTACCTTCGAGTTTGTACTATTTCAGCAAACCAACGACGTTTGCGGTCTTTGAACACAACAACAGCAAAAAATTCGTGTTTGGTCTTCCTGGTAATCCGGTGTCAGCAATGGTTACGACTATACTTTTCGTTCTACCAGCCTTACGACTTTGTAGTAACATTATTCCTGTTCCAACACCACTATACGTAGAATTGGTAAGCATTACAGAGAGTTGGTAGCGTAGCCCTTTAGAAGGGGCAAACTTCACTAGAGCGCTGACCCTCATCAAAAAGTGTATTTCATTATAAGTGTTTGTTATATATGGATGATTCCCATTTTTGCGAAGTGTAGGTAAATATAACTTCAAATCATTTCAATGCAATACAGTGTGCATGTGATCTTCGTTTTAAAATTGATGCAAACAGCTTCACCGTCTACACCTGACTGAGGTTCAGCGAACATACCCTTTAAAGTTGGCGACAACTGGCGGAACTTTGAGACGAACAGGGTAAAATCCGTTAATGTTACTCGAGCTGTTATTGAACAGGTTATTGGGTGATCGCGAGCTGTTCGCGAGCGCCGGTGGATACGCACCTTTACACTTTTTTGTAAATTACATGTCCAATAAAACTCCTAATCAAATTACGCTACGCCAGTATGTGAATGCATACAATTTATATTTTTGATTTAACCGTGAAGATGTTATTATTTTAGGAAGACGCAATTCCATTAGATCCCCGTCCGGAATACATGAGAGCTTGGGTTTACAGACCCGAGGATGGTAAGCTGATTGCCCGCAAGAGGGGCGACCAAATAAGCAGTAGATTGGACAGTTTAGTCGGAGCGAATGCTTTGTTGGTGCTTCCACAGGCTGCTTATAAAAACGAACATCTTGCTAAGGGAGCGCAAGTGACCGCCATAGAACTTGAAAGTATTCCCCAATAAATAAACTGTAGTTTGTTTTAATAAAAAAATCTCTTCCAGCATTTCAAGTGATTTGGGGAGAATAAACTGTACTTTATTTTAATAAAAAATCTCTTCCAGCATTTCAAGTGATTTGAGGAGATTACCTTTAAATAAACACAGTTTTGTAGGTTAATTTCCCAGAACATAAAAATCCTTTTTTTTTAATTAGTAGGATATATTTACATCACTGTTATCTCAAGTACATAGTATAAAAATACGACCATAAAACCTAATATATACACTCTTAAATGACGGACCCGATAATGACGATGATATGATGACGATGATTTTTCTGTGGTTAGAAGAGATAATATGGCAGCACCTTCTTCACGCGATGTTGAGTATGTTCAACGGTTTCCAGAGCTGACTCTCGATCAGTGTGTAGTTTTCCTTCGGTTTACCAGCCGTCAGGGCGATGTCCAGCACTTGAAGGGCCTTCTGGGGAAGGACGACGGGTTGGTACTCGAGGCAACCGGACATATCCACAGTTACTTCAGTGGGTTTACTAAAAATGTTCAATAATTATATTAAATCGCAAATGGAAGCGGCAGCGGCGGTTCGCGGGTTTTTTTCTGGTACGGCCGAGGAACAAGAGGTGGTAATACAGATAGGTAGGGTCATCTGTATTGCCACCTCTTGTTCCTCGGCCGTACCAGAAAAAACTCCGCGAACCGTCACTGGGAAGCGGTGATCTCAACCTGATAATTTTTGGTGTTGTCAGCATGAATTCCGTGGAAATTCCTTTCGGATTCAGCGTGACGACTTTGATGCCGGCCGGTGCTAGTTCTTGGCGTAGGGCGTTGCTGGCGCCCTGCACCGCGTACCTGGAGGCCGTGTACGCCACCAAACCGGCCTCTTCTCCCTCGGACGCACCCACGGCGATGATCCGCCCGGATGCGCTGCGTAACAGTGCGTGGTAAGTCCTGGACACCCTTAGCAATCCCACCACGTTCGTTTTCAGGATCGCCTCCCAGTGGGATATGTCCTGCTGGTCCAGACGGCCTCTGTACATTAACCCGCTGGTGTTGATTACAGCCCAAAGACCTGAAGGAATATACGAAAAATTAATATTTTATTTCTGAATTCAGAGCAAATCTCTAAATTATTTTATTTTAAAAAATTCTCAAAAAGGAATGTAAATGGATTTTCACGAAATCATAATCTAGAATGCGTTTCTAGTTATTCTAGAAAGTTTAACGTCGGTGGCTATTATTTTTCTATTTTTTTCGAGTCTGCGAAATTGTTAGAAATTTTCACAACTTCTCCGCCTGATCAAATGAAAGTATTTTAAAATCCAGCGAAGGGATGTAAATGGATTTTCACGAAATCATAATCTAGAATGCATTTCTAGTTATTCTAGAAAATTTAACGTCGATGGCTATTATTTTTCTATTTTTTCGAGTCGGCGAACTTGTTAGAAATTTTCACAACTTCTCCGCCTGATCAAAGGAAAGCATTTTAAAATTCAGTGAAGTGGTGTAAATGGATTTTCACGAAAACATAATCTAGAATGCGTTTCTAATTATTCTAGAAAGTTTAACGTCGATGGCTATTATTTTTCTATTTTTTTCGAGTCTGCGAAATTGTTAGAAATTTTCACAACTTCTCCGCCTGATCAAATGAAAGTATTTTAAAATCCAGTGAAGGGGTGTAAATGGATTTTCACGAAAACATAATCTAGAATGCATTTCTAGTTATTCTAGAAAGTTTAACGTCGATGGCTATTATTTTTCTATTTTTTTCGAGTCGGGAACTTGCTAGAAATTTTCACAAGTTCTCCGCCTGATCAAAGGAAAGCATTTTAAAATTCAGTGAAGGGGTGTAAATGGATTTTCACGAAAACATAATCTAGAATGCGTTTCTAATTATTCTAGAAAGTTTAACGTCGATGGCTATTATTTTTCTATTTTTTTCGAGTCGGCGAACTTGTTAGAAATTTTCACAACTTCTCCGCCTGATCAAATGAAAGTATTTTAAAATCCAGCGAAGGGGTGTAAATGGATTTTCACGAAACCATAATCTAGAATGCATTTCTAGTTATTCTAGAAAGTTTAACGTCGATGGCTATTATTTTTCTATTTTTTTCGAGTCGGCGAAATTGTTAGAAATTTTCACAACTTCTCCGCCTGATCAAATGAAAGCATTTTAAAATCCAACAAAGGAGTGTAAATGGATTTTCACGAAATCATAATCTAGAATGCATTTCTAGTTATTCCAGAAAGTTTAACGTCGATGGCTATTACTTTTCTATTTTTTTCGAGTCGGCGAACTTGTTAGAAATTTTCACAACTTCGCCGCTTGATCAAATGAAAACATTTTAAAATCCAGCGAAGGGGTATAAATGGATTATCACGAAATCATAATCTAGAATGCATTTCTAGTTATTCTAGAAAGTTTAACGTCGATGGCTATTATTTTTCTATTTTTTTCGAGTCGGCGAACTTGTTAGTAATTTTCACAACTTCTCCGCCTGATCAAATGAAAGTATTGTAAAATTCAGTGAAGGGGTGTAAATGAATTTTCACGAAGTCATAATCTAGAATGCGTTTCTAGTTATTCTAGAAAGTTTAACGTCGATGGCTATTATTTTTCTATTTTTTTCGAGTCGGCGAACTTGTTAGAAATTTTCACAACTTCTCCGTCTGATCAAATGAAAGCATTTTAAAATCCAGTGAAGGGATGTAAATGGATTTTCACGAAATCATAATCTAGAATGCGTTTCTAGTTATTCTAGAAAGTTTAACGTCGACGGCTATTATTTTTCTATTTTTTTCGAGTCGGGAACTTGCTAGAAATTTTCACAACTTCTCCGCCTGATCAAAGGAAAGCATTTTAAAATTCAGTGAAGGGGTGTAAATGGATTTTCACGAAAACATAATCTAGAATGCGTTTCTAATTATTCTAGAAAGTTTAACGTCGATGGCTATTATTTTTCTATTTTTTTCGAGTCGGCGAACTTGTTAGAAATTTTCACAACTTCTCCGTCTGATCAAATGAAAGTATTTTAAAATTCCAGTGAACTCAAAAATTAAAATTCAACGATAACACTCCGTCGCGCTGTTAAAATCTAAAACACCGAACAAGCTCATCGGTGGAACTGGAAAATTTTGTCAGGTGCGAACCACCGAATCATTTGACCTTTATACCCCGGAGGCAATTAACATCCGGCGTAAACACATTCTTCCGTCGCCTGTTATCAATCCTTATCTACGATGCATGAACGCATTCTAGATTAAATCTCTTTTTAGTCATTGAAACCCGTTCGATTCGGCAGTTTACCTTCCACCGAGTGAGTGAGTGTTCGCGTGTTTAGTGTGTGCAGAATATTGAAAATTGCATTAATGGAAATGGATTATCCGTTATGAAGATAGTTCCTACTGTTGGTAAGCGATTAAACTTATTGAATGAATAATTTATTGTGAATTTTTCGATAATATCTCTCGACACAAATAACGATATGAGTAGAGAGACCATTAGGTCAATAGTTCATTTATGTAAAATTTATTGAATGAATTATTCACAATAATGATTTAATAATATCTGAATACAAAAATAACGTAGAGACCATGAGGTCAATAGTTTATTTATGTTATGCTACAATAATGTATACAAAAAACTACAGCACTAGTAGAAAGACCATCAGGCCAATAGCTGATTGACAAATCGTACAGAATCTTATAATTACATTTACCTTCTTACCAAATACCACTTGCAGTTAGCTTTCTCACCATCGAATTGGTTTATTTTCTGGAGCTAACCAATACAAAAAAATCCAATCAATGATTATTTTTTTAATTTAAAAATGTAGCAATTCAGTTGTTTAATATTTAAATCATCCGAAACAATGGTTATTTTACTTGGAAGTATGCTTCACACCGAATTAGCTGCATTTCCTAAATTTATAAAATTGTCGCTCCTTCAATTAGTGTCGCCATTATTTATAAGTATGTAGCTACAAAAAATATTCGTCATGAGAAGCAAATTTACATTTTGAATGATTTACAAAAAATATTCGCCCTGAGAAGTAATTATTTTTAATTAAATAATGTATCTGCATGTACATACACTTTGATTTCTCACACATCATTTTTTTAAATTTTATCAGAATAGTTGAAAAAATGGTAAAGACACATTTTCCAGGATTATTCCGTCAAAATTTCACCCATTTGTGGTTTTGTGAATTTAATCAGCAATTATTATTAATAATAATAATCTTTATTTTCTCCAATGATCAGTACATACAAATACAAACATAAATGCATGTAAAAGAATAAGTAACAAAAAATAAACAATAATAAGAAAATTCATTTAGAGAAATTGATCATTAAATTTTTCTTACAGTGAAATTGAAAAATAAATAATTGGTAATTTGCAAAGAAATATTTTTCATAATTAATCATAGTTTCATTTAATCGCTTCAGTTTCTACTGGTTTTGGGAATAGGGCCCACCACTCACCACCCTTCGCTACAATTTTAACTCAAACGGTAAAAATATTTTCTGGTGATTTGTTTTAATTTCCATAAGCCAAAATAATTAATTTAATCAAAAGCATGTTAAAGCTAAAGGTAAATATAACCAAAGGGCGGTGGGTGGTCCATATCCTATAATCCAAACAGTGGGACTTCGAAATTGTTTTTGTAGCTGATGAATCATTTGTCAGTCATTGTAGCGGGCTCTAACTGTCAAAATCGCTTAAGAAATGATCAGTCTGTAATATTTTGCAAAAATCATGAAAAAATCTCCGGTGGAGACAAAATGGCGTCTTTGAAAGTCAAAATATTGAATTAAAAATTGCACAAAATTGTTTTTTTAGCCGATGAAAAACGTAACTGCCATTGCAGCTGTTTCTAGCTGTCAGAAACCGCTTAAGAAATGATTAATCTGTAATATTTTCCAAAAATCATAAAAATATCTCCGCTGGAAACAAAATGGCGTCAGTGAAAGTCAAAATTTTTAATTAAAAATTGCACAAAATTGTTTTTTTAACCGATGAAAAACGTAACTGCCACTGCAGCTGTTTCTAGCTGTCAAAAACCGCTTAAGAAATGATCAATCTGTAATATTTTCTAAAGATCATAAAAAAATCTCCGGTGTAGACAAAATGGCGTCGGTTTAAAATCAAAATTGCACAAAATTGGTTTTCTAGCTAAAGAAAAAGTTATGTGTCAATACAGCGGTCTCTAACTTTCAAACATGCTTAAGAAATGATCAGTCTGTAATATTTTCCAAAAATCATAAAAAAATCTTCTGTGTAGACAAAATGGCGTCGGTTGAAAATCAAAATTGCACAAAATTGGTTTTCTAGTTGAAGAAAAATGTATCTGCCAATACAGCGGTCTCTAACTTTCAAACTCGCTTAAGAAATAATCAGTCTGTAATATTTTCCAAAAATCATAAAAAAATCTCCGGTGTAGACAAAATGGCGTCGGTTGAAAATCAAAATTGCACAAAATTGGTTTTCTAGCTGAAGAAAAATGTATCTGCCAATACAGCGGTCTCTAACTTTCAAACTCGCTTAAGAAATGATCAGTCTATAATATTTTTCAAAAATCATAAAAAAATCTCCGGTGTAGACAAAATGGCGTTGGCTGAAAATCAAAATTGCACAAAATTGGTTTTCTAGCTGAAGAAAAATGTATCTGCCCATACATCGGTCTCTAACTTTCAAACTCGCTTAAGAAATGACCAGTCTATAATATTTTTCAAAAATCATAAAAAAATCTCCGGTGTAGACAAAATGGCATCGGCTAAAAATCAAAATTGCACAAAATTGGTTTCCTAGTTGAAGAAAAATGTATCTGCCAATACAGCGGTCTCTAACTTTCAAACTCGCTTAAGAAATGATCAGTCTGTAATATTTTCCAAAAATCATAAAAAAATCTGCGGTGTAGACAAAATGGCGTCGGTTGAAAATCAAAATTGCACAAAATTGGTTTTCTAGCTGAAGAAAAATGTATCTGTCAATACAGCGGTCTCTAACTTTCAAACTCGCTTAAGAAATGACCAGTCTATAATATTTTGCAAAAATCATAAAATAATCTCCGGTGTAGACAAAATGGCGTCGGTTGAAAATCAAAATTGCACAAAATTGGTTTTCTAGCTGAAGAAGAAGTTATCTGTCAATACAACGGTCTCTAACTTTTAAACTAGCTTACGAAATGATCAGTCTGTAATATTTTCCAAAAATCATAAAAAAATCTGCGGTGTAAACAAAATGGCGTCAAAATTGCACAAAATTGGTCAGTTTTTCATCATCAATCTTCAGTTTTGACCAGCGCCATTTTTCTTACAGTGAGGTTGAAAAAGATATAATTGACAATTTATAAAGACACACTTTTTACGATTAATTTGTCACAGTCTCATTCAATTGTCATTTTGGACATGGAGGCCACAATCATGTTTCTTGAAAAAGTCAATTTGTCATCATACAATTTCAGTTTTGACTAGCGCCATTTTGTTTTCAGAGAAGTTTGAAAAGTTTTAATTGGTAATTGATAAAGGCAGACCTTCTAGGATTAATCCGTCACAATTTCACTCAATTGTGGTTTTGGGTATCAAATCTACAATCATGTTTCTGCAAGAAGTCAATTTTTGATCATCAAATTTCAGTTTTGACTGACGCCATTTTGTTTTCAGTGAAGTTTGAAAAGTTATAATGGGTAATTTATAAAGGTACACTTTCTAGGATTAATCTGTCACAATTTCACTCAATTGTGGTTTGGGGTATTAAATCTACAATCATGTTTCTGCAAAAAGTCAGTTTTTGTTCATCAAATTTCAGTTTTAACTGGCGCCATTTTGTCTTCAGTGAAGTTTGCAAAGTTGTAGTGAGTAATTTATAAAGGCACACTTTCTGGGATTAATCTGTTACAATTTCACTCAATTGTGGTTTTGGATATTTAACCTACAATCATGTTTCTGCAAAAAGTCAGTTTTTGATCATCAAATTTCAGTTTTGACTAGCGCCATTTTGTTGTCAGTGAAGTTTGAAAAGTTGCAATGGGTAATTTATAAAGGCACACTTTCTGGGATTAATCGGTCACAATTTCACTCAATTGTGGTTTTGGGTATTAAATCCAGAATCATGTTTCTGTAAAAAGTCAGTTTTTGATCATAAAATTTTGGGTTTTGACTGGCGGCATTTTGTTTCCAGTGAAGTTTTAAAAGTACTAATGGGTAATTTATAAAGGCACACTTTCTGGGATTAATCTTTCACAATTTCACTCAATTGTGGTTTTGGATATTTAACCTACAATCATGTTTCTGCAAAAAGTCAGTTTTTGATCATCAAATTTCAGTTTTGACTAGCGCCATTTTGTTGTCAGTGAAGTTTGAAAAGTTGTAATGGGTAATTTATAAAGGCACACTTTCTAGGATTAATCCGTCACAATTTCACTCAATTGTGGTTTTGCGTATTAAATCTACAATCATGTTTCTGCAAAAAGTCAGTTTTTGATCATCAAATTACAGTTTTGACTGGCGCGCCATTTTGTTTTCGGTGAAGTTTGAAAAGTTGCGATGGGTAATTTATAAAGGTACACTTTCTAAGATTAATCTGTCACAATTTCACTCAATTGTGGTTTTGGATATTTAACCTACAATCATGTTTCTGGAAAAAGTCAGATTTTGATCATTAAATTTCAGTTTTGACTAGCGCCATTTTGTTTTCAGTGAAGTTTGAAAAGTTGTAATGAGTAATTTATAAAGGCACACTTTCTGGGATTAGTCTGTGAAAATTTCACTCAATTGTGGTTTTGGGTATTAAATCCACCATCATGTTTCTGCAAAAAGTCAGTTTTTGATCATCAAATTTTAGTTTTGACTGGCGCCATTTTGTTTTCAGTGAAGTTTGAAAAGTACTAATGGTTAATTTATAAAGGCACACTTTCAAGGATTAATCATTTACAATTTCACTCAATTGTGGTTTTGCGTATTAAATCTACAATCATGTTTCTGTAAGAAGTCAGTTTTTGATCATCAAATATCAGTTTTGACTGGCGCCATTTTATTTTCAGTGAAGTTTGAGAAGTTGTAATGGGTGATTTATAAAGCCACATTTTCTAGGATTAATCTGTCACAATTTCACTTAATTGTGGTTTTGGGTATTAAATCTACAATCATATTTCTGCAAAAAGTCAGTTTTTGATCATCAAATTACAGTTTTGACTAGCGCCATTTTGTTTTCAGTGAAGTTTGAAAAGTTGTAATGGGTGATTTATAAAGCCACATTTTCTAGGATTAATCTGTCACAATTTCACTCAATTGTGGTTTTGGGTATTAAATCTACGATCATGTTTCTGCAAAAAGTCAGTTTTTGATCATCAAATTTCAGACTGACGCCAATTTTCTTACAGTCAAGTTGTAAAAGATATAATTGGTACACTTTTCACGATTCATTTGCCACAGTTTCATTCAATTATCCTTTCGGATATGAAGTCCACACTCTTCTTTCCGCAAAAAGTCAATTTGTCATCAACCGTCCCTATTTTGCTTTCAGTGAAATTTTATATGGTAATTCGTGCAGACACACTTTCTCTGACGAATTCGTCACTATTTTACCGTATTGTATACGAAACCTTTGGCATTGTACATGAAACCTGCAAAAAATATCAGATTGGTAAACGAGCTTGATATTCATTTCAAGTACAGAGATCTGTTTTTCGCGTGAGCATTTGAATAAACATTGGCGCGGAGGGTCGACACACCGGACAAACAACTTATCTGGGTCATTGAATGCATACCGGAGTCTTTACGTTCCGAGCGACCGATCGCTCCATCTAAACTCGAAACGAGATTTACAGTAAATCACGATCGAGTTAATCGGGGAGTTCGTCCCAGAAAATGCATGAAATGCACCACTAATCGACACACTAGCCTCGAAAACCAAACACCAGCCATAACAACGATGTTTATGGGAGATGTTGGAATATCAATTGTACCAGCGTGAATCGTAAATCTTCGTAGAGGATTCATAATTTTCTTTAATTTTCTTTTTGTATTCAATTTAATTGTTTTTTTATGATTGTCTTATGTAAATGGTGTATACCGTAAATAAATAAATAATATCTAGTTACGGGGTGAACGCGCCCAACCAAAACGCGAACGATTTGCATTATTGCGTTCGCGTCCACCACCAGTTGGACCAACTAGACATTATAAAACCGGGCTTAAGGCAGAGATGTCGCTTGTTCCCACAGCAGAAGGGTCGCTCCGAAGACGATCTGCAGATAACCCTCAGCCAAACAGAGGGAACCATCACAACTGTAACGGATGCTGCTTGCACTACTTACTCTTATACAGGAGGCTAAGGCATAGATGTCGCTCTCGCGTAGCGAATAAGTTGTAGAGTAAGCAAATATTCCGTTGTTGTTTTGGCCAAATTTGGCCGAACATTCGCGAACCGCCGCTGGATAAAAAATATGCAAACAATTACCATCTTTTCCGGCTGGTAGATGAGCCCTGATAATGTCCACCGACTCGTGCAGTAAATCCTCTCTGTTAACATCCAAAGGGAGTGCTATAAGTGTGCCTTGGAGGTGCCCAGGCGTGCTCTCCCTTTTCTTCTGCCAAGCTCTGATCACCCTCGACGCGGCTGTATCTCCGGACTCTCCGGAAGCAGCGCCCTCCTTCAATCCGGCAAATACCCGGAATCCCCTGTCAGCCAAATGAATGGCAATCTACAAACAATCGATATTAAAATTATTTTAAGAGAAAGTTTCCAAAGTTTTAACCATAAATAAAAATTCATGCTACTTTTAATTTTTTATTTAATGCTTTAGCAACAAGTGGGGACTTTATTTTTTTTTTTAATTAACTGTACGTGCAGCACCAGGAATTATTTGAATTAGTAGAAACATTTTGCAGAATCAAATCTTTTAGTCAATTTGTAAAAAATCTACAATTTTTTTTGAAGTCTAAGAGCTCACTATGAACACTATTTTCCTATAAAAAAAATTGTGGGCCTTCCAGGAACTGAGATACGCAAAATGACTTTTTTCGTAAATGATGCTTAAATCGACTGGAAACGCCTAAATAACGATTGAATTAAATTTTTCTCCAATTTTTTTTTTTTGTTTTTTCAAGTTAAAGAGCTCATTCTGAACACTATTGGTCAATAAAAAAAAATTGTGGGACTTCCAGGAACCGTAATACGCAAAATAACTTTTTTCGTAAATAGTGCTTAAATCCACTGGAAACGCCTAAAAAAACGATTAAATTACATTTTTCATCAGATATTTTTTTCTGTTTTTTTTAAGTGTAAGAGCTCATTCTGAACATTATTTGTCTTAAGAAAAAATTGTGGGACTTCCAGGAACCGAGAAAGGCAAAATGACTTTTTTCGTAAATGGTGCTTAAATCGACTGGAAACGCCTAAAAAACGATTAAATTAAATTTTTCTCCAAAAATTTTTTTTTATTTTTTAGTCAAAGAGCTCATTCCGAACACTATTTGTCAATAAATAAATTTTTGGGACTTCCAGGAACCGAGATACGCAAAATGACTTTTATCATAAATAGTGCTTAAATCGACTGGAGACGCCTAAAAAACGATTGAATTAAATTTTTCTTCAAATTTTTGTTTGTTTTTTTTTCAAGTCTAAGACCTCATTCTGAACATTATTTGTCTTAAAAAAAAATGTGGGACTTCCAGAAACCGAGAAGGGCAAAATAACTTTTTTCGTAAATAGTGCTTAAATCGACTGGAAACGCCTAAAAAACGATTAAATTAAATTTTTCTCCAAATTTTTTTTTTGTTTTTTTCAAGTTAAAGAGCTCATTCTGAACACTATTTGTCAATAAAAACATTTTTTTGGGACTTCCAGGAACCGTGATACGCAAAATGACTTTTTCGCAAAAAGTGCTCAAATCAACTGGAAATGCCTAAAAACGATTAAATTAAATTTTTCTCTAAAAATGTTTTTTTGGTTTTTTTTAAGTCAGAGAGCTCATTCTGAACACTATTTGTCAATTAAAAAAATTTGTGGGATTTCCAGGAACCGTGATACGCAAAATGACTTTTTCGCAAAAACTGCTCAAATCCACTGGAAATGCCTAAAAAACGATTAAATTGAATTTTTCATCAGAAATTTTTTTCTATTTTTTTTTAAGTGTAAGACCTCATTCTGAACATTTTTTGTCTTAAAAAAAATTGTAGGACTTCCAGGAACTGAGAAGGGTAAAATGGCTTTTTCGTAAATAGAGCTTAAATCGACTGGAACCGCCTAAAAAACGATTAAACTAAATTTTTCTCCAAACATTTTTTTTTGTTTTTTTAAAGTCAAAGAGCTCATTGTGAACACTATTTGTCAATAAAAAAAAATTGTGGGACTTCCAGGAACCGTGTTACGCAAAATGACTTTTTTCGTAAATAGTGCTAACATCGACTGGAAACGCTTAAAAAATGATTACATTAAATTTTTCTTCCGAATTTTTTTTCTATTTCTTTCAAGTGTAAGAGCTCATTCTGAACATTATTGGTCAAAAAAAAATTGTGGGACTTCCAGGAACCGAGAAAGGTAAAATGACTTTTTTCGTAAATCGACTGGAAACGCCTAAAAAAGATTGAATTAAATTTTTCTCCAAAATTTTTTTTTTGTTTTTTTCGAGTCAAAGAGCTCATTCTGAACACTATTTGTCAATAAAAACATTTTTTTGGGACTTCCAGGAACCGTGATACGCAAAATGACTTTTTCGCAAAAAGTGCTCAAATCGACTGGAACCGCCTAAAAAACGATTAAATTAAATTTTTCTCTAAAAATGTTTTTTTGGTTTCTTTAAAGTCAAAGAGCTCATTCTGAACATTTTGTCAATAAAAACAATTTCTGAGACTTCCAGGAACCGTGATACGCAAAATGACTTTTTTCGTAAATAGTGCTAACATCGACTGGAAACGCCGAAAAAATGATTACATTACATTTTTCTTCAGAATTTTTTTTCTGTTTTTTTTTGGAGTGGAAGAGCTCATTCTGAACATTATTTGTCTACAAAATTTTTTGTAGGATTTCCAGGAACGGAGACAAGGAGTTTTTCTTCAAAAAAAAATTTTCAATTTTTTTCATATCAAAGATTCATTCTGAACACTATTTGTCTATAAAAAAATGTTTGTGGAACTTCCAGGAACCGTGATACGCAAAATGACTTTTTTTCGTAAATAGTGCTTAAATCCACTGGAAACGCCTAAAAAACGATTAAATTAAATTTTTCATCAGAATTTTTTTTCTATTTTTTAAGTGTAAGAGCTCATTCTGAACATTATTTGTCTACAAAATTTTTTGTAGGACTTCCAGGAACGGAGATAAGGAGTTTTTCTTCAAAATTTTTTTTTCAATTTTTTTCATATCAAAGAACTCACTCTGAACAGTATTTGTCTATAAAAAAAAATGTTTGTGAGACTTCTAGGACCTGAGATACGCAAAATGACTTTTTTCGTAAATAGTGCTTAAATCGACCGGAAACGCCTAAAATCGATTAAATTAAATTTTTCTTCAAAATAATTTTTTTTTTTCAAATATAAAAACTGAACACTATTTGTCTATTACAATTGTTTGTGGGACTTCCAGGAACCGAGATCCGCAAAATATCTTTCTATTAAATATTTTATAGTCCTACATGGAGAAATTTGAGAATCCTTAAATTATTTATTTTGGCATTCTCTACAATTTTTGTTCATAAAAATTTGATGTAACTATTTTTTTATTTTTTCTCGCAAAGTGTTCATTAAATACATTGTTTAATGAAATAGTTCTTCGTTATCTTCAACATTTATACTAGAAGGTTAATACATCAGTTTCTTTGCTCTTTTGCCGTTTCAGAATATAAAGATTTTTTTTTCTAAACTAGAGGATTTAATTTTATAAGTAATTTACCTTCTTTCATTCAAATTATATTTTTAAATTTCTTTTTGTGCGGACCGTAATTTCTTAAAATGATACATCTGATGATGATTTTATGCAGCTTTCTATCCGCGCAGTTGTCGTTTTATTATCCTCGTGATGTGAAAGTGCGATATTAAATCAAAAGAAAAAAAACAAAAACAAGTTGCTGCTCACCTGCAGGCCTACGGCGTTGTCGCAGGAGGTGATCAGGACCGGTTTTCCAGCGCCCGGCGAGCTCTCGCTCGTCTCCAATTCCGCGCCCACTTTGATCTTGCACAGGAGGTACAGCAGCAGGGCGCCCGCTATGGAGAAGAGCGCCACCAGCTGCAGGGCCAGCACGAGGGCCGTCTGCTCATCCATCTAGACGACAACCTTAACAAAAAGAAAAATACACTTAAATCTCTGATCGCGTTTTCAATTTATCAAAAATCATCTAAAAACGCTTTTCCAACAAGATTGTGCAACTGCGCAGGCAGCATGATTGATATTTAATGAGTAGAATATTTTCATTCTTCTAAAAACGCTTCTCCATCAAGATTATGTAACTCCGCACACGGCATGATTGATATTTGATGAGGCTAATTAGTAAGAGTGCAGCTCCATCCACCTAAAAACGCGTTTCCAACAAGATTGTGCAACTGCGCAGACAGCATGATTGATATTTAATGAGTAGAAGATTTTCATTCTTCTAAAAACACTTTTCCATCAAGATTGTGTAACTCCGCACACGGCATGATTGATATTTGATGAGGCTAATTAGTAAGAGTGCAGTTCCATTCACCTAAAAACTCGTTTCCAACAAGATTGTGTATCTGCGCAGGCCTCATGATTGATATTTGATGAGGTTAATAAGTAGAAGATGTATTTCCATCGGTGATTTCTTAATTAAGGGCGATATTAAATTGTTCAAAAAATATTGAATTTTAAGACTTGTAATTAGTATTTTGGTTTACCCAAATATTTTACTATATAAAAAATGGTGTTGCTTGTCCTTCGCACCGATGTATTTTATAAACGAAAACATTTCAATTAATCACAAAATCATAGCTATAGCCCGTTCTCTGGAATCTGGCGGCTGTGGTCGTAAAAGATTGTCGGAGCTCGGTAATTAGGGGACGTTATATTTTTTATCTCAATCCATTTTTTGTTGAGAAATACTGGTGTAAAAATGCTTATAGCAATAGGAGTGAAGGACAGTAATAAATATATGGGATGCAATTAGACGAACCACCAATACCTTTTCTTCGAGGGTGCGTCGACCGTTTTACGACCTCAGCCGCCAGATTCCAGCAAACAGACTATACATAATATTACATGGCAAGCAGACTCCTACATTAAAAAAAATATATAGTCCAAACCAAGACATGATTTCAAAATTATTTGTGTATTGAAAACATTCATTGCTCACGTCTAAGCAATGTTTAATTTGTTTGTCTCATCCGAAGGTGACTCCTGCAACAATGGTTTAGGTCACGCCGGGAAATTAGAAAAGCTCGGTTAAGCGATGAAGGCCGAGATGATCTCTGCATACAGTCATGTCACGACTTGCTAATTTTCAAACCAATTAAACCACACCCATCGCTTTGCGGTTCCATTTAAGGCACACGAGCCAGTCTGTTGCATTCGAACATTACCAGCACAAAGAAGGGAATTATTTATTCTTTCGCATCGCTGATTACTTCTGATAATTTAGCCCTTATCAGGCTCAAAATATTGCCTATAATATCTAAAATTGCTACTTAGCAAATAACGAAGTTATATGTTCTGCCAAATTTTTGGGAGACTGGAAAGCTGACCTCCACGTGGTGTCTCCTGGGTAACGCTAACAAGCTTTTATTAAAAATAAATTGCCTTATTATAATAAGACATAAGCTAGTTTTTCATAGCAAGTCGCGATCAAGATTCGCTATCTGAGATACCCTAAAGAACATAAGAATTTTTATAAGGAATAGGTGCGCTAAATTGTGCCGGCGATGAATTGTGAACCGTAAATGGTTCCGGCGGTGAATTGTTTTTGTTTGTTTTTTTGTTTTTGACATGGGCCTGAGCCATACCGCCACACACGGCTAGTAGCGGTGAATTGTGCAGACGATAAAATGTGATCGATGAATTTACCTAAAAAGCACAACTCGAGTCGTGAATATTGGTTTAGATTTTTATAACTTCGATGCTCTCACGTTATGTAATATTTTTCACAATAATTAGTTGTGGATAAAACGATGAATTTTTAAATTCAGTTTGATAACATTACGAACCAGGGGTGGCACTACCTAAAGTTTCAAGCTCAGCAAGAATTTTTAATTAATTCTTAAAACACTTTTTCGCCAGTTACTTTGGTGTAGGAAGATAAATTGTTCTTTCTTCTGTCAAAAAAAGAGTTAGGGGGGTGTATATTGTATAAATGGCTTTACCATCAGCATGTTCCACGAGCCGCCAATTAAGTACAGTTTTTGAAAACCCACGAGTTGTGAATTTTTGAAAATTTTAATTTTCGAATTGTGAAATACTGGAACAAAAAAATATAAAACGTGTCGACTAAATTATAAAAAAATTAAATTAGATTTGCAAATCATCGTTTTATCAAATTAAGTGCAGTTTTTGAAAATCCGCTGATTATTTCGCAAGTTGTGAATTTTTGAATATTTTAGTTTTCGAATTGTGTAATACTTGAGTAAAAAATTCTAAAAAAATATAAAACCTGTAGACTAAATTCTACAAAAATTAAATAAGATTCGCAAATCATCGTTTTATCAAATTAAGTGCAGTTTTTGAAAATCCGCCGATTATTTCGCAAGTTGTGAATTTTTGAAAATTTTAGTTTTAGAATTGTGTAATACTTGTGTAAAAAATTCTAAAAAAATATAAAACGTGTCGACTAAATTCTACAAAAATTAAATAAGATTCGCAAATCATCGTTTTATTAAATTAAATAGAGTTTTTAAAAATCCGCCATTTATTTCGCGAGTTGTGAATTTTTGAAAATTTTAGTTTTCGAATTGTGTAATACTTGAGTAAAAAATTCTAAAAATATATAAAACGTGTCGACTAAATTCTACAAAAATTAAATTTGATTTGCAAATCATCGTTTTATCAAATTAATTATAGTTTTTAAAAATCCGCCAATTATTTCGCAAGTTGTGAATTTTTGAAAATTTTAGTTTTCGATTTGTGTAATACTTGAGTAAAAAATTCTAAAAAAAATATAAAACGTGTCGACTAAATTCTACAAAAATTAAATAACATTCGCAAATCATAGTTTTATCAAATTAAATAGAGTTTTTAAAAATCCGCCAATTATTTCGCAAGTTGTGAATTTTTGAAAATTTTAGTTTTCGAATAGTGTAATACTCGAGCAAAAAAAAGTTTTAAAAAATATAAAACGTGTCGACTAAATTCTACAAAAATTAAATTTGATTCGCAAATCATCGTTTTATCAAATTAAATAGAGTTTTTAAAAATTCGCCAATTATTTCGCGAGTTGTGAATTTTTGAAAATTTTAGTTTTCGAATTGTGTAATACTTGAGTAAAAAATTCTAAAAAAATATAAAACGTGTCGACTAAATTCTACAAAAATTAAATTTGATTCGCAAATCGTCGTTTTATCAAATTAAATAGAGTTTTTAAAAATCCGCCAATTATTTCGCAAGTTGTGAATTTTTGAAAATTTTAGTTTTCGAATTGTGTAATACTTGAGTAAAAAATTCTAAAAAAATATAAAACGTGTCGACTAAATTCTACAAAAATTAAATTTGATTCGCAAATCATCGTTTTATCAAATTAAATAGAGTTTTTAAAAATCCGCCAATTATTTCGCGAGTTGTTAATTTTTGAAAATTTTAGTTTTCGATTTGTGTAATACTTGAGTAAAAAATTCTAAAAAAATATAAAACGTGTCGACTAAATTCTACAAAAATTAAATCAGATTCGCAAATCATAGTTTTATCAAATTAAATTAGAGTTTTTAAAAATCCGCCAATTATTTCGCAAGTTGTGAATTTTTGAAAATTTTAGTTTTCGATTTGTGTAATACTTGAGTAAAAAATTCTAAAAAATATATAAAACGTGTCGACTAAATTCTACAAAAATTAAATAAGATTCGCAAATCATCGTTTTATCAAATTAAATAGAGTTTTTAAAAATCCACAAATTATTTCGCAAGTTGTGAATTTTTCAAAATTTTAGTTTTAGAATCGTGTAATACTTGAGTAAAAAATTCTAAAAAAATATAAAACGTGTCGACTAAATTCTACAAAAATTAAATAAGATTCGCAAATCACCGTTTTATCAAATTAAATCGAGTTTTTAAAAATCCGCCAATTATTTTGCAAGTTGTGAATTTTTGAAAATTTTAGTTTTCGAATTGTGTAATACTTGAGTAAAAAATTCTAAAAAAAATATAAAACGTGTCGACTAAATTCTACAAAAATTAAATAAGATTCGCAAATCATCGTTTTATCAAATTAAATAGAGTTTTTAAAAATCCGCCATTTATTTCGCGAGTTGTGAATTTTTAAAAATTTTAGTTTTCGAATTGTGTAATACTTGAGTAAAAAATTCTAAAAAAATATATAAAACGTGTTAACGAAATTCCACAAAAATTAATAAGATTTGCAAATCATCGTTTTACTAAATTAAGTGCAGTTTTTGAAAATCCACCGATTATTTCGCGAGTTGTGAATTTTTGAAAATTTTAATTGTGTAATACTCGAGCAAAAAATAAAAATAAAAATATAAAACGTGTCTACTAAATTCTACAAAAATTAAATTTGATTCGCAAATCATCGTTTTATCAAATTAAGCAGGGGCAGCTCGTTATATAGAGCCAAGGAGCCATATAGTTTCAAGCTCGGCAAGAATTTTTAATTAATTCTTAAAACACTTTTTCGCCAGTTACTACGAGCTAGAAAGATACATCGTTATTTCTTTCTTTAAAAACGAAGGGGGGGGGGGGGGGTATATTGTATAAGTGACTCTACCATCAACTTGTTACACGAGCCGCCACTGTCACGAACTACTTCAGAAATAATCATAACCATAAACATAAATAAGTAGTCCTATTTATAAAAACAATTAATTAAAAAGGTAACATCACAACGAACATCGGAAAAAATAATAACTATAAACATAAATAAATAGTCGTATCTATAAAAAAAAAAACATTAAAATAAAATCAATTATTGATTGTTCCCTTTATCTCATTTCTGCAATTTTAAAATGTAACATTGTTAGCTATTAACTGTATTTTAATTTAAATATATTTGACATGTACATCCACATAATAGTGGCGAAGTTACGAATAAAGAATTTGAATTTGAAAAGGTTTGATTATTAGTTACTGTTACGACTGAAGTCAAACATTTTTCAATCAAACAATTCAAGTCTGGCACGGCACTTCCTCAGCATGGTTTAAATTGAAACACTTTTTATACCAGAAAAGAAATAAATCGTGGCGATGTTTTGAGCCATATTATTAAAACTGTTTATTTTTTTTTGTTTTGTTTTCGGTTAGCACGAATATTTCCCATTGTTTGGCTCTTGGCATTGACCTTGCTTCCCACAAAGTCGATTGCGCAATGATTCTGATGGGAATCGTGATTCTTCATACACAACAATGTATAATATTCATTCGGATGATAATTTAGAATATTATAACATAGGAAGAGCAATAATGGAATTGTAAATAAGAACACAAAATCCTTAATCCGCCTTAACTAGTCTGTGAGACCGCGTGTGTCGAATAACTTTATTCTCCGTTAATGTTTTTTGTTGCAATTTCGAGTAGCGGCCGCATTGCAGAGTTTAAATTGATTAAATATCTTTGTTTTATTGTCAAAGGCATAAATTTAAAAAAAAAACATGAAAAACACGTTTCGAAAAATCTTCAATTGAAAACCCCGGTGCATGAGAACGGCGCCACCATTAAATTTGCGTCACCAATGGCGGGTTAATGGTGGCAGCATAGATAAAATTAAGTAATGAAAGAAAATACAATTATATCTCTCAGTCTGATTCTGAGAGATGGTTGTTTACTTTTTGTCTTGGAGCAAGAAGAAAATACATTTATTAGAGACTGCCTCTAACGTTAAAAAAATGTCAATGGAGCGGTTTTAAACCGACGGTAATACCACATGAGGTTATGATTTATCCGGATAAATTTTATTTTGCAAGTCATTAAGAGTCACAAATTTAGGGAATGAATTGAGGTTTTTAATCGCAATTAATTTAAGAAATTTTGTGATGATTATCAAACATTGTTTTTTGTGTAGTTTTTGGCGATTTTTGAAATATTGGTGAAAATATGAATTTTAAAATTAAAGTCTTAATCGGCCAATAATAAACCTAATTTTTTACCTGGGATACAAATCCCCATCCTCATTAAAACGCAGATTATGCAAATTTATTTATTTTTATTTATTTATTTATTATACGGGTTAACCTATTTACATCATCTCAACAAAAATTATAAAACACAAATATATAACTTAAATAAGCAAATAACCAAATAAGTTATCATTTTAAGCGCCATCTGTACCGAATAACGTTTACCTGTAATATTACCAAAACCGCCTTATTTACCTCCGAAATAAAAAGAAATTAAATTCTTTATGTAATAATAAAATAATACTTAAGCGCAAACATTCGATTGTAAAAATCAATTCTTTATGCAATAAGCGCTATGTTTTAATTAATCGCAAACATTCGATTGTAATTACATATTTTGTTTTTATTTTTTTATTTGCGTGTTTATTGGTGATCTTTAAAGATATATTTATAGGAATTAACGCAGCTGCAAGAATCCGCATTTGCAATGCAAATTCTGTAATCACCTTCGCTGCCACCGCACATTAATAAATTAAAATTCTTCACACGTTTCGATTCGGAATTATGTCATAAATTCAAAATTTATTTGAAGTTTCATTCTACTAAAGAATGTAATAAAACGAAGATGCTCATATTGTAACATTTTTTTTTCACGAAATCGGCAATTCAAACTTAACTTCGATGAAATATATAATTTGTAAAAAATAAAACATAAAACACCGTTTTTATTTTATCTCAAAAATTGTATACCATACTTTCGTTACCTTTAGCATTTCTTTAAAGGTTTTTCTAATATTTTTAAAACTTCAATTCAAAAACAAAAACAAAAAAACTCTTGTTTGAAGGTTTTTCTAATATATTTTTCATAATTAATTTTTCCTTGGAAAAAACAAAAAACGTTTAACCGTTTACACTCACTTACGGTTTTCAAAATTTCACCAAAAGCTTTTTAGTTTTCAAATCTGCTAAATAAAGGTTAAGCTTAAAAAATTATTTAAAAATCTCTATAATTTTTTGATATATTTAATTTTTTTACCAAAAAACAGTTCAGGTAAACACTCAAAATTTTCAAAATTTCACCGAAAGCTCTTTAGTTTTTTAAATTGTCAAATAAAGCCTAAGAAAATATCTATTAGTTTTTGAGATATTTAATTTTTTTCTGAAAAAAAAAACAAATACACGTTCACTTACGGTTTTATTTCTACCAGGATCTCTTTAGTTTTCCAAATTGTCGAATCAAGCTTAAGTTTAAAAAATTATTTGAAAATCTCTGTTAGTTTTTGATTCTTTTTGGAAATAAATAAAAAACTGTTAAGGTAAATACCCACTTACAGTTTTCAAAATTTCACCAAAAGTTCTTCAGTTTTCGAAATTTTCAAATTAAGTTTAGGTTTAAAAATTTATTTAAAAATATCTATTAGTTTTTGAGATATTTAATTCTTTTTGGAAATAAATAAAAAGCTGTTAAGGTAAACACCCACTTACGGTTTTCAAAATTTCACCCAAAGCTCTTTAGTTTTCTTAATTGTCAAATAAAGCTTAAGTTTAAAAAAATTATTTGAAAATCTCTATTAGTTTTTGAGATACTTAATTCTTTTTGGAAATAAACAAAAAACTGTTAAGGCAAACACCCACTTGCTGTTTTCAAAATTTCACTAAAAGCCCTTAAATTTTCCATATTGTCAAATAAAGTTTGAGTTTAAAAATTTATTTAAAAATCTCTATTAGTTTTTTAAATACACTTACATTTTTCGAAAAATAAAAAAAACTGTTGCGGTTTCCAAAATGTCACCTAAAGTTCTTCAGTTTTCGAAATTTTCAAATAAAGCTTAGGTTTAAAAATTTATTTAAAAATATCTATTAGTTTTTGAGATATTTAATTCTTTTTGGAAATAAACAAGAAACTGTTAAGGCAAACACCCACTTGCTGTTTTCAAAATTTCACCAAAACCCCTTAAGTTTTCCATATTGTCAATTAAAGTTTGAGTTTAAAAGTTTTATTTAGTTTTTGAAATACTTACATTTTCCGAAAAAAAACTTTTGCGGTTTTCAAAATTTTACCAGAGGTTCTTCAGTCTAAATTGTCAAATAAGGCTTAAGTTTAAAAAAATATTTGAAAATCTCTATTAGTTTTTGACATACTTAATTCTTTTTGGAAATAAACAAAAAACTGTTAAGGCAAACACCCACTTGCTGTTTTCAAAATTTCACTAAAAGCTCTTAAGTTTTCCATATGGTCATTTAAAGTTTGAGTTTAAAACTTTTATTTAGTTTTTGAAATACTTACATTTTCTGAAAAAAAACTTTTTCGGTTTTCAAAATTTTACCAAAAGTTCTTCAGTTTTCTAAATTGTCAAATAAGGCTTAAGTTTAAAAATTGATTTGAAAATCTCTATTAGTTTTTGAGATACTTAATTCTTTTTGGAAATAAACAGAAAACTGTTTAGGTAGACACCCACTTGCTGTTTTCGAAATTGTCAAATAAAGTTTAATTTTAAAAATCCATTTAAAAATCTCTGAAATATTTAAATTTTTCTAAAATAAGAAACGGTTGCCGTTTTCAAAATTTTACCAAAAGCTCTTAAGTTTTCCAAACTGTCAAATAAAGCTTAGATGCCAAAATTTATTTAAAAATATCTGTTAGTTTTTGAGATATTTAATTCTTTTTGGAAATAAACAAAAAAGCTGTTGAGGTAAACACCCACTTACGGTTTTCAAAATTTTACCAAAAGCTCTTTAGTTTCCAAAATTTTCAAATAAAGCTCAAGTTTAAACATTTATTTGAGTCTCTATTAGTTTTTGAAATATTTAAATTTTTCTAAAATAAGAAATGGTTGCTGTTTTCAAAATTTTACCAAAAGCTCTTAAGTTTTCCAAACTGTCAAATAAAGCTTAGATGCAAAAATTTATGTTAAAATTTTTGAGATATTTAATTCTTTTTGAAAATAAACAAAAAAGCTGTTAATGTAAACACCCACTTACGGTTTTCAAAATTTTACTAATAGCTCTTTAGTTTCAAAAATTGTCAAATAAAGCTCAAGTTTAAAAATGTATTTGAGAGTCTCTATTAGTTTTTGATATATTTAAAAATTTTGTTTGAAAGAAAAAATTGTTGCCGCTTTCAAAATTTTACCAATAGCTCTTAAGTTTTTAAAATTGTCAGAGAAATCTTAAAAATTTAATTGAAAATCTCTATTAGGTTTTGAGATAAATAAGGACATTTTTCAAAAATAGTCTTAATCGCTTCGGGGAACCTCAAAACGGATTTAAATTTTAATTTGTAATTTTAATTTTTGTATTTTTATATTTTATATTTATATTTTATTTTATATTTTGTTTTATATTTTATATTCTACTTAATACTTAAATGTACATTTGTTCCAGTTAAAGTTTCCACCCTGTATATTCGATATATGGAATCCATTTATAGAAAAAAATTCATAGTCTGTACGTCCGTTTAAGAATTAACATCAAAAAGGCGGTGAAAAATTGATTATTGATTCTTCGTTTTTTTATTAATTTATGATTAATGAAAAGACGTTTCGTTTTTGCTTGCGTTTCGAGTATTAAATACATACAATACGTATCAGTAAGAATTTTCGGACATTCGACCTTCGAATGGATGCTCGGATTTGGAAAAATTTTCAAGCATAGTGTTGTGTTCGTCAAATCGATGCAGGTTATGCGAAAATACAAAATTCGACATCAATTATTTTTCGGTTTCTTAATCGGATGATCAAATTTTGAAAATTCTACCTTCAATAAATTAGAAGTATGAAATACGTGCAGATAAAGTGAAAAACGAAAATGGGATCTTCGATTGTGTTCACTGCAGTGTAATGTGTATGTAATCTTCATCTTCAAAATTTTTAAAAATATTTTTAATATTTAATTTTTTTGGGAAAACTTTACTTTTCACTTCTTCACATTATCTTATGATGCTTGAAAAATCTTTATTAGTTTTTGAGATACCGGACGATGAACATACATTTTTCAAAAATGATCGGAATCATTTAAAAAAATGGATATTTCTAATTAGAAAAAAAAAACTTGAAATACGTACTTTGTTCTGAGTAGACAACCTCGTACATAATGTTAATGTTTTATATAATGCAATTAAAGCAGTTATGAAATTGTATATTACAGTTAATAAATAACTGAAATGCATATAAATAATGGATGTTTTATTTAATAATCGTAAATAAATATACATTTTTTTTACAACAATATTCTGTATAAATACCTGAAATCAAACAGACCGTGTAATCCCCTTAATTAATAATTATTACGTCCAGCGTTAATTTTTCCACAACGATTCAGCGGTGATGTATTGTTATCGTTAAGTTTTTTTTACGTTCGCCGTGCATGAAATGTGTTTGTTTACGATTTTTCGATGGAATATTAAAAACTCGTAATTAGCGAACGGAATGCAAACTGGTGTTGCACAAGCTGGCATTGAGAATTTGCGCTGAAAATTACGAATGTCTTTCCACTCATTTCTCCTTTAATTCATTTGTGCCATACAGCGAAACTTCACATCAAACATCAGATTTAAGTAACCCTTGAAATTCATCGTACATTGCGAAACTTCACATCAAACATCAGATTTAAGTAACCCTTTAAATTCATCGTACATTGCGAAACTTCACATCAAACATCAGATTTAAGTAACCCTTTAAATTCATCGTTCATTGCGAAACTTCACATCAAACATCAGATTTAAGTAACTCTTTAAATTCATCGTACATTGCGAAACTTCACATCAAACATCAGATTTAAGTAACTCTTTAAATTCATCGTACATTGCGAATCTTCACACCAAACATCAGATTTTAAATTCGTCGTACGTTTTTGGTAAAACTTGAACTGTTACATAAATCCATCTACATATATACATACTCTGAAGACAATTTCTCGCAATTAAATATTTGCTTACTTATCTAATGATAGACTTTCTAAAAAAAAAACAACAGTATTAATCCAATTACTCCGTTACTCCCTCAATGACAAGAACTCGGATTGTCTGACGACTTGCGCGCATTCCTCTCGGGTTTTGTGTAACTTTTGCTTCACCGTTGGCGGAATAAAAAGCGGGTATATCGTATCAAATAACTGTCCGATGGAGTCGAGTTGCATAAACTCTTCCACGAGAGACTGGCCTTTCTAATGGCCACGATCCAAACGCCCCCCGGGGGCGTAAAAGCGCTCGTGCCTGCTATATGGAAGGAAAAAGCTCGCCTCGGGCCAGGCCAACGAGAAGTTACTTTGATTAATTGTAAATTACTAACATTTACGGCGTTTGTTAATTACATGTGGATTTGTTTGAAATTTGTTACCGCAAAAGAATCAATGGATGCCCTGCGCACTCCATACGAATACATTTTACACGTTTAAGCCTCTACACTAGCACCGTGGGATGGCACAAGTATCGCATAAAGTGCAATCAAAACGCCAATATATCGGAGTTGTTTATATGTAAATAAACAACGCCCCGAACCTGAGCATGAATTTTCGTTTTTGTTCGGTTTATTTATGTTACAAACGACTGAGAATGTGAACATGATCGAATAAATGTGACACTGCCGCGTGTTGCAACGCCATTGCGGCCCGTGGTGAAGCCGTCGAATTAAAAACGCGATAAATATTTTATACAGAATCGCCGATCTGTTTAATTTCATCCACTATACCGTCCCAAAAAGTCGAAAATATTTGGCAGCACATTTTCTGAAAATCCTGTAATAATTGAAGTAAAATTACATTGACTGTCTGGAATTCTCTAATGCAGTGCAATGTACGTTTTGTTAATTTTGACTTTAGTTAGTTTTTAGCCCCACCATAAGCCGCCACTGGTTTCTACCAATCATAATCTATTATTAGTTATTATTAATTGCATTAAGAGAAGCGACTTTATGAATAATTGAATTGTATAATTATCTAATAACTCAGGTTCGTGCTGAATGTATCTAACTGTGGTTTCCTCTTTCGTGAGGATGAAGCCCACGTTGGCGAATTCGATGGCTCTAGGCGTGTCTGCATGTCCATATACACAACACGGAACAAGGAGGAACTGGGTCAGCGGTGCAGCAGAACTGTGGCTTGTCAATTAGATATTTAATTGAACAACTAATGCATCTCTCAGTGTGTTGCCAACAGCAATTTGTGTTCCGCACTGATTATCAGCCGTATGTCTTCGTTGATACATTAGTAATCACAAATAAAGGGTTATATAATCAGGGGCGGCTCGTTATAGAGCCACGGAGCCATGGCACTACCTCTAGTATCAAGCTCAGCAAACATTTTTAACTGATTCTTAAAAAAAAAACTTTTTAAATGTTAAACAACACCTGTAACACCGCGTGGAAGTTCCACATTAATTTCAACAGATGGTTAAAATTTTGAATAATGTGTTTTTACAAATTTCCAAAGAAAGCAATCGCAAGTTTACCACAACAAAATTGGTTGCTCTAAATAGGCAAATTTTATAACCGAAAGGCGCTTTTTTTTTAGAAATTCACATGTGAATTCCACATTTCTTGCAACAGATGATTGAAATTTTGAGACTAATTTTGAATAATGTGTCTTTACGAATTTACAAAGAAAATAATCGCAAGTTCACCACAACAAAAATGTTTGCACTAAAAAGCAAATTTTGATGATAAAAAAGCGCATTTTTCAGAAATTTGTATGGGAATTCCACATTTATTGCAACAGATGGTTGAAATTTTGACAGACTAATTTTGAATAATGTGTCTTTACGAATTTCCAAAGAAAATTATCGCAAGTTTACCACGACAACAATGGTTGCACTAGAAACAAATTTTAATGACCAAAAAAAAAACGCATTTTCCAGAAATTCATATGCAAATTCTACATTTATTGCACCAGATGGTTGAAATCTTGAGAGACTAATTTTGAATAATGTGTCTTTACGAATTTCCAAAGAAAATTATCGCAATTTTACCACGACAAAAATGATTGCACTAGAAACAAATTTTAATGACCAAAAAAAAAACGCATTTTCCAGAAATTCAAATGCAAATTCTACATTTATTGCACCAGATGGTTGAAATTTTGACAGACTTATTTTAAATAATGTGTCTTTACGAATTTCCAAAGAAAATTATCGCAAGTTTACCACAACAAAAATGTTTGCACTAAAAAGCAAATTTTGATGACAAAAAAAGCGCATTTTTCAGAAATTTGTATGGGAATTCCACATTTCTTGCAACAGATGGTTGAAATTTTGACAGACTTATTTTAAATAATGTGCCTTTACGAATTTCCAAAGAAAATTATCGCAAGTTTACCACGACAAAAATGGTTGCACTAGAAACAAATTTTAATGACCAAAAAAAAAAACGCATTTTCCAGAAATTCATATGCAAATTCTACATTTATTGCACCAGATGGTTGAAATTTTGAGAGACTAATTTTGAATAATGTGTCTTTGTGAATTTCCAAAGAAAATTATCGCAAGTTTACCACAACAAAAATGGTTGTACTGTAAAGCAAATTTTGATGACCAAAAAAGCGCATTTTTCAGAAATTCAAATGCAAATTCTACATTTATTGCAACAGATGGTTGAAATTTTGAGGGACTAATTTTGAATAATGTGTAGAAATTTCCAAAAAAAAAAAGTTTTCTTCTAAATTTTCGATTTTTTAGTTAAAATTTTCGAATTTTTGGTCCGCAATTTTGATTTTTAGGATCGAATTTTTCGTCAAAGTTTTTAATTTTTAATCCTATATTTTAGATTTTTTTAACCTAAATGATTTTTTATTTTTTGCCGATATTTTCAAGTACAGTTTCTGATTTCTTGCCCTTTATTTTAGATGTTTTAACTTGAATTATTCTTTTTTATGGGCGAATTTTTTTACTTTTTGGTTACTTTTTGACTACCGTTTTCGAGTTTCTGGTCGGCAACTTATTTTGACCTGAAGAGTTATTTTGGGAGCTGAAAATAGCAAATTATTTTCGTTTTCCATGATTTTTCAATTTTTTGGTTTATATTTTTTATATTTAGACCAGCATTTTTTATTTTTTTTTGGCCTATATTTTAGATATTTGACCTGTATTTTTCATTTCTTCGTTCCAAATTTTAGAGTTTTTGCCCGAAATATTCTTTATTTTGGTTAAACTTTTTTTTTTCTTCGGATTTTTGGTCTGCATTTTTTTTTAACTGCAAATTTTTGATATTTGTATAAACTTTCAAATTTTTGTGCTTATATTTCAGTTTGTAACCTCATTTAAGAGGTAATAGTGATTAATTTTTTTACAATTTTTCAAAACATTGAGTGTAAATTTCATTCATACAGGGCAAATTTTGAGTTTTTTCCTTTGTTTTCTGGGGCTAATCACCCCGAGTGTTGAAAATGGCAATTTTTGTACTTGAATTTTCAATATTTTTGTTTTATTTTTTTATTGTTAAACCCGGATTTTAATATTCTGATCTGAATTTTTGATCTTTTAGCCTAAATTTTCTATTTGTTTGTTAAAATTTTCGATTTTTTTGGTCCGCAATTTTCAGGATGGAATGTTTTGATCGAAGTTTTTAATTTTTTATCCTATATTTTAGATTTTTTTAACCTAAATTATTGATATTATTGATTTTTACACGCGATTTTTTTGCCGATATTTTCAAGTTTTTTTATGGTTTTTGATTTCTTACCCTTCATTTTAGATTTTTTAACTTAAATTATTATTTTTTATGGGCGATTTTATAATCGATTAAATTTAATTTTTCTTTGAAAATTTTTGTTGTTTTTCAAGTCTGAATCCATTCTGAACACTATTTGTCTATAAAATTTTGTTGTGGGACTTCTAGGAACTGAGGTTTTCGAGTTTCAGGTCGCCAACTTATTTTGAGCTAATTAGAGTTATTTTAGGGGCTGAAAATGGCAAATTATTATTGTTTTCCTTGATTTTTCAATATTTTGGTTTACATTTTTTATTTTTAGAACAGCATTTTTGAATTTTTTTTATTTCTTCTTTTCAAATTTTAATGTTTTTTAAAGTGATTGAGTTTCATGTGCAAATTTTGGATTTTTTGGCCGGTATTCAATTAATATAATTTGTCATTTCCATCTTTTATAATTTTGACGTTTTAAACGCCAGTATCATACGATACAATAAATTGTAAAAGTGGCTCTACCATCAACGTATTCCACGAGCCGCCACTATATATAATAGGAATAAGAATAGAAGGCAAATTTTTGAATATATCGTGGAAATCGTGAAAAAATTTCAAATTTTTTTTTTTACGGAAATAGACGTTTTGTGGTTTCTAGAGGCGATTTCAACAATTTCTGGAAAATAAATTGTGTCTCTCTCTGTGTGTGTGTGCATCTGTCTGTCTGTCTATTGGTTTGTGTGTCCACCAAAAATGCACTTCGACCAGAAATTACTCCGTGAATTCCACATTTATTTTGACAGATGCTTGAAATTTTGACAGTTTCATTATGGATAATGTGTCTTTATATCTGCCTTAAAAGATATTACCCGAACTTTTTAGTAACAAAAATGGCTGCACTGGAAGACAAATTTGAATGACCAAAAATGGACTTCGACCAGAAATTACTCCGTAAATTCCACATTTATTTTGACAGATGCTTGAAATTTTGACAGATTAATTATGGACAATGTGTCTTTATATCTGCCTTAAAATAAATTATCCGAACTTTTCAGTAACAAAAATGACTGCACTAGAAGACAAATTTGAATGACCAAAAATGAACTTTGGCCAGAATTCAACATTTATTTTGGCAGATGCTTGAAATTTCGACAGATTAATCATCATTACATAAATATATAATAAAAATGTCCTAATATACAATTGATTTTCTGGTTTTATTTTAGGGGCACGCTCAGTGCCCGGTATTTTGAATTGCCTGTTTTGTGGCACGCCAATGCATTTGGGTGGCCGACCGCTGTACTATAAATCATTAAACCGCGAGCATTAGTTTCTTTGGGTTAATTGCAGTTGCTACATTAACCAGAAGAAATTAATCAGATCAGAAATATGAGTGGAGTAATTATTATTTTATTTGTACTCGTTATTTGCATGCTTGGATAATTAATTGAACGAAAATGAAACTGTTTGTATCGTGTAAATTTGCATATATACCACCCACGATAATTAATAATCCATTAATCCGCATTATTTTAATTGGAAACCTTCATAAAATAATTAATTGGATAATGGCGATACCATAAAATGTTTGTGCACGAATTTAATAATTTTACTGTAACGTTAATCAATTAAAATATTTCAAACATGATTAGTGTCGAACAAATAGAAATGGATTCAACAAAATTAAATAAAGACTAAAAGCAGATTGAATACATGAATATTCAGTGCTTTTTTTGGCTTGTGTAAAACTTCTAAAGTTCTAGCATGAACAAATTATTATGATTATGTTAGAAGCAACTTGAATATATAAGAATATTCAACCTGTATATTTTGTGTTTTTTTTTTTACTTTTTATACTTCGCAAAAAGTTATGAATGGAAGTGGGCCTATAAGAGAACCTTGAGGCACACCTCATCTCCTATCTTGACAAATTGCGAACGTCCAAATAGTCCAAGTCGTACATTTTGAAAACCTATAAACCCTCAATTGCCAGTAATACAAAAATATTCATTTAATTATTTGGGAAATTGTTATACATAAATAACAGATAATTTATGCAAGTGTAAATATTTGCGTTAATTAACTAATTGCCCGAGTCGGATTTAACAATTATCATCATTTATTAATTATTTTTTAATTGGAAGCTCTTCAAGCAAATCTTAATTAGTATGCTGTTTTGTTTTCTAATGAATTTACGATGGTTGCGGCAATAAAATTTATTAGAAAATCAGTTACGGTAATGTAAAATACACACTCATACTAATTGCGATTCAGCGGTGCGTGAATATTTATCATTTCATTTTTTTACAATTAAATAAGTTTAGTGGCTGAATGGCCAAAGCCAAAAAAGAAAGATTTTTGTGTAATGGCATAGCTAAACTCTGTTCCATTTTTATTTTTAACCAAGTTGGCTCTGGTCAGATCATTTTTATTGGTGTTCATGTGTAAAACTTTATAAAACGTAGCCACAGCCTTCTCACAATTAGTTAAAAATAAAAATGGAACAGTGTAAAGGTAATAAGGATTAAATGAGGAAATAAATATATTTTTAGATTTCTCAACTTTTCGATTGCAATTTGGCAGCCTGTCATGAATAATTAGTTTTGAAATCCTTTCATATTTTATAACCCACAATTAGACCCATCCTGCTGTTACGCCAACTACACATGATTTATGTTATTGATCGTTACGCCCTTTACTTGTTCAACAATTACGATCTAATATCGGCAATCGCACGAGATAAACAATTATTTAATCATTTTCGGAGGCATCCGTCGCGGCTTTCCCACGTTAAGGTGTTTGCTTATGAAACGAGTATCGGCTTTCGCAACTCCGTACAATGTACACCTTTTTTTTGTTTTGTGAAATATTGTTCAGTTGCTCAAATCGTGGAAACAATAAACGGAATATGGGTCTGTGAACTTATATTTATAAATATGGTTATTATCTCATGGTATGGTATCCCACAGGGATCCAAGCGGCTAAAATTTCAAGTAGTTTTGCAACTTCGCTCAAGACCGTGAATGGTAATTTTAATTAGTTTAGATGGCAACATGCCAAATTATGATTTGTAACAATCGCCTAATTCGGTATTAAAAACATATTTTAACAATAGAAATCGTGTTGTTTTTCTTTCGGCAATAAAAACAAACATTTTGAAACCAACGAGAGCGAACGCGAATCGATCGGTGTTTGCGTGAAAGTGCAGTAAAATCAATCCGAAAAGGTGCTTTGGAAATTGGAAACTGGAAAGTGTACGTATTCGAAACCTGTGCGAGGCAGGTGTTGGAATGTACTCGTAGAGATTTCAAGAGAAATTTTGATTGTAATCTATTTATTTGTTCAACTTCAACATTTCAAAAACCCACCACTAAAACAATTAACATATCAGAGCTGGAAACAAAACTTAAATTACAGACAAGAAAAATGCATGAAATCAATATTCGTCAAAGCACCACTAAATAGAAAATTACAAGGAAAAACTACAAATCTGTAATAAATCGTGTGATCCACAAAATTTTGTTTCAGAGTTGACTGTGAGATAAATGAGATGTGTCGCATATTATTACGTCAACAGACTAGATTAGTTCAATTGAATTATATTTAAAAAAATGAATTAATCTGAGACATGACTGCTATGTTTCTCTCTTTCTCTCTCTCAAGCATGGCCAACTCTGAAGCAAAATTCTGCGACTCACAACTTATATCATATCTTTATTAACACTTTAATTTTTACATTACAATAGTGTGTAACTATTTTTTAATGCTATTGTTAGCCTCTGTTAAATGGCTATCGACCAAAGATCTTTCTGCCTTCTCAGATTTATTTAATTGCAATAATTCCAATCAAATTAAACGTAATTATTCGTTCGTAAGAAATTGTACATATTTTTAAAATAGAATAAGTAATCAAATTCTGTGACTGCAAATCTTAAAATAAGAATGGATGTGTAAATCAGTCTAGTTAAATGTAAAATGCATGGACGAACGCGCCATGAAATTGCCAAAGGATTTCCATGTTAGAAAGTGATATCATTCCTTGTACGTATAAATTGTAATTACTACAATTACAAAACTGCTTTAGTAAATTGCTGCCGTTGTTTTATTTGTACTTGTGCACGCCTGCATCGGTTTCACTTTATTCTCTTTGTTAATATTATTCATTCCCGTTTTGCCGTTAATGCACTCCATCTGTTATATTATTTAAATGAAATAGCAATAACTGAATTCTGATCGAATCTACGATGTATGCAAAAAAAAAACATTTTTTTATCTTTTTTTTTAGTTTCTCCGTTACGAAATACGGAAAAGTATTGTGCCCATGAAAATATTTTCAAAAAATTTTTGAACTGAAACATCCATCACCATAGCCTATTCATTCTACAGATTGAGTTGTAAAAACGCCGTATGTTCTGCGCTAAAGTCTGATTTACACTATGTAAATTTATTATTAACTCGACTGAAAATTGCGGCACATTCAAAAACCAAAATGATTTTGAAAAATCGGCGTCTTGTGAAGTGAACTGAATTTTTAAAGTATTTTATCCCCGCGTTTCATATTGATTTTTAATTTTTTGCGCTCATTGAAAATAATACATTTTCAAAAATTCATAACTTGAGTGAAAATTGCCCCACATTCAAAAACCAACATGATTTCGAAAAATCGGCGTCTTGTGAAATGTACTGAATTTTTTAAGTATTTTTTCCCTGCGTTTCGTATTGATTTTTATTTTTTTGCGCTCATTGAAAATAATACATTTTCAAAAATTCATAACTCAAGTAAAAATTGCCGCACATTCAAAAACCAACATGATTTCGAAAAATCGATGTCTTATGAAGTTAATTGAATTTTTGTAGAATAATTTTCTCACGTTTCATATTAATTTTTTAATTTTATGCACTCGAGTGTTCGTCATTAAAAAAATATATTTTCAAAAATTCATAACTCTACTGAAAATTGCTGCACATTCAAAAACCAAAATTATTTTGAAAGATCGACGTCTTGTGAAGTGATCTGAATTTTTGTAATATTCTATCCCTGCGTTTCATATTGATTTTTAATTTTTTGCGCTCGAGTGTTCGTCATTGAAAAAAATACATTCTGAAAAATTCATAACTCGACTGAAAATTGCCGCACATTCAAAAACCAATATGATTTGAAAAATTGACGTCGTGTGAAGTGAACTGAATTTTTGTAGAATTGTATCCCTGCGTTTCATATTAATTTTTATTTTTTGCGCTCATTGAAAAGAACACATTTTCAAAAATTCATAACTCGACTGAAAATTGCCGCACAATCAAAAACCAATATGATTTTAAAAAATTGACGTCTTGTGAAGTGAACTGGGTTTTTGTAGAATTGTATCTCTGCGTTTTATTTAAATTTTTAATTTTTTGCATTCGAGTGTTCGTCATTGAAAAAAAAAATTCAAAAATTCATAACTCTATTGAAAATTGCTGCTTATTCAAAAACCAAAATTATTTTGAAAGATTGACGGCTTGTGAAGTGAACTGAATTTTTGTAGAATTTTATTCCTGCGTTTCATATTAATTTTTAATTTTTTTGCTCTCGAGTGTTCGTCATTGAAAAAAACACATTTTCAAAAATTCATAACTCGACTGAAAATTGCTGCACATTCAAAAACCAAAATGATTATGAAAAATTGATGTCCTGTGAAGTGAATTGAATTTTTGTAGGATTATATCCTTGCGTTTTATATTAATTTTTAGTTTTTTGCGCTCGAGTGTTCGTCATTGAAAATATACAATTTCAAAAATTCATAACTCAACTGAAAATTGCTGTACATTCAAAAACCAAAATTATTTTGAAAGATCGACGTCTTGTGAAGTGAACTAAATTTTTGTAGGATTTTATCCCTGCGTTTCATATTAATTTTTGATTTTTTACGCTCGTGAGTTCGACTAATTTCTAACAAGATTTTCAATTTTTCTCGAATAACTTTCTTACTTTTTCACTTGGTGAAACATTTTGAAAATAATAAAAGATGAATAAAAAATTAACGCTTTGTATCAAGAGAGCGGAAATGCAAAGAGTAATATTTATACAAAATAAATTCGAATTTTTAACAAAATTTTCAGACTTTGTAACTCGACTGAAAATTGCTGCGTATTAAAAATCAAAATTATTTTAAAATATTGAAAGATCTTGTGAAGTGAACTGAATTTTTGTAGGATTTTATCCCTGCGTTTCATATTCATTTTTAATTTTTTGCGCTCATTGAAAAGAACACATTTTCAAAAATTCATAACTCGACTGAAAAATAGCTGTACATTCAAAAACCAAAATTATTTTGAAAGATCGATGTCTTGTGAAGTGAACTGATTGTTTGTAGGATTTTATCTCTGCGTTCCATATTAATTTTTAATTTTTTGCACGAGTGTTCGTCATTGAAAAAAAATACATTTTCAAAAATTCATAACTAGACTGAAAATTGCCGCACATTAAAAAACGGACATGATTTTGAAAAATCGACGTCTTGTGAAGTAAACTGAATTGTTGTAGAATATTTTGCCCGCGTTTCATTTAATTTTTTTAATTTTATGCGCTCGTGTTCGCCATTAAAAAAAATACATTTTCAAAAATTCATAACTCGACTGAAAATAGCTGCACATTCAAAAACCAAAATTATTTTGAAAGATCGACGTCTTGTGAAGTGAACTGAATTTTTGTAGAATTTTTTCCTGTGTTTCATATAGTTTTTTTTTTTTTAATTAAATGCGCTCGTGTTCGCCATTGAAAAAAAAATACATTTTCAAAAATTCATAACTCGACTGAAAATTGCCGCACATTCAAAAACCGACATGATTATGAAAAATCGACGTCTTATGAAGTGAACTTAATTTTTGTAGAATATTTTTCCCGCGTTTCATATATATTTTTTTTAAATTTTATGCGCTCGTGTTCGCCATTGAAAAAAATACATTTTCAAAAATTCATAACTCGATTGAAAATTGCTGCACATTCAAAAACCAAAATTATTTTGAAAAATCGACGTCTTAAGAAGTGAACTGATTGTTTATAGGATTTTATACCTGCGTTTAATATTAATTTTTAATTTTTTGCACGAGTGTTCGTCATTGAAATAAAAAATACATTTTCAAAAATTCATATCTAGACTGAAAATTGCCGCTGACATGATTTTGAAAAATCGACGTCTTGTGAAGTGAACTGAATTTTTGTAGAATATTTTTCCCGCGGTTCATATTTTTTTAAATTTTATGCGCTCGTGTTCCCCATTGAAAAAAATACATTTTCAAAAATTCATAACTCGATTGAAAATTGCTGTACATTCAAAAACCTAAATTATTTTAAAAGATCGACGTCTTGTGAAGTGAACTGATTGTTTGTAGGATTTTATCCCTGCGTTCCATATTAATTTTTAATTTTTTGCAGTGTTCGTCATTGAAAAAAAAATACATTTTCAAAAATTCATAACTAGAGTGAAAATTGGCGCACATTCAAAAATCGACATGATTTTGAAAAATCGACGTCTTGTGAAGTGAACTGAATTTTTTTAGAATATATTTCCCGCGTTTCATATATTTTTTAAAATTTTATGCGCTCGTGTTTGCCATTGAAAAAAAAATACATTTAAAAAAATTCATAACTCGACTAAAAATTGCTGCACATTCAAAAACCAAAATTATTTTGAAAGATCGACGTCTTGTGAAGTGAACTGATTTTTTGTAGTATTTCATCCCTGCGTTTCATATTATTTTTTTGCGTTCGAGTGTTCGACATGAAAAAGAGAAAATTAAAAAAAAAATCGTAACCCGACTGAAAATGGTTGCATATTCAAAAACGAAACATTATTTGTGAATTAAATTTTAATCGAATTTAATTACCTTTCTAAAATAATTATATACATTTATATTTTTTCGAGAATTCCGCGGATGCATTAATTGTAAATATGGAGAAACTCGCTAGTCACGAGTGAACATTCTTCTATTTTGCTCGAATTATCTTAATTGAACGTTATGCAACACAACTATGTACGCACACGTAATGGCACATCATGGGATTAATGGAAACGTCAGATCGGTCAGTTGGCAGTGCCGTCATTTCCTGGCAGATTAATCAACACACAGTTAGAAGAAAATAAAAAGAAACTGGAGATTTTACAATTGTATTCTTTAAAACGTTTGAAATCTAATACAGATAGTTTAATGAATAAAAAACAAATCAACATATTTCTTATTGTAAATTTTGTCATTAATCTTTTATTTACTAAGATAATTTCTATTTCATGCATATCTTATCTCAGTACCCAATGAAATTTATTATTTTGACATCACGTGTGTTATAATAGCCAATCAACGTTTGTTTGTTTATACTGTATACCTAACGACGGGAGCTTACCGCATCGTGACGACGGGAGCTTAAATTTTTTCCAACTTATTCTTAACTTGATTCTCATTAATCACTTGATGAAACATGATTTAATATTTAAAAAAACAATTAAATTTAAGTAAATCACTTGATATAAGGCTGAAAGACTTCTGGTCAATTGCCTGTTGAGGTCATTTGTAAAAATGTCTCAATAAATGTATTGTCCCTCTCTCTCACTTGATATGTTTCACTTATAAAATGAAACATATCAAGTGAGAGAGAGAGAGACAATACATTTATTGAGACACTTTTACAAATGACCTCAACAGGCAATTGACCAGAGGTCTTTCAGCCTTATATCAAGTGATTTTCTTAAATTTAATTGTTTTTTTTTTAATATTTTCAAACTTGGCTGGTCAAAATTGTGACCGAAAACTGGTCTTTGGCAGAAAAATTGTAAAAAGTGTGCCGACTGACTGAAAGAGAAATAGCGTTGGCAAAAACGAAAATTTGTATTTCAATGATTTTTTTAAGAATTTTTTAGATTAAGTTTAAATCGCGTGTCGTTTTAAATTACCAAATAAAACTTTCGAAAACTACTAATACGAACAATTTCGATTACATTTTTCTACTATATATTTTCTTCCTGTAACTGTACGAAATATTCGTAGATACCGCATTTTTCACGCTCCACAAACGGTGAAATGTGTGCGACAATGCGAGACAAAACTGTTGATAGAAAAAAAAGTGACTGCAAAGAAATTAGCGGTTCGCGATGGTATTCTATTGTCGGTGGAAAGTTGACGTAAAGAATAAACCGATCGTGCATAAACGGAAACGGGAAGCGTCGGATTGAATTACGGGGAAATTGAATCGTGGAAATCCTCGAGTTTACAATTTAAACTTTATGCCGTAGTAATCCATTTAAATTACGGCCGGATTCAAATTTATATTATTGTTTTCGTTGCGTTCGCTATATTATTATTTCTTGCGCTACTGTTGCCGTAACATTTCATTTATAAAGTATTTTTGTAAAACGGTTTCCACTTGAATAAATAAATATGTAAAACACTTTTTCGCTGGATTTCACAAACATTTATTTAAGCCAGGTTTTTCGTAAGACGGTATTATATTTTCAGATGTGTAAACGTCAACGTCAACGAATACATTTTTTAATCGTTATTGTTTAAATTAGGAATGGAGCCTCGGAAGAGGATTTAAGGTAAAAATACATCGGAAGAGAAAATAATTTGTTAATAAATATTGTGGCAGAGTAAACATCAATTAAAACATGTGTATGTAATAGCAGTACCTAACCTCAAATTGTGTATTCTGTATACCATTTGAAAGATCGTTTACACAGCAGTAAATATAATACCAGTGTTATGTCAATTTATGCTGGTGTTACATTTATTACCAGCTTTGTGAAATCCACTGTTTGAGTTTATTTTGAAACTGTGTAGGTAATTTACGATGGATTGTTTAGAAATGCGTACGACGGCTGTATCGTTGTAAATTTATGACTTGACTCGTGAGCGCGCGGATGGGATTCGAACCCACGACCACGAGGCCCGTAAGCAGGAGCTCTGCTCGCTGTGCCACCGCGGCCCCTTTTTCATTCTTAAATTGATTTTTTTTTAATGTTATTCATTATTCAAATTGATTAGATCTGTGAAATGAAGTGTTGATTTTTTCAAATGTTATTCAATCTTGATTACATCTGCAAATTTAAGCGGGATCATTTAATTAAATTTATGTCTTGTAAAATTGGTGTACGTGCTCGTATGTGGCACAAATATTTAAAAATTCAGGCTGCAGCGTTTCGTTTGGTTCGTTACGTGTATGGACTGGAATTTCTTCTGTTGGTAGATGAATTGCCCAACGGATTTACTGCCTTTGGCACAAATTCCCGCGCCGTTATGTAAATATTTATTTGCTTTAATGGAGGCGACGCGTCATCGGCTTTAATAACGTCAAGACTTTTCTAATAAAAAACAAAATTACGAACAATTTTTAATAATGTGTATATTTCTCAATAACAGAACAAATTTTAATACAGAAAAAGAACACTGTAAATATATTCTGCATAAGAAAAAATAAGATATAATTGGTCGATTAAGCGTTTTATCAGTCTCTAGCGTCAAAAATGGGTAAATCCGATTACTCATCAGCAATGAGGAATATATAGATAAATTTGTATGCAACCAAATTTGTACATTATTTCCTGCCTAGTCATTAAAATACGATTTTACAGCTAATTTTAGCTCAAATTTCGGGAAAAACAACTACTACCTAGTTTAAATTTGTGGAAAGGAAACAAGTGTTATATTCCATGGTTTTATTTTCTGTTACACGTGTTTCGATCATTACAGAACTCGTCTGCAAATCCTGTGTCCTAAATTTGTTGGGTGATCAACTTTATTTATATATTGTTTGGCACATATTATATTAACAAGATGTAAAGCTTATAAATAAATAAATCAATTATCAAAGGTTAAACTACGTGTCTGTCTTCACCAAATTTGGTTTCAACAAGAGTGTGGCGCAACACGTTACGAATAGATTAATATTAGTACACATAGTTGCTGAACTTAAATTTTACTCAGCTCATTATTACAATCTGTTTCCATGTAATTATCGATATAGTGCAGACAACAAGAGCGGATAATTAGTGAGTCTAGACGGACTCATAAATGATACGAGGAAGACGGTAATTAGAAGCATTATTGCGAAGTGAACGAGAGGTGGTCAAGTGCGTAATGCGCTGCTGCACTTCTGCGATCTCAAACAGAGATGCATAATAATTCTGCGTTCACTTAAACGATGTATAACATCCAGTAATATGCAGATTGTTTATTGCACGTAAGGAGAATGCCGGAAATTGCTTGAATTATTTGCAAGCATTAATTTTACTTTCTTACACACAGCACCGGCAAAGAAGCAATTACATATTCCATACGGTTGCATAAATTTTTCAACTTTGAGTTTCCGTGATTTAGTTTTTGAAATGTATTGTTTCTAAATTTTAGAATATTTCAATGTGAACGCTGATAAAATTTAGAAAAAAATTGCAATAAATTCGTCGACGCGAAAAAAATATAAAAACAATTGCCATCGACTTGAAACTTTCCAAAACAACTGACAACACATGCGATTCTACATTTCCGTAAAAATTAGAACTGCATTGCTTGTAAATTTTAGAATATTTCAATGTGAACGGAGATAAAATTTAGAAAAAAATTGCAGTAAATTCATCGACGCGAAAAAAATATAAAAACAATTGCCATCGACTTGAAACTTTCCAAAACAACTGACAACACATGCGATTCTACATTTCCGTAAAAATTAGAAATGCGTTGCTTCTAAATTTTAGAATATTTCAATGTGAACGGAGATGAAATTAAAAAAAAAATTGCAATAAATTCGTCGAAGCGAAAAAAATATAAAAACAATTGCCATCGACTTGAAACTTTCCAAAACAACTGACAACACATGCGATTCTACATTTCCGTAAAAATTAGAAATGCATTGTTTCTAAATTTTAGAATATTTCAATGCAAAACAGATAAAATTTAGAAAAAAATTGCAATAAATTCGTCGACCCGAAAAAAATATAAAAACAATTGCTATCGACTTGAAACTTTTCAAAACAACTGACAACACTTGTGATTCTACATTTCCGTAAAAATTAGAAATGCATTGCTTCTAAAATTAAGAATATTTCAATGTGAAAGCAGATAAAATTTAGAAAAAATTTGCAATAAATTCGTCGACGCGAAAAAAATATAAAAACAATTGCCATCGAGTTGAAACTTTCCAAAACAACTGACAACTCTTGCGATTCTACATTTCCGTAAAAATTAGAAACGCATTGTTTCTAAATTTAAGAATATTTCAATGTGAAAGCAGATAAAATTTAGAAAAAAATTACAATAAATTCGTCGACGCGAAAAAAATATAAAAACAATTGCCATCGACTTGAAACTTTCCAAAACAACTGACAACACATGCGATTCTACATTTCCGTAAAAATTAGAAATGCATTGTTTCTAAATTTTAGAATATTTCAATATGAAAGCAGATAAAATTTAGAAAAAAATTGCAATAAATTCGTCGACGCGAAAAAAATATAAAAACAATTGCCATCGACTTGAAACTTTCCAAAACAACTGACAACACATATGATTCTACATTTCCGTAAAAATTATAAATGCATTATTTCTAAATTTTAAAATATTTCAATGTGAACGAAGGTGAAATTTAAAAAAAATTGTAACAAATTCGTGGACGCGAAAAAAATTTTAAAACAATTGCCATCGACTTGAAACTTTCCAAAACAACTGTCAACACTTGCGATTCTACATTTTCGGAAAAATTAGAAATGCGTTGTTTCTAAATTTTAGAATATTTCAATGTGAACGGAGATGAAATTTAGAAAAAAATAGCAGTAAATTCGTCGACGCGAAAAAAATATAAAAACAATTGCCATCGACTTGAAACTTTCCAAAACAACTGACAACACTTGTGATTCTACATTTCCGTAAACATTAGAAATACGTTGTTTCTAAATTTTAGAATATTTCAATGTGAACAGAGATGAAATTTAAAAAAAAAATGCAATAAATTCGTCGACGCGAAAAAAATATAAAAACAATTGCCATCGACTTGAAACTTTCCAAAACAACTGACAAGACATGTGATTCTACATTTCTGTAAAAATTAGAAATGCGTTGTTTCTAAATTTTAGAATATTTGAATGTGAACGGAGATGAAATTAAAAAAAAATTGCAGTAAATTCGTCGACGCGAAAAAAATATAAAAACAATTGCCATCGACTTGAAACTTTCCAAAACAACTGACAACACATGCGATTCTATATTTCCGTAAAAATTAGAAATGCGTTGTTTCTAAATTTTAGAATATTTCAATGTGAACGGAGATGAAATTAAAAAAAATTACAGTAAATTCGTCGACGCGAAAAAAATATAAAAACAATTGCCATCGACTTAAAACTTTCTAAAACAACTGACAACACATGCTATTCTACATTTCCGTAAAAATTAGAAATGCATTGTTTCTAAATTTTAGAATATTTCAATGTGAACGGAGATGAAATTTAGAAAAAAATGCAATAAATTCGTCGACGCGAAAAAAATATAAAAACAATTGCCATCGACTTGAAACTTTCCAAAACAACTGTCAACACATGCGATTCTACATTTCCGTAAAAATTAGAAATGCATTGTTTCTAAATTTTAGAATATTTCAATGTGAATGGAGATGAAATTTAGAAAAAAATTGCAATAAATTCGTCGACGCGAAAAATTTTTTAAAACAATTGCCATCGAGTTGAAACTTTCCAAAACAACTGACAACACTTGTGATTTCATATTTGCGTAAAAATTAGAAATGGATTGTTTCTAAATTTAAGAAAATTTCAATGTGAAAGCAGATAAAATTTAGAAAAAAATTGCAATAAATTCGTCGACGCGAAAAAAATATAAAAACAATTGCCATCGACTTGAAACTTTCCAAAACAACTGAAAACACATGTGATTCTACATTTCCGTAAAAATTAGAAATGCGTTGTTTCTAAATTTTAGAATATTTCAATGTGAACGGAGATGAAATTAAAAAAAAATGCAGTAAATTCGTCGACGCGAAAAAAATATAAAAACAATTGCCACCGACTTGAAACTTTCCAAAACAACTGACAACACATGCGATTCTACATTTCCGTAAAAATTAGAAATGCATTGTTTCTAAATTTCAGAATATTTCAATGTGAAAGCTGATAAAATTTAGAAAAAAATTGCAATAAATTCGTCGACGCAAAAAAATATAAAAACAATTGCCATCGACTTGAAACTTTTCAAAACAACTGACAACACTTGCGATTTTACATTTCCGTAAAAATTAGAAATCCGTTGTTTCTAAATTTTAGAATATTTCAATGTGAAAGCAGATAAAATTTAGAAAAAAATTGCAATAAATTCGTCGACGCGAAAAAAATATAAAAACAATTGCCATCGACTTGAAACTTTCCAAAACAACTGACAACACTTGTGAATCTACATTTCCGTAAAAATTAGAAATGCGTTGTTTCTAAATTTTAGAATATTTCAATGTGAAAGCAGATAAAATTTAGAAAAAAATTGCAATAAATTCGCCGACGCGAAAAAAATATAAAAACAATTGCCATCGACTTAAAACTTTCCAAAACAACTGATAACACATGTGATTCTACATTTCCGTAAAAATTAGAAATGCATTGTTTTTAAATTTTAGAATATTTCAATGTGAACGGAGATGAAATTTAGAAAAAAATTGCAGTAAATTCGTCGACGCGAAAAAAATATAAAAACAATTGCCATCGACTTGAAACTGTCCACAACAACTGACAACACATGCGATTTTACATTTCTGTAAAAATTAGAAATGCATTGTTTCTAAATTTTAGAATATTTTAATGTGAAAGCAGATAAAATTTAGAAAAAAGTTGCAATAAATTCGTCGACGCGAAAAAAATATAAAAACAATTGCCATCGACTTGAAACTATCCAAAACAACTGACAACACATGCGATTCTACATTTCCGTAAAAATTAGAAATGCATTGTTTCCAAATTTTAGAATATTTCAATGTGAACGGAGATGAAATTTAAAAAAAATGCAGGAAATTCGTCGACGCGAAAAAAATATAAAAACAATTGCCATCGACTTGAAACTTTCCAAAACAACTGGCAACACATGCGATTCTACATTTCCGTAAAAATTAGAAATGCGTTGTTTCTAAATTTTAGAATATTTCAATGTGAACGGAGATGAAATTAAAAAAAATGCAGTAAATTCGTCGACGCGAAAAAAATATAAAAACAATTGCCATCGACTTGAAACTTTTCAAAACAAGTGACAATACACGCGATTCTACATTTCCGTAAAAATTAGAAATGCCTTTTTTCTAAATTTTAGAATATTTCAATGTGAAAGCAAATAAAATTTAGAAAAAAATTGCAATCAATTCGTCGACGCGAAAAAAATATAAAAACAATTGTCATCGGTTTGAAACTTTCCAAAACAACTGACAACACTTGTGATTCCACATTTCCGTAAAAATTAGAAATGCATTGCTTCTAAATTTTAGAATATTTCAATGTGAACAGAGATGTTTTATAAACGAATGTAATGGTATCCCACGAGGTTCTATTTTTACACAAACACACATTTAAATTCCTAGAACCTTTAATTCACAGTACAACTTCAATGTAACACTTTATTCTCTGTGTTGTCATTAATATATTGAAAATAGTTGAGAATTTTAAATTTTTAGAAACTCTTACGAATTAAAAAAACTGTTTATGTTTAAGTTACAACTACAAACATAATTGTTGTGCACACTGCAGGAGTATATAATTTGTTTAATATCCAAGAAATGCAATTTATTTACTTACAAGAATAATCTATTACAAGAAAATAATCCAAAATGGCACGCGGGTCCTTCGCGAGAAATGGCACTGATCGAACGAATTTCACGACGAACGGGCGCGCAACTTTCTGCACTCGCGCATCGAGTGGTACTAAAGAACGAGTGCCCGTGACTGCAGACGATAATATGAATACCTCCTTACCTCCACACGAAAGAGGTAAACGAACCATCGACCATTCTAATAACAGAGGCGGCTCCGCCAGATGCAACTGCAGCAGGCGATTAATTCGGACGAACGATGCCCAAAATCCTTTTGCGGAAGATGAGGAAATAACAACGTGTACTACGCGAATTCCTAGAATTCCTTACAAGAATTAAACAGGTAAGTTTTTTTTACATAGCATGGGAAGCTGTTCCATTCTGCCAGAGGTATCATTTAACCATTTTGTATTGATTTCTGAATATTTATTTATATATAATCATTATTAATTATATAATGAATGGGGGGGGGGACATACACTGGACATCCATGGACCCGAACGGCCACTTCTTCATTCCGAAAAAGTGACCGTCCGGATGGGATTCGAACCCACGACCACGAGGCCCGTGAGCAGGAGCTCTACTCACTAGACCACCGCGGCTCCAACAGGTAAGTTATGATGAAAAATGCAGTATTAGATGTTTGTAGTACTACTAGTAGAGGTGGGCCAAATGAGTATTTTTTTTTGTGAGACGACTCGTGAAAGAAGAGTCGACTGCAATTAGTCTCAAAAAAGGAGGTAAAACTGAAATTGGTAGCACTGTCTCTAGCAGGTGGATTAAATTACAATTTCTATACCATTATGTCTAATCGTCGGTAGTAAACAACCCGCAAATTGTACCCCTTGTTCATGCCGCTCTGGCCGTTTTAGCATGGTCGCTGCGATGAGTCTTAAAAAAAGGAAAACGAAGGAAGTTAACAATGAATGATTTTGGCTGTCGATGCACCTTAAATCCAAAATTAAATTAAATATTTTATAGATTCAGTTAATCTTAATTTGTATTCCTGATATATTTTCACTGATACATAAACATTCTGCTACTCTTGGCGACGTTTTGTATTTTTTTTATTTCTCATGGAAACTTTTTAAACAACACATTAATTTTACAATATTTTCAGTATTACTTTACGTATCTATGTTATATGCACATCAAAAATTAAAGAAATTTTGAATTTTGAAATCTTTTTTTTGTACGCACAGCACATTCGAAAAACCTTAAAATTAAAAAAAAGTTCAAAATTGAAACCTGAAATGAATGTACTGAAAAATTATCCTCTCGTTAAAATAATTTTTAAACCGTGCACGTATTCATAAAAATAAACAAATCCAAACCAGTTGCAAGTTTATCATATCTACAATCAAATCAAAATACTAGCACTCATCATGGTGTGAAAACTGGAGGGTGTGCCCCAGGTCACGCACATTGCGCCCACGCCCAATATGCTAATAGGCATTCCCGACCATTAACGGCGACGAGCTCAAGTTCCACCTTATAAACCACAAGCGATCTTCGCCCAGTTTTTAAACGCATCGGTAATTATCAATGCACAAAAAGCAACAAACGTAATTACAAAAGTCCACAATTGATTATCGTCATGGAAAGAAAAACAAGCGGTAATTACGAGAGAGAATTGTGTCGCAGCTGTTTGTCGAAAAAAAAAACCACTAGGATTCACAGTTATGCGCAATCACATTAACAGCTTGCCAATGGACAAATTGCGAAAGGAGGTAATAAAATACTGGTTTATTTATATTTATTGGATGTAAGTGTTTACGGTACTGTCATGTGCAAACTGACATGCCAAAAAAAAAATTGCATTCGACGATTCAGAAACCGTTGATGAATTAACTTCAAAATTTCCCATGGCAAACATCAAATAATTAGTAACCAATTTCGCTCAGGTCTATTATGCAAAGACGTTTAGTTATTTTTTCGTCTTTATTATTTGAAATGAAAAATGTTTTCGACGGTTCGAAAAATTCCATGCAAATAATTAAAGGAAATTCAAAACAGTTTCTGAGCCTTTATACCGGATACCATCGCTTTTATAATTATTCGAACTTCCTAGTGGTAAAATCCACGGTTCTTTGGCTCGTGCCAGCGAAGTAAAAGTAATGAATTCCACGAGCAACACGTTTATAAATATGTAAGCATTCAATTTATAACCGAAGTGGCAAAACGCATTCGATTTATTTTTGGTAATTACGACATCGATTGGGAAATTCCGCTCGATAATGTAATGTTAATTCGTTCGGTGATTAGAATGCACATTGAGCCTTAACCAGAAACTGCCTCCCGTATACGCACAGCGTTCGGGGTGATGCAAAACGTTTTGCAATGAGCAAACAGTAGTGGCGAATTGGCCAATGGAAGGAGCGCGCGTGATGTGCATGCACGCGGAAAATTGGCCACAATTGAAAGTAGGAAGTTGCGCGCAATGTAATTAAACGATCAATTTCTGTTTGTTTATTACTTCTTTGGTCATCTGTCGTGTTATCAAACAATAATGCGGCAATTAAATTCCCGAAAAAGTCATCAAAATTTTTCCTTGGTTTAAGCACATCGACAACTAAAGTCATTCGCGTTAAAATTAGTCATCTAGTACATCCATTTTGTTACGTGTTACTATCAAATAAAAATGTGGCAATTAAATATTCGAAAAAATCATCAAAAATTGTCTTTGGTTTAAGCGCATCGTCAACTAAAGTCATTCGCGTCGAAATGTTTTTTTGTTACTGCAAATTTCCAATAATTTCCTTGGCAATTGTAATTATGTAAATATATGTTATTCAAAGTTTCAATTACTAATTTTTTCGAAATTCTTCAAAATCACATTTATTCAAAACTCCCAATTTTTCCAAAAAATCTCTAAATGAATTATAATAAATTTTCCAAGAATAATTCCAGACGTGTGTAGCTTTAAAACAAAAGAAAAACTCGATGCAGATGATCACTAGTTTTTCCGGAATTTGTAATTAAAAAAATCTCTATTTTGCAAAAAGCCCACTTTTGGTTGGTTTTCTTCAATTCTTTTCGAAAACCCCTAATGAATTTTAATAAAATTTTCAAGAATAATTCTACATATATAGCTGTAAAACAAAAGGAAAATCCCATACAGATGATCACTAGTTTTTTCGGAATTTATGATAAAAATCACTATTTTACAAAATGATTTGATTAGTTTTCTTTGTTTTTTTTTCGAAGACCCCTAATGAATTTTAATAAATATTTCAAGAATAATTCTACACATATATAGCTGTAAAACCAAAGAAAAATCCCACACAGATGATCATTATTTTTTCCGGAATTTGTAATAAAAAATTACTATTTTGCAAAAAGCCCACTTTTGATTGGATTTCTTCAATTTTTTTCGGAAATCCCTAATGAATTTTAATCAAATGTTTCAGAATAATTCCACTCATATATAGCTGTGAAATAAAAGAAAAATCCCACACAGGTGATCACTAGATTTTCCAGAATTTATAATAATAAATCATTATTTTGCAAAAAAACCACTTTTGAGTAGTTTTCTTAATTTTTTTTTTTCGAAAACCCCTAATGAGTTTTAATAAAATTTTCAAGAATAATTCTACACATATAAAGCTGTAAAACAAACAAAAAATCCGACACAGATGATCACTAGTTTTTTCGGAATTTGTAATAAAAAAATATTTTGCGAAAGGCCTACTTTTAATTAGTTTTCTTCAATTTTCTTCGAAAACCCCTGATGAATTTTAATAAATTTTTCAAGAATAATTCTACACATATATAGCTGTAAAACAAAATTAAAATCCCACACAGATGATCACTAGTTTTTCCGGAATTTGTAATAAAAAAATCACTATTTTGCAAAACGCCCACTTTTGATTGGATTTCTTTAATTTTTTTCGAAAACTCCTAATGCATTTTAAGAAATGTATCTAGAACTGTTTCAAATAAATGTAGTTATGAAACAGAAAAAAATTCCACAACAGGTTTTCATTAGTTTCTTCGGATTTCATCATGAAAAATTACTGTTTTGCAAAATGTCCACTTTCGACTAGATTTCCCCAATTTTTCCAAAAATCCCTCAATGAATTTTAATAAATTTTCCAAGAACAATTCCAGACATATGTACCTGTAAAACGAAACAAAAATCCGACACAGATGATTACTAGTTTTTCCGGAATTTATAATAAAAAAAAAACACTATTTTGCAAAAAGTCCACTTTTGATTGGATTTCTTCAATTTCTCCGAAAACTCTTGATGACTTATAAGAAATTAAAAAAAAAATGTTTGAAATATATGTATTTATAAAATAGAAGAAAATTTCGTTTTTTCCCATTTTCGAATTTTTTTTTAAATTGACATTTGTGGATGCGCAAGTACTTTTTTTTTGAGGGTCTTGAAGGGATCATTCCAGTGACGTATAGAAACCCTGAATCGAACCAGTGGTTTTTCCAGGAAATGATGTAAAATGCAATTTTTGAGCAAAAATAAGACCCTTCTATCGAATTTCACGTTTTCGACAAAAATTAAAAATCTCCAATTTGAATTTAATCCGACTAATTTGCACCCGAGAAGCACAGATTTGAAATCCGCGTTCGATTTGGATTCTTCGTTTAGCCACTTCGGCCGTTTAAAGTCTGAAAAAATCGACTTTTTCAAAATGTCCATGGTGACTTGGCTTTTTTCCTAGATGAAATTTTTTAACGCCAAACGATTTAGCTCGTTCTTCGAATGAAGATAATTATTATTATTACTAGTTTTTCCAGAATTTGTAACCGAAAATCACTATTTTGCAAAAAGCCCACTTTTAATTGGATTTTTTCAATTTTTTTCGAAAACCCCTTATGAATTGCAATAGATTTTTCAAAAAATATTCTAAATAAATCTACTTATAAAACCGAAGAAAATTTCAAAACAGAGTTTCATTAGTTCTTTCGGATTTTACCATGAAAAATCACTGCTTTGCAAAAGCCCACTTTCGACTAGATTTTCCCAATTATTCGAAAAATCCCTAAATGGATTTGAATCATTTTTTTAAGAATAATTCTAGACATATATAGCTCTAAAGCAAAAGAAAAATCTGACACTGATAATCACTAGTTTTTCCAGAATTTGTAATCTAAAAATCACTATTTTGTAAAAAGCCCGCTTTTCATTAGGTTTCTTCAATTTGTTCGAAAACCCCCCAATGAATTGTAATAATTTTTATAAAATATGTTCCAAACATATGTAGTTGTAAAACAAAAGAAAATTTCAGAACATGTTATCACTGGTTTGTTTCGGATTTCACCTTGAAAAGTCACTATTTTGCAAAATGCCTACGTTAAATTTTCCGCTAATTCCTTAATCAATTTTAATTAACGTTTCAAGAATTATTCTACACGTATGTGGTTATAAAACAAAAGAAAATTCCAATACAGGTTATTGTTAGTTTTTCTAAAAATTGTAATAAAAAATCTTTGCCTTGCAAAAGGCAAGGTTTTTTTAACTTTTGAACGAATTTTAACCAATTTTACAGGAAACATTCTAGGCATACCCGGCTATAAAACAAAAGACACATTTAACAACAGAAAAAAAATCACGGAATATATCTGTTTTGCAAGAGCCCCACGTTCGGCTAGACTTATTCAATTTTGGACGAAAATACCTTCGTGTATTTGAATAAATTTTTCAAGAATCATTCTAGATAAATCAACTATTTAAAATACAAGGAAAATCCAAAAGGTGTTATCACTAGTTTTTCAGGAATGTATATTTAAAAATCACTATTTTGCAAAATGCCGACTTTTCATCAGATTTGTTCAATTACCACAAATACTCTTTGATCTTTCAGAAAATATTCTAAACTTATTTAGCTATAAAACAGAAGAATAATTCAATCACTAATTTTTTCGAAATTCCAAATGGGAAATATTTTTTATGCAAAACGCTCACTTTTGGCTATAATTCTTCAATTATGCGTGAAAATCTCTTCACGAATTTGATTAAATTTCACAAGAATCATTCCAGATAAATGTAGGTTAAAAATACAAGAAGAATCCAAAACAGGTTATCACTAGTTTTTTCAGAAAATAATTAAAAATCACTGTTTTTCAAAATGCCCACTTTTCAACAGATGTGTTGTTCGGAAACTCTTTGATAAAAATTAATAAAGCTTTCTGGAAATATTCTAATCATATTTAGCTACAAAACAGAAGAATAATTCAATCACTAGTTTTTTCGGAATTAAAAATGGAAAATATTTTTTTGCAAAACGCTCACTTTTGGCTAGAATTCTTCAAATATGCCCGGAAATCACTTCACGAATTTTATTAAATTTCTAATAATCATTCTAGATAAATGTAGGTTCAAAATACAAGAAAAATCCAAGACATGTTATCACCAGTTTTTTCAGAAAATAATTAAAAATCACTGTTTTGCAAAATGCCCACTTTTCAACAGATTTGTTGTTCGGAAACTCTTTGATAAAAATTAATAAAGCTTTCAGGAAATATTCTAAATATATTTAGCTATTAAACAAATTAAAATCAATCACTAGTTTTTCCAAAATCATTTTCTTGTAAAATGCCTATTTTAGGCTAAAATTCCTCGATTTTTCCGTTAATCCCTTGATAAATTTAATTAAACTTTTCAAGAATAATTCTATACATATTTGGTTATAAAACAAAAGAAAATTTCAACACAGGTCACAGCTAGTTTTTCTAAAAATTGTAATGAAAAATCACTGTTTTGAAAAGGTAAGATTTATTTAACTTTTCCGAAAACGGTTCGATGAATAATAATCAAATTTTCAGGAAACATTCTGGGCAGACGTAGCTATAAAATAGAAGAAAAATTCAACACCATGCTATCACTCATTTTGCGAAATTTACAATGGAAAATCACTGTTTTGCAAAAGGTCCACATTCGGCTAGAATTCTTCTATTTTCGACGAAAATCCCATCATGAATTTGAATAAATTTTTCAAGAATCATTCTAGACAATTGTAGGTTTAATATAAGTAAAATCCAAAACATGTTATCACTAGTTTTTTCAGGAATTTATAATTAAAAATCACTATTTTGCAAAATGCCCACTTTTCAACAGAATTATCGCGAAAACTCTTTGATGAAAATTAATAAATCTTTCAGGAAACATTCTTAACATATTTAGCTATAAAACAAAAGAAATATTCAACAACAGGGTATCACTAGTTTAACATTTCCTAACACTTTTTTACAAAATGCTCATTTTCGACTAAAATTCTTCAATTTTTGCGTTAATCCCCTGGTCAATTTGAATAAACTTTTCAAGAATAATTGTATGCATATGTGGTTATAAAACAAGAAATATTCAACAACAGGATATCACTAGTTTTCCAGAATTCACAATTGAAAATCACTTTTTTACAAAATACTCATTCTCGACTAAAATTCTTCAATTTTTCCGTGAATCCCTTGGTCAATTTGAATAAACTTTTCAAGAATCATTCTATACATGTGTGGTTATAAAACAAGAAAAATGTAACAACAGACTATCACTAATTTTATCCGGAAATCAAAATGGAAAATCACTTTTTTGCAAAATACACATTTCCGTCTAGATTTCCCCAATTTTCCAATAATTCCTCAATCAATTTTTGAAGTAAAATCCAAAACATGTTATCACTGGAGTTTTCAGGAATGTATAATTAAAAATCACTATTTTGCAAAATGCCCACTTTTCAACAGAATTATCGCGAAAACTCTTTGATGAAAATTAATAAATCTTTTAGTAAATATTCTAAACATATTTAGTTATAAAACAAAAGAAAAATCCAACAAGTTTTCCGGCATTCACAATTGAAAATCACTTTTTTACAAAATGCTCATTTTCGACTAAAATCCTTCAATTTTTCCGTTAATCCCTTGGTCAATTTGAATAAACTTTTCAAGAATAATTCTATACATATGTGGTTATAAAACAAGAAAAAATTTACAATAGAATATCACTATTTTTTTCCGGATATCACAATTGAAAATCATTTTTTTTGGAAAATGCTGAAATTTATTTATCGTTCCCGAAAACGGTTTGATGAATTTTAATCAAATTTTCAGGAAACTTTCTCGACATACGTAGCTATAAAACAACATATAAATAAAATTATTTCATCCAATACTGCGTCGGTGATGATGTTTTAATTTTCTTTTTTTAAATTCAATCCCAAATCCAATCCATTTTAATGCATACAGAGCAGCTCATTCGAGTAATGGATGTTTATAAATGTCGCGCGTGACGAATCGATCGAAATGTTTACGTTGAACAATTACGATATTGTCGATTGTTTGCCTTAAAAGCGCAATCGTTTTGTATACGGGGTGAAAGTCTGCTAAAAACCGTTATTCGACAACCCAATTCGGTCGTGGTTTTCGAATTTTGTTCATTTCCGGCATTCACGTCAATAGTTAGTTTCTAGGGTATTAAGGAGTTTCCGTGTAAAAAATACTAATTTAATACAAAAAGAACAGAAAAATACAGGTCCAAAATTTCCACAGCCAATTCACGTCAGTACTTAATAAATTGTATAAAAATTTTAATACCTTTATTGTTGGGAAGTTTTTAATAAGTAAACAGCTCATATGTATATATAATATAAAAGGGGTATTCCTGTTTATATAAACTCGGCGTCAAAAAAAAGCGCCACTCGAAAAATCACGAAAAAACTCGATTTTTCAAACCGTCGTAACTTGGTTCAATTTGGTCGAAAATCGATTAATCTTTCAGTTTGGGAAAGATTCAAGTTTTATCTTTAAGAATGTGTAGTTGATTTTGACCCCAAGTCCAACCCACCCCCCGTTACAACGCGATGGAAAAAAAATATTTTTTATGTAAAAAATTGTTCAACTTTCACAAGCTGTACAGTGCGCAAAAAAATCGGCGGGAAATTTCACCACAATGGCAGAAAAATTTAATCAATTTCCTTCAAATGCCTTAAAAATTCGAGTCGTTTCGATGATTTGGAGCAAAGTTATGAATTTTTGAAAAAAAAAATGACATTTTTTAATAATCTTTTCAAAATGTTTAACTTTGTAAAAAAAAATGGATCGTTATTTGTACATATCGTTTAATTTAACAATAACCCAATAGTTGTAAAAAACAAGATTTTCAACTTAACCCTAACTCATGCCACACGTTTGTAGTGCAACCGATTCTAAATCGTTAAGCAAATTAATTTCAATTTCATCAATTAAACATTGAACGAAAGTATTTCATGCGCATTCCCGATCCGATTGAATAATGGAAAGTGCTGCGGTCACGATTCATCCGCCATAAATTTTAATTTAATTTCCCCGCCGGTGCACAAGAACAAAACGCACTTTCTACATTTTCTGGCGCTATTTGAACAAAAAAAAAACTTGTATACATATATACAACAGTCGAAGAAAGTTGTCTGCTCACCATAACCGATCAAACGAACCTCACTAATTGCACACTAACTAAAAGAGCAGTTTTGTGGAAATAAGTGCACTTCTTGAGTTTCTCCTCGTGTGCCGGCAATTACGGCCGTAATAATTGTATTTGTTTGCAATTGCGTTAATTACTCGGATTACTTGTTTATCCGTCCGATCGCATAACTTTTTCATATGGAGGAACTAATTAAAATTTAGTTGCACAATTAAGGATTGCGATGGATCGTCCTTCGTATTAATTGTGATGGTTAAACGTAATTATTTATTACTGTCAAAAAATCTGGTGCTTCGGCAATGATAAATTAATGGAATGTACACACCCTACAATAACTGCTCAATTGAACTGCCCTCAATACACACGCTTCAATTGAAAACTTAACGTCCGCGTCTCTGACCTGAAAAAAGTTTTTGGAGCGGTGCGTACACCGAATATGAAATTAAATTAAGTTGTTGTTTCAGTATTTTTTTTATAAACAACTTGATTGACCCACAATCATCTGCGCGGATGAGAACACGATGCCTAGATGGATTATATAAGAGAGTGAGAACGTGGCCGCACAATGTGTCTGCATAAATCGATCGCACAGGTTGTGTAACTTTTACACGAAAGGAAAAATAGAGTGAAGTAATTGACTTCACACCAAATACAGCTGAAGAATTTGCTACGGGTCAGATTGGAAACAGTTAGAGGCCGCGAAATACGGTAAATCTAATGTGACACCTGGAGTGGTACTAAAATTAAATATAAATGTAAGAATTACAGTAATTTCCATTATAATCTTTGATCGGTCGTTACAAAAAAGCCAATAAAATCTGTAATTGAGAAACTGCAATTAACTTCAATTATGATTACAGTTAGAAATCGAGTTACGTTTTATGTAATGAAGATTCCAATCGGTATTTGCGACTAGAATAAACAAGGGGAAAGCGGCGAGTTTAAATGCGTTTCCTGTGGATGCAATTAAGCAAAAAATCCTCCGCACAACAAATGCATTAGCTGTCTATTTCTCTGTTGAAACTGAGGAAAGGACGAAATAGCTTGATTGCTTTGATTTTGTTTCAAATTAAATAGCAATGGAATCAATGATAAATCTTTAATAAATTATTTTTCCGGATAAATTCTTTTTGGCCATTTCATGATTATCGCCATTTTTTCATAGTATTCCTCAGGAGCAAAATACCACTTTTCATTGCTAGTCTCCTGATGAATCGTGAAAAGTCTGAGACCCAATATATTCTGACTGATACGGGATTAGGCGTGTGAAGTAATTATTTTTCTGAAAAAAAAAATTTTTGGTCATTTTATGGTTTTCGCAATTTTTTTCCATAGTATTCCTCAGGAGTAAAATACCACTTTTCATTCCTAGTCTCCTGATGCGAATCGTGAAAAGTCCAAGACCCAATATATTCTGAGTGATACGGAATAAAGCGCGAGAAGAAATGATTTTTCTGAAAAAAAATTTTTGGTCATTTCATGATTTTCGCAATTTTTTTGATCATATTTATTAATCATATTATATTTCTGCAATTTTAAAATGTAACATAGTTAGCTATTAACTGTATTTTAATTTAAATATATTTGACATGTACATCCACATAACAGTGGCAAAGTTACGAATAAAGAATTTGAATCAGGAAAAAATCGCATGCAAAAAATGTTGTCTCAGAAAAATTTGAAAAATCCATGACTGTTCCTAATAACGAGAAAGCGTGTAAAGTAATTATTTTTTCGAACAAATTTTTTTTGGTCATTTCATGATTTTGGCCATTTTTTCCATAGTGTTACTAAGGAAAAAAATGTTGGGTCTCAGAAAAATTTGAAAAAAATCATGACGGGTCTCAATGACCGCAAAAAGCGTGTAAAGTAATTATTATTTCGAAAAAATATTCTTTGGTCATTTGATGATTTCATCATTTTATGTTTTTCGCAATTTTTTTCACTCAGGCCAAAATGGATGCAAAAATGTAGGGTCTTTAAAAATTTGAAAAAATTCATGACGATTCTTAATTATTTTATAAAAAAAAAATTTTTGTTCAAATTTTTTTGCGCCGAAATTTTCAGCCAAATTAGCCTTTTCATTTCTGCGATCCTGTTAGTCATGGTGAAAATTTTCGTTCGAAAAATTCATTAAAAAACGCATGTAGTAATTATTTAATTTTTCGGTAAAAATTTCATTATTTTCACCATTTTTTCCATTGTATTACTCAGAAAAAAATGTACGCAAAAAACGTTGGTCCTCAAAAAAATTAGAAAAAAATCATGACGGTTCTCAATAAAGGGAAAAAGCGTGTAAAGTAATTATTTTTCAGAAAAAAAATGTTTTGATCATTTCATGATTTTGATTGTCTTGTCACTCCTGCTAAAATTTTTCGTAAAATTTTTTCGTTCGCAAAATTAATAAAAATTTAATTTTTTTACGCGGCAATTTCCCGCCAAATTACTCTTCATTTCTGCGACTCTGTTGGTTATGGTGAAAATTTTCGTTCGAAAAATTCATTAAAAAAACGCATGTAGTAATTATTTAATTTTTCGGTAAAAATTTCTTTATTTTCGCCATTTTTTCAATTGAGAAAATGCATGCAAAAAACGTTGGGCCTCAAAAAAAATTGAAAAAAATCATGACTGTTCTCAATGACGGGAAAAATCGTGTAAAGAAATTATTTTTCAGAAAAAAAAATGTTTTGATCATTTCATGATTTTGATTGTCTTGTCACTCCTGGTAAAATTTTTCGTAAATTTTTTTCTTTCGCAAAATTAATAAAAATTAAATTTTTTTGCGCCAAAATTTCCCGCCAAATTACTCTTTTCATTTCTGTGGTCCTGCTAGTCATTGTGAAAACTTTCGTTCGAAAAATTCATTTATTCAATTATTTTTTGGAAGAAAATTTTTTGGTAATTTCGTGATTTTCGACTTTGTTTCCATTGTATTACTCAGGAAAAAATGCATGCAAAAAACGTTAGGTCGCAGAAAAATTTGAAAAAATTCATGACAGTTCTTAATGACGGGAAAAATCGTGTAAACTAATTATTTTTCCCAAAATTTTCTTTTTGATCATTTCATGATTCTGATTGTCTTGTCACTCCCGGTAAACATTTTTTTGCGCCAAATTTTCCCGTCAAATTATTCTTTTCATTTCTGCGATCCTGTTTGTCATGGTGAAAATTATCGTTCGAAAAATTCATAAAAATTTTTGGTCGTTGCATGATATTCCCAATTTTTTCCATAGTATTACTCAGGAAAAAAATGCAAGCAAAAAATGTTGGGTCTCAGAAAAAATTGAAAAAATTCATGACGGTTCTCAATGACGGCAAAAACCGTGTAAAGTAATTATTTTTTTGAAAAAAAAATTCTTTGGTCAATTGATGATTTCATCATTTTATGATTTTTGCCATTTTTTTCCATAGTATTACTCAGGACAAAAATGCAGTGAAAAATGTTGGGTCTCAGAAGAATTTATAAAAAATCATGACGTTTCTTAATGACGGGATAGTCCGTATAAAGAAATTACTTTTCAGAAAAAAATTGTTTTGATTATTTCATGATTTTGATTATCTTAACACTCACGTAAAATTTTTTGGTTCGCAAAATTAATAAAAATTTAATTTTTTGGCGCCAAAATTTCCCGCCATATTACTTTTTTTTTATTTTAGCGACCCTGTTGGTCATGGTGAAAATTTTCGTTCGAAAAATTCATTAAAAACGCATGTAGTAATTATTTAATTTTTCGGTAAAAATTTCTTTATTTTCGCCATTTTTTCTATTGAAAAAAATGCATGCAAAAAACGTTTGAAAAAAATCATGACTGTTCTTAATGACGGGAAAAATCGTGTAAAGTAATTATTTTTCCGAATCTTTTTTTTTATCACTTCAAGCTCCTGATTGTCTTGTCACTCCTGGTAATTTTTTTTTTCCACCAAATTTTCCCGTCAAATTACTCTTTTCATTTCTGTGATCCTGTTAGTCATGGTGAAAATTTTCGTTCGAAAAATTAATAAAAAACGCATGTAGTAATTATTTTTCGGAAAAATTATTTCGGTCATTTCATGATTTTCGACATTTTTTCCATAGTATTACTCAGGACAAAAATGCATGCAAAAAACGTTGGATCGCTGAATATTTTAAAGAAATCAATGACGGTTCTTAATGACGGGAAAAATCGTGTAAAGTAATTTTTTTTCCGTATTTGTTTTTTTTATTATTTCATGATTCTGTTTGTCTTGTCATTCCTGGTAAACATTTTTTTTGCGCCAAAGTTTTCCTTCAAATTACTCTTTTCATTTCTGCGATCCTGTTTGTCATGGTGAAAATTTTCGTTCGAAAAATTTATAAAATTTTTTGGTCGTTGCATGGTATTCCCATTTTTTTTCCATAGTATTACTCAGAAAAAAAATGCATCCAAAAAATGTTGGGTCTCAGAAAAAATTGAAAAAATTCATGACGCTTCTCAATGACGGAGAAAAGCGTGTAAAGTAATTATTTTTCCAAAAAAAAAATTTTTTGATCATTTGATGATTTCATCACTTCGCCATATTTTCCATAGTGTTAGTCAGGAAAATATGTAAAAAATATTGGTTCTTCGAATTTTTACGATTTGTGTTAGGAGACTTGGAATGAAAAGAGGTATTTTACTCCTAAAATTTTACGATTTGTAAAAACATTTATTTTTTCAGAAATTGTTAAAAATTGAAAATTTTTTTAAGATCACAATACTTAACGGAGAAAGTAAAAATATATACTTTTTAGACACATAAATATTTTCTTTAAATATTACGTAGAAAATAAGTCCCACTTTTTACATCCCACACTTTTGGCGAAATTTCTATTCGGCCTAAAACATTTTATAAATCTAATATTTTAAAGTACACAAACACCGTAAACAACAATCTCGTTCATGAATATTCATGCGGGACATAAAGGTTATGCAATGCTCGTACAGGTATTAAATCGTGAAAGATTAGCGTTCGAAGGCCGCTCCAAAAATTAATTACGGTCCGAATTCCTTGGGCTCAATTTTTTTTATAGCGCATTTACGTGCTGTAAAATAATTGATTATTAATTATTATGCTTCACATACTGCTCAATGACAAGTCAACAAAAAATAAAACAACAAACGTGCAGATAATCGATAACAAGTGTGTGAGGAAATCACGAATTGGTTATTTATTTGTTGACGAAGCGAGGAATCTTCCAAAGACACTTAGAGGATAGTAACGAATTTACTTTGAATGTGGCATAATTACAAACCACGCAACAATGATTTATTTTGCGATATAATGTACAGTTACGTTAATGTTAAGTACCCAAATGACACTTTTAGTAAAGTAAAATAAAATTTAAAAAAATCAAAATTTCAATCATACAACCTTCACACCATATACTTATTTATTCACTTATTTATTTATTTATTTATTCCCCAACAGAAAAACAAGTTAACCATTTACAGAGAAAAATTACAAAATAAGAAACATGAGACACATATACAGCTTATATGGGTTTGCACCTTCAAGACGTAGTCAATTATTCAATAGATTTCAGTCGCAGCATTAAATTTACTGGTTTTCGTGGTTAAAATCCCAACGACCAATTTAGTAATGATGCTAAAGGTCTACTTTATGTGATTCGTCGTTGACCTTGAATAAAAAGTAATTTATGCGATGAGGTATAATAGTCTTCCCACATCCAAAAGTGTTTCCTAGGAAACGCGTCAATTCGAGTTAATTTCACGTTGTTGAATTCGCAATGGCACCAAACTGGAATTACGTTGTAATTAACGTAAGAGACTTGCGGATTAAATCGAATTAGAACAAACGGAGATCGAATAGGGGTGGCAGAGGAAAAGTTAAAAAAAAGATATACGAGAATGTCGCAGAAGATAAATTATTCCGGACAAGTTGGTGGAGAAGTTAAAAATATTATAACTCTGAATAATGGAAGAGATCCGCTCGCGTTTGTTTAAGCTTCCTGTAAAAGTTTAACCCCTATGGGATTCCTAAAATATTTAAATGACTGAATCTTTCCCCGCCTCTAACCGTTCACGATTTTCGCCATTTACACGAACATGTATTACAGATATATAACTTTGGTGCGACTAACAGAACTGAAAGTTAAACGACGGTTCTTAAATGACGGAAAAAAGTGTGTAAAGTAATTATTTTTCCGAAAAAAAATTTTTGGTCGTTTAATGATTTTCGCCATTTTTTCCATAGTATTAGTAAGGAAAAAAATGCATGAAAAAAATGTTGGGTCTTAGAAAAATCTGAAAAAATTCATGACGGTTCTTAAAGACGTGAAGAAGCGTGTAGAGTAATTATTTTCCCCAGAAATTTGTTTTTTTCAAGATTTCAACGTTTCACGATTTTGGCCATTTTTTCCATAGTATTATTATTCAGGAAAAAAATGCATGAAAAAAATGTTGGGTCTTAGAAAAATCTGAAAAAATTCGTGACGGTTCTTAAAGGCGTGAAGAAGCGTGTAGAGTAATTATTTTCCCCAGAAATTTTTTTTTTTCAAGATTTCAACGTTTCACGATTTTGGCCATTTTTTCCATAGTATTATTCAGGAAAAAAATGCATGAAAAAAATGTTGGGTCTTAGAAAAATCTGAAAAAATTCATGACGGTTCTTAAAGACGTGAAGAAGCGTGAAGAGTAATTATTTTCCCCAGAAAACATTTTTTTTCAAGATTTCAACATTTCACGATTTTGGCCATTTTTTCCATAGTTCAGGAAAAAAATGCATGAAAAAAATGTTGGGTCTTAGAAAAATCTAAAAAATTCATGACGGTTCTTAAAGACGTGAAGAAGCGTGTAAAGTAATTATTTTCCCCAGAAAACATTTTTTTTCAAGATTTCAACGTTTCACGATTTTGGCCATTTTTTCCATAGTATTGTTCAGGAAAAAAATGCATGAAAAAAATGTTGGGTCTCAGAAAAATCTGAAAAAATCCATGACGGTTCTTAAAGACGTGAAGAAGCGTGTAGAGTAATTATTTTTCCCAGAAACATTTTTTTTTCAAGATTTCAATGTTTCACGATTTTGGCCATTTTTTCCATAGTATATTTATTACTCAGGGAAAAAATGTTGGGTCTCAGAAAAATTTGAAAAAATTCATGACGGTTCTTAATGACGGGAAAAAGCGTGTAAAGTAATTATTTTTCCGAAAAAAAATTTTTTGGTCATTTAATGATTTTCGCTATTTTTCCATAGTATTACTCAGGAAAAAATGCATCAAAAAAATGTTGGGTCTCAGAAAAATTTGAAAAAATTCATGACGGTTGTTAATGACGGGAAAAAGCTTGTGAAGTAATTATTTTTCCGAAAAAATTTTTTTGTTCATTTAATGATTTTCGCCATTTTTCCATAGTATTACTCAGGAAAAAAAGCATCAAAAAAATGTTGGGTCTTAGAAAAATCTGAAAAAATTCATGACGGTTCTTAAAGACGCGAAGAAGCGTGTAGAGTAATTATTGTCCCCAGAAAAAATTTTTTTTCAAGATTTCAACGTTTCACGATTTTGGCCATTTTTTCCATAGTATTATTCAGGAAAAAAATGCATGAAAAAAATGTTGGGTCTCAGAAAAATCTGAAAAAATTCATGACGGTTCTTAAAGACGCGAAGAAGCGTGTAGAGTAATTATTGTCCCCAGAAAACATTTTTTTTCAAGATTTCAACGTTTCACGATTTTGGCCATTTTTTCCATAGTATTATTCAGGAAAAAAATGCATGAAAAAAATGTTGGGTCCCAGAAAAATCTGAAAAAATTCGTGACGGTTCTTAAAGACGTGAAGAAGCGTGTAGAGTAATTATTTTCCCCAGAAAACATTTTTTTTCAAGATTTCAACGTTTCACGATTTTGGCCATTTTTCCATAGTATTATTCAGGAAAAAAATGCATGAAAAAAATGTTGGGTCTCAGAAAAATTTGAAAAAATTCATGACGGTTCTTAAAGACGCGAAGAAGCGTGTAGAGTAATTATTTTCCCTAGTAAACATTTTTTTTCAAGATTTCAACGTTTCACGATTTTGGCCATTTTTTCAGGAAAAAAATGCATGAAAAAAATGCATGAAAAAAATGTTGGGTCTCAGAAAAATTTGAAAAAATTCATGACGGTTCTTAATGACGGGAAAAGGCGTGTAAAGTAATTATTTTCCCGGAAAAAATTTTTTTGGTCATTTAATGATTTTTGCCATTTTTTCCATAGTATTACTCAGGAAAAAAATGCAACAAAAAATGTTGCGTCTCAGAATAAACAATTCCCTACGTTATTGTAGGAAACGTTTCTCCAAGTTTTAATTTATTCTACAAAGAGGAGAGGTTTTAGTTGGTATACTCCGCGCCCTTCAGGGGGAGGAATCCAACACTACCCCACTATAGGGGTGTCTATAAAAGATTCCCTCTCCTCTCATCAAAAAAACAAAAAAAAAAAAAAAACAGTCTGCTCACTGCCGAAGACGAAACTCCAGTCGCCGACCCGAAATCGCCAACCGCTGAAGCCAAAGCCACGATCGACACACCGAAGCCGCTACTCCAAGTTGAGGAACACCATGTCACCCACCCAAGAACTGCCAGGTATTATTTCAGACGTTTATACCATTTCTTCTCTTTTGTAAAAAAATTTCGTGCTAAAAATTAATTTACATTTTCCCGTAAAATTACTCTTTTCATTTCTGCGATCCTGATACGAAATCGTAAAATTTGATGAAAAATTTTAAATAATTCGGCGGACAAAATTCCGACTAAAACACTTCTTTGCGTTTCTGCGATCCTGATACGAAATCGTAAAATTTGATGAAAATTTTAAAATAATTCGGCGGACAAAATTCCGACCAAAATACCTCTTTTCGTTTCTGCGATCCTGATACGAAATCGTAAAATTTGATGAAAATTTTTAAATAATTCGGCGGACAAAATTCAGAGCAAAATACCTCTTTTCGTTTCTGCGATCCTGATACGAAATCGTAAAATTTGATGAAAAATTTTAAATAATTCGGCGGACAAAATTCCGACCAAAATACCTCTTTTCGTTTCTGCGTTCCTGATACGAAATCGTAAAATTTGATGAAAAATTTTAAATAATTCGGCAGACAAAATTCAGAGCAAAACACCTCCTTTCGTTTCTGTGATCCTGATACGAAATCGTAAAATTTGTTGAAAAATTTTAAATAATTCGGCGGACAAAATTCCGACTAAAACACTTCTTTGCGTTTCTGCGATCCTGATACGAAATCGTAAAATTTGATGAAAATTTTAAAATAATTCGGCGGACAAAATTCCGACCAAAATACCTCTTTTCGTTTCTGCGATCCTGATACGAAATCGTAAAATTTGATGAAAATTTTAAAATAATTCGGCGGACAAAATTCCGACCAAAATACCTCTTTTCGTTTCTGCGATCCTGATACGAAATCGTAAAATTTGATGAAAATTTTTAAATAATTCGGCGGACAAAATTCAGAGCAAAATACCTCTTTTCGTTTCTGCGATCCTGATACGATATCGTAAAATTTGATGAAAAATTTTAAATAATTCGGCGGACAAAATTCCGACCAAAATACCTCTTTTCGTTTCTGCGTTCCTGATACGAAATCGTAAAATTTGATGAAAAATTTTAAATAATTCGGCAGACAAAATTCAGAGCAAAACACCTCCTTTCGTTTCTGTGATCCTGATACGAAATCGTAAAATTTGTTGAAAAATTTTAAATAATTCGGCGGACAAAATTCCGACCAAAATACCTCTTTTCGTTTCTGCGATCCTGATACGATATCGTAAAATTTGATGAAAAATTTTAAATAATTCGGCGGACAAAATTCCGACCAAAATACCTCTTTTCGTTTCTGCGTTCCTGATACGAAATCGTAAAATTTGATGAAAAATTTTAAATAATTCGGCAGACAAAATTCAGAGCAAAACACCTCCTTTCGTTTCTGCGATCCTGATACGAAATCGTAAAATTTGATGAAAAATTTTAAATAATTCGGCAGACAAAATTCAGAGCAAAACACCTCCTTTCGTTTCTGTGATCCTGATACGAAATCGTAAAATTTGTTGAAAAATTTAAAATAATTCGGCGGACATAATTCCGACCAAAACACCTCTTTTCGTTTCTGCGATCCTGATACGAAATCGTAAAATTTGATGAAAAATTTTAAATAATTCGGCGGACAAAATTCCGACCAAAATACCTCTTTTCGTTTCTGCGTTCCTGATACGAAATCGTAAAATTTGTTGAAAAATTTTAAATAATTCGGCGGACAAAATTCCGAGCAAAATACCTCCTTTCGTTTCTGCGATCCTGATACGAAATCGTAAAATTTGTTGAAAAATTTTAAATAATTCGGCGGACAAAATTCCCAGCAAAATACCTCCTTTCGTTTCTGCGATCCTGATACGAAATCGTAAAATTTGTTGAAAAATTTTAAATAATTCGGCAGACAAAATTCAGAGCAAAACACCTCTTTTCGTTTCTGCGATCCTGATACGAAATCGTAAAATTTGATGAAAAATTTTAAATAATTCGGCGGACAAAATTCCGACCAAAACACCTCTTTTCGTTTCTGCGATCCTGATACGAAATCGTAAAATTTGTTGAAAAATTTTAAATAATTCGGCAGACAAAATTCAGAGCAAAACACCTCCTTTCGTTTCTGCGATCCTGATACGAAATCGTAAAATTTGTTGAAAAATTTAAAATAATTCGGCGGACAAAATTCCGACCAAAACACCTCTTTTCGTTTCTGCGATCCTGATACGAAATCGTAAAATTTGATGAAAAATTTTAAATAATTCGGCGGACAAAATTCCGACCAAAATACCTCTTTTCGTTTCTGCGTTCCTGATACGAAATCGTAAAATTTGATGAAAAATTTTAAATAATTCGGCAGACAAAATTCAGAGCAAAACACCTCCTTTCGTTTCTGCGATCCTGATACGAAATCGTAAAATTTGTTGAAAAATTTAAAATAATTCGGCGGACAAAATTCCGATTAAAACACCTCTTTGCGTTTCTGCGATCCTGATACGAAATCGTAAAATTTTATGAAAATTTTAAAATAATTCGGCGGACAAAATTCCGACCAAAATACCTCTTTTCGTTTCTGCGATCCTGATACGAAATCGTAAAATTTGATGAAAAATTTTAAATAATTCGGCAGACAAAATTCAGAGCAAAACACCTCTTTTCGTTTCTGCGATCCTGATACGAAATCGTAAAATTTGATGAAAAATTCTAAATAATTCGGCGGACAAAATTCCGACCAAAATACCTCTTTTCGTTTCTGCGATCCTGATACGAAATCGTAAAATTTGATGAAAAATTTTAAATAATTCGGCAGACAAAATTCAGAGCAAAACACCTCTTTTCGTTTCTGCGATCCTGATACGAAATCGTAAAATTTGATGAAAAATTTTAAATAATTCGGCGGACAAAATTCCGACTAAAACACCTCTTTGCGTTTCTGCGATCCTGATACGAAATCGTAAAATTTGATGAAAATTTTAAAATAATTCGGCGGACAAAATTCAGAGCAAAATACCTCTTTTCGTTTCTGTGATCCTGATACCAAATCGTAAAATTTTTAAAGAATTCTGCAGACAAAATTATGACCAGAATACCTCTTTTTGAAAATAAAATACAATTTTATTGAACACACATCATCATTTCCATTCTCTTTATTATTTCTTTTATGCATGCATTCAATGTAGACAATATAGAATCTTTGAATTATAATTTTTTTGTGGCCCTTAAAAGGGCCATTTTTGGAAGTCCGTAGTTCACCGTTCTCGTATCTCCTCAGGATGTTGGTGGTGGTCTTGCGAGATGGTTTCTTTGTGACGGTCACTAACACTTCTTTTTTCACTGGGTTAGTATCCTGTTTCTCTTTATTTTAATTTTTTTTTTGATTTTAAATTGAAAACTAAAGTGGTTAACTTTGCTGGTTTTTTGTTTTAATAAAGAAAGAAAATGTTAGTTAATTAAGTATTTAACCAGCATCGCATTGCTAGCACCAAAACTTCTGAAGTTACAAGTAGGGAAAATAATATCTGAATTGAAGGGGTAATAAATGAAGGAAACGTTTTAAAAATAAATAACACTTTATTAAAAAAACATATTTACAACTACAATATGTATGTACATAGTAAATAAAACAGAATAAAAGTGACACATACGCAGTAAATCATTCAAATAATACAAACAAAACATGTTCTATGATACAAACAATGTTGATGTACAAATATTAATTTTTTGGTATTTTGCTTAAAATCTAGTGAATTGTAGGTATATACACAACCAAAATTTAATCTTAAAATAATCGAAAAACAAAATGGCATCCTAGCCAACCCACAAGCACTAGAATAAAAATGCAAGATATGTTACTAAGTGGGTAATTTCTTTGCTATGTTATGTGCCACAATTCACTTAACTGTATTGTTCTTAAACATCGTGTACTGATTCTGTTACATCCCCAATAAAAAAATACGCGTTGAAAACTATTTACTTTCGTCCTCGTCAGAAGATATGAGAACCTCCACGCATTCCAGCTTATTCTTCAAATTGGTCTTCTTGGTCTGGTTTACACCCGCGTTTGAATTTAAAGTCCCCATCACCGGGTACCGCAACAATAACGTCAACATGTCCACGTTGTACTTCCACTTCCAAGATTCAAAGTACTGGAACAGGCACTTCTGAACGTCGGTGTCCAAAATTATCGGATCGTTGATGTAACTGATCAGTTCCAATCTGAAATAGTTAAGAGGTGCAAATTTTAACGACTGTTATTACAATTAACTTCAAAATCAACGCGAAAATATTAGCTGTATTTAATTCCGCCACGTGGCTGTGTTTTTGTCATCCGTTACTATAGGTAACGGTTAGTGAAATGTCAATTTTGTGTTGTTAAATGAGTGAGGAATAGTAATTGCTAATAGCGCATTTTCACATTCGCACGAATGGTGAGGCGAATGGCGAATCAAATGCGCATTTGCACATTCGCACGAATGGCGAATCAAATGCGCGTTTTCACATCCGCACGAATGGCGAGGCGAATGGCAAATCAAATGCGCATTTTCACATTCACACGAATGGCGAATCAAATGCGCATTTCACATCCGCACGAATGGCGAGGCGAATGGCGAATCAAATGCGCATTTTCACATTCGCACGAATGGCGAATCAAATGCGCGTTTTCACATCCGCACGAATGGCGAGGCGAATGGCGAATCAAATGCGCGTTTTCACATTCGCACGAATAGCGAATCAAATGCGCATTTCACATCCACACGAATGGCGAGGCGAATGGCGAATCAAATGCGCATTTTCACATTCGCACGAATGGCGAATCAAATGCGCATTTTCACATCCGCACGAATGGCGAGGCGAATGGCGAATCAAATGCGCATTTTCACATTCGCACGAATGGCGAATCAAATGCGCATTTCACATCCGCACGAATGGCGAGGCGAATGGCGAATCAAATGCGCATTTTCACATTCGCACGAATGGCGAATCAAATGCGCGTTTTCACATCCGCACGAATGGCGAGGCGAATGGCGAATCAAATGCGCGTTTTCACATTCGCACGAATAGCGAATCAAATGCGCATTTCACATCCACACGAATGGCGAGGCGAATGGCGAATCAAATGCGCATTTTCACATTCGCACGAATGGCGAATCAAATGCGCATTTTCACATCCGCACGAATGGCGAGGCGAATGGCGAATCAAATGCGCATTTTCACATTCGCACGAATGGCGAATCAAATGCGCTTTCGGTGCAAGCGTTACGAGTGGCGAGGCGAGGGACGAGTGCACCGACTTCACTCGTTATTAGCCTCGCCGCTCTTTGCGCTTGCACCGAGAGCAGGCATGAGCTTCGTCTCGATGTCGGCGAGTCACGAGGCGAATCGCGAGTGCGAATGTGGAAATGCGTTACAAGATTTAAAAGGTCAAATTAAATTGTAGTTATATTTTTGAACGTATTTGTTGGAAAACCTATCATATTGTAATTTATAACCGTCGGCTTTTGATTTAAAAAAAAATGACTTACTTGGCGCGAGGAAAATTCTTGCGGATGAGGTATATCTCGGCGATGGTGCAGACGAGATTAGCGTTCAGATCAAACGCAGGCTTCCACCTTTGCAGTCTATTTACAGGGCACCTCTTCATGACGCCGGCGGCCAATACCGTTATAATCAAAGACAACTGGAACGCTAAAAAGATGGATGCTGTGAGGAAAAATTGATGAAGTTCGCCGCCGATTGGTTGATTTAATTTAATTTCAAAAACCGGGTCACGGGTGTGCCCAATTATTCCCAAAACCCCTCGATCGATTTTAATAAATTTTTCACGAGATCCAAAACGAGACATCAAATCATCGGCGGCGAATGCGATTAAAAATTCATTACCTTTATTATTTTTACCATGGGCGACCTCGGATTCAAATAAATTCATACAAAAGTCCAGAACTGTTTGCGCTTCCGATCGGTATTTCTGATGGAGAAACCACACGACTTGGGCGCATTTCTCGACGGCGTAATTATTTCTGAGGAGGTAAATGTTGACGATCTTCTGCACCTGCACTGGTGTAGCAGTTGCCGGGATGGTGAAGGGCGCCCCTGCTTGCGTTATCGAGCTTATCGTCTTTTCGAAAAAAAAAAAAACGTCAATTATTATTATCAGTGACTTCGCGGGGTTTTTTCTGGTACGGCCGAGGAACAAGAGGATCGGTTGAAGAGTGACCGCACCTATCTGTATTACCACCTCTTGTTCCTCGGCCGTACCAGAAAAAACCCCGCGAACCGTCACTGATTATTATCATCGATGCAGAGAGACGGTGTGTTTAAATAAACACCAGACGTTCTTGAAAAATTATTTCGAAACACCATTTAATTTCCCGCAACACGAAGCTTGGTTTCAAGAGGATGGTGCGACGTTTCACACTGCAAGGCAATGGCAAAATATATTGCATCATTACAGCTCACTGTGCTAATTCCTTTTAACACTGGTAGCATTAAAATGGCCTGTAAGCGATATAAAAATAACTAAATCAAGAAGGTGCGTGATTGAAAAATTCGTTTTAGCATTTCGAAAATAATTTTTCAAGTACGTTTAAAATTTTGAGAAGGATATTTAAACACGCAGCAATATTTTTAAGCAGACGTTTAGTGTTTAATAAATAATTTCAAAGCTCGCCTACCTCATCCAAATTGAATAACACTAAAAAAAAAAACAGAAAAAACATGTCAATACAATCACTTGGAGATGGATTTGCATCGATCGACTTACTGTGGTTAAAAGCGTTGAGATAAAAAGCGAATTGGCTGCTATTCTGGAATTTCTCAAACTTTCCGGTGTTATTACAGAACGCCTTGTACTTGAGAATTATGACCCGTTTCAGGGTTTCGTTGATGTGTTCGTTCCTCAGACAACTCTCGAAAATCACACTAGAAATTAATAGATACCGTTCAGATCATCGCAACAAACGACTAAAGGGGTCTTTCTGGTTCAGAATTTTTTTTTTGGTTCTAAATATTCTCCAGAATGCAAGAATACGAAAACTATTTGGATGTCTATAATATATTTTCTTAAAAAATTCCTGCAGGGGTGATGTGGCCATCATGTTACTTTCTCCGACTTGACGGTATCATTTATATTTACGCTTTCATGGTTTATTTTCAATTTAAATCATGTTTTAAATGTACATCGCGCGTTTTGTAGACTCGGATGAAACTGACGTTTAAAACGTCAAAAGATGGGAAAATTATACTTCAAATTCAAAAACTCAGTTTACTCAAAAACTAAAGAGATTTCGAAAAAAACTTATTCTTTATAAGTTGTTCATTTTGGCATTCTCGACAATTATTATTAACATAAATTTGCTGTAACTATTATCGTTTTATAATTATAAACCAAAAATTAAAAAAATAATAATACATTTTTTTCTCGAATAAAAATGATTTTATGAAAAATGTTTTCAAGCAAAAGATGTTCAAATGTTTTTGTGATAGTTTTCATTTTTAAGAAAATATTGGCAAAAAACAAAAAACAGTTGAGGTAAACGCCCACTTCCGGTGTACGAAATTTTACCAAAAGCTTTTCAGTTCTTCAGATTATCAAATAAGACAGATGTTCAAAGTTTCATATCAATTGCTCTATTAGTTTTTGAGATACAGCGCGCACAGACAGACACACACACACACACACACAGACACAATTTTTTTTTCCAGAAATTGTTGAAATGGCATCTAGGGACCCCAAAACGGATATTTCCGTAAAAAAAATTTTTGGAAAAAAAATCACGATCACAATACTTTCTCGTACTTCGTAACGGGGAAAGTAAAAACTACAATCAATTTTGAAACCAAACAAAAAATAATTATTTTTACCTTGTATATATATATTTTTTTAAATATTTGATACCAACCTTGCCGGGCCGCAGACAACTTGTAAGCGGGCCGCGTGTTTGACATGCCTGACTTAAGGGGTCTTTCTGGTTAAGAATTTTTTTTTTCGATTTTTTTTTTGTTCTAAATATTCTCTAGAATGTGTTATTTTGTGAAAAAAATCCACCTCACAAATTTTGTATTTTATAATATAATGATAAAAAGGTCCTCATTTATAAAACTTCATGACTCACTTGACTCCTCGACTCATTTTTAAAAGTCGACTGTCCTAAAAAGTCGAGAAAAGAAATCCTTAAAGCAAACCTGATAAAGTCTTGAAATAGAGTTCTATAAAAAAAAACACCCAAAAAAATTATTTGGATATCTATAATATATTTTCTTAAAAAAATTCCTGAAGTGTTTTTTTGAAAAAAAAAAAAACAGAAAGACCCCTAACGGCCCGTCCACCATTTTTAAAAGTCGACTCTTCCAGTCACATGTCCTAAAAACAGCCGAGAAAAGAAATCCTTAAAACAAACCTGATAAAGTCCTGAAAGAGTTCTACAAAAAAAAACCCAAAAAAATTATTTGGATATCTATAATATATTTTCTTAAAAAAATTCCTGAAGTGTTTTTTTGAAAAAAAAAAACCAGAAAGACCCCTAACGGCCCGTCCACCATTTTTAAAAGTCGACTCTTCCAGTCACATGTCCTAAAAACAGCCGAGAAAAGAAATCCTTAAAACAAACCTGATAAAGTCCTGAAAGAGTTCTACAAAAAAAAACCCAAAAAAATTATTTGGATATCTATAATATATTTTCTTAAAAAAATTCCTGAAGTGTTTTTTTGAAAAAAAAATCACCAGAAAGACCCCTAACGGCCCGTCCACTCGGCACCGAATCGGTCGTTTTACCGATTCGGTTATTTTGCCGTCTTCTATAGTGGCACATATATTTTAATATGCGTGTTCACACGATACTGCCGTCGACTTAAGGGGTCTTTCTGGTTGAGAATTTATTTTTCGATTTTTTTTTGTTCTAAATATTCTCTAGAATGCGCGTTTAAAATTTTATGAAAAAAATCCATCTCACAAATTTTATATTTTATAATATAATGATAAAAAGATCCTCATTTATAAAACTTCATGACTCACAATGAGCCACTTGACTCCTCGACTCATTTTTAAAAGTCGACTCCAGTCACATGTCCTAAAAACGGTCGAGAAAAGAAATCCTTAAAACAAACCTGATTAAGTCCTGAAAAAGTTCTATAAAAAAAACACCCAAAAAATTTTTTTGGATATCTATAATATATTTTCTTAAAAAAAATGTGTTTCTTTGAAGAAAAAAAATACCAGAAAGACCCCTAACGGCACGTTCACACGGCACCGAATCGGTCGTTTATTTAGATATCTATAATACATTTTCTTTAAAAAAAATGTGTTTCTTTGAAGAAAAAAAATACCAGAAAGACCCCTAACGGCACCGAATCGGTCGTTTTACCGATTCGGTTATTTTGCCGTCTTCTATAGTGGCGCATATATTTTAATGTGCGTGTTCACACGATACTGCCGTCGACCGTATACGGTATTAAAATATATGCGCCACTATAGAAGACGGCAAAATAACCGAATCGGTAAAACGAACGATTCGGTGCCGTAAATCATGAATACAATACAGCGAATTTTTTCGCCTACTCTGCGCATTACTTCACATTTTCCTATCAAATTGTATAATACAATACAGCGAATTTTTACTTTCTCCGTTACGAAGTACGAGAAAGTATTGTGATCGTGATTTTTTTTTCAAAAATTTTTTTTACGGAAATATCCGTTTTGTCCCTAGATGCCATTTCAACAATTTCTGGAAAAAAAATTGTGTGTGTGTCTGTATGTGTGTGTCTGTGCGCGCTGTATCTCAAAAACTAATAGCCCAATTGATATGAAACTTTGAACATAAGTTTTATTTGATAATTCGAAGAACTGAAAAGCTTTTGGTAAAATTTCGTACACCGGAAGTGAGTGTTTACCTTAACTGTTTTTTTCCAATATTTTCTTAAATATGAAAAATATCACAAAAACATTTAAACGAACATCAAAGACAACAAAAAAATTAACATCTTTTGCTTGAAAATATTTTTCATAAAATCATTGCTATTCGAGAAAGAAATTTATTATTTTTTTTTAATTTTTGGTTTATAATTACGAAACGATAATAGTACAGCAAATTTATTTGAATAATAATTGTAGAGAATGCCAAAATGAACAACTTCTAATGAATAAGTTTTTTTCGAAATCTCGTTAGTTTTTGAGTAAACTGAGTTTTTGAATTTGAAGTACAATTTTTCCGTATTTCATGATTTTGACGTTTTAAACGTCAGTTTCATCCGAGTTTACGCAACGCTCGATGTACATTTAAAATATGATTTCAATTGAAAATAAACTCATGAAAACGTAAATATAAAGTCGGAGAAAGTAACATGATGGCCACATCACCATTTTTTTTTTCATTTTTGGTATACAATTATGAAACGCTAATAGTTACAGCAAATTTATGTTAATGATAATTGTAGAGAATGCCAAAATGAACAATTTATGAAGAATAAGTTTTTTTTCGAAATCCCTTTAGTTTTTGAGTAAACTGAGTTTTTGAATTTGAAGTATAATTTTTCCATCTTTCATAATTTTGATGTTTTAAACGTCAGTTTTATAATTGAAAATAAACCATGTAAGCGTAAATATAAATGAGGAGTTGAACTGCAAAACTCTACAAATCCACTTTTATAATTTGTTCAGAAACCGCGAAAAACGTTCAGGAAGTCTATTTGTTGCTTTAAAAAAATGAATGTTTAGCCGCATTTTTAAATATGATTTGTTGCGTTTTGAAAGGTAATTCACACATATTCGGATTTATCTATGTTTGGACAGTAAGAATTGATACCAAGCTCATTTTGGCCCAAAATTGGGTTAGTTGAGTTTTGCAGTTCAACTCCTCAAATAATACCATCAAGTCGGAGAAAGTAACATGATGGCCACATCACCATTTTTTTCGCCTACTGTGCGCATTTTCCTATCAAATTGTATACTTACTTGACATGAGCACCCGATTCATTACTCAAACTCTCGAAGAAGTTGATGACGTCCTTGAAAGGAATCTTATTCAGGTGCGTGTGTATCTTCTGCAAAGTATCCGACTCGTTACGCTGTTGGAGTTGCATGCGGATTTTGAAGAGGACGATCAGATTGTTCACTAGAAACATAAGGGCTGCGGTGAGCAAGCTTTCCGCTTTGAAAACGTGACGAATACACACCGAGTCCCTTCTCGGGGAAATCCTTCGCCCTGGCGAGCAGGTCCCTGATGCTGGACACCATATTCCACTGCCAGTATTTCTTGTAAATAATGCTGACCACCGAGAATCGGTTTTGGCAGCTCTTCAGCGCCGCCTCGCACATGTAAATTAGCTGCGTGTTGGAGCCGGTGAACTCCTCCAGTTTTGTAACGTCGAAATCGGCTATTTTATGGACGTGCACCCCTATGGGCCGAATAATTTCCGACCGAAACTCTTCAAACGTCATCGCCGGAGTGCGTTCGGGGCTGATCTCGATCAACTCGACGACGGCATTTTTAATTCCGTTCTGTGCTGCCGGTTTAGTGAGCTTCGTGCCCTTCCTGATGATTCTAGCTGCTTTCCTGATGATGGCGGCGGGTGTACGTTTTTCATTCTCAGAATTCGACCTTCGTGCAGGTTTTTTCGAATTCGACGTTGGCGCCGGCGAGCACGATCGTCGACTTGTTGACTTCGGCGAATGCGAACGACGCCTTTGGACGGATTTCGATCGTCTTGAGCGCGAACGAGTACGTCGTCTCGGCGGTCGGTGCGGCGAATGCGAACGCGAACGCGAACGCCGTGATGTTTTGTGCGGCGAATGCGAACGTCGCGGTGAACGCGAACGCCGTGATGTTTTGTGCGGCGAACGCGAGCGCCGTGATGTTTTGTGCGGCGAACGCGAACGCCGCGATATTTTCAGCGGTGAAAGCGAACGCCGTGATATTTTCACCGCCGAACGCCGTGATGTTTTGTGTGGCGAACGCGAACGCGAACGTCGTGATATTTTCGCCGGCGAATGCGAACGCCGCGATGTTTTGTGCGGCGAACGCCGTGATGTTTTGTGCGGCGAACGCGAACGTTTCGGCTGTTTGTCCGGTGAACGGGAGTGGCGCGAAAAATCGGAACATGAGGATATCATTGATGCGCACGAGGGCGCACGCGCCGGTGCGGGTTTCGGTTTTGTTTTCGGCCCGAAATACTCGTTCTCCAGCTTGAGGACCCTCTCGAGTTTCTCGGCGGTGCCGTAAACGAGTTCGAATTTTTTGCACGCGTTTACGATTTTCTTGAGGCCGGGAAGCAGGACGTTGTATTGGGCCATCCTCCACAATAACGATCTGCGTTTGTAAAATTCATATCGTTAATATCAAACCTACAATTACTCTCGGTATGAGAATGTAAGTTCACGCGAGAATCGAACAGAAACAAATAACAATACATTTTCGTAGATTAATTTCATATTAAAATAAATAAATAAAATACAGGTAGACACGCCAAAGTGGCGGAATCTATTGCTTGAATGCTGCACTGAACCAAATCCGGGCGGCTTTAACACCGACAAGATATGGACATTGCCAGCGGCGGCAAATATAACAATAATAATGTGAACATATTGTTCCCCCATCAGAACACCTACAGACCGGTCTGTAGGTGTTCTGATGGGGGAACAATATTTAATGTTCAAATAAAATACATTTTACCGAAAATTAATTTTAAAATAGTGCAGTTTAAGTGTTATACAGAGATGATTTTTTATCAGTAAACTTTTCCCCTATGTATACCTATAGAATACGCGAGTCAAAAGCATTGAACCGATTGTTTTATATTGTGTTATAGGCAAACAAACACACACATGTCAAATCAGTCAATTGTGTTAAATGTGTCAAATTGTGTGAAATATTTAAAAATGTATACAAACGCATTGATTATTATTAACAGATTTTAATAACATTATTTAAAACAAAAAGAGTGAACAATAATAATAAACAAAAAATAAATAATTACAACAAATGTTCGAAATGACCACCACACACTGCAAGACAATAACTCAAACGATCGCAAAAACCATACACCGCAGGGTTCAGTTCGTTGCATTTATTGGTTAAGCGATTTTTTAACTCTTCGACATTGCCCATTTGAATATTGTCATACACACAAGATTTTAAATGCCCCCAAAGGAAAAAATCATTTGGTGACAAATCTGGAGACCGTGGTGCCCAAGGTATAGGACCGTACCTTCCTATCCAACGACCTGAAAACTTTTCATTTAAAAAGTTTCTAACAGCCATTGTGGAATGCGGAGGGGCTCCATCCAATTGACTCCACGGTTCGAGGTCTGGAACAATTCTATTCCTTAGCATTTCCAAGAATGTGTTCGATGTAAGGTTCCCATCAATAAAATACGGACCGATAATTTTTGTCCCAATCAGTCAATTTTTGCTTGTACTGTGTACGCGTTAAAGTTTGTACATGGTGGTTAGAATGGGACCAATATCTAAGGAGCGATGAGGAAGAAAGTTAGTAGGATAAAATAAAATATTGAAAAAATAAGAACAATACCTGAAATTTTGGGAATTTACTTCACCATTTAAAGTGAAAGTTGATTCATCCGTAAAAAGTATTTTTTGTAAAATGGATTCTTGATTATTTATGAGATTAAATAATGTTTCACACATCTCCGTTCTTTTCTCCTTATCTTCTTCAAATAATTGTTGATGGTTCCCAAATTTATAAGGTTTGTATTTAAATTCTTTCAATGTTTTCAGTACCGAGCTTTTCGATATTTTGAAAAAATTGGCAATTACTTGTGACGAGGCTGTTGGATTTTCCTCGACAAAACACAACATATTTAATTTAACATCCTCAGTTAACACATGACTTCTTCTGTTGCGTCTTTTATGAGAACGCATGATGCACCCTTCCGAAGAAAATCTTCTAATTGTTTTTTGAATAGTCTTAATGGAAGGAATCCGCCGTTCGGGATACTTCGTTAAAAATAGGTCTCGTACTCCTCTAATAATGTTGGAATTGTAATACATTGTTTCTTCATTTGTATACATTTTTAAATATTTCACACAATTTGACATTTAACACAATTGACTGATTTGACATGTGTATGTTTGTTTGCCTATAACACAATATAAAACAATCAGTTCAATGCTTTTGACTCGCGTATTCTATCGGTATACATAGGGGAAATGTTTACTGATAAAAAATCCTCTCTGTATATATAACACCGTGCACCTTTAAATTTAGCTTTAGTAAAACAGATCCCCAACCCCTTAAACCTGTGACATCATTTATGGAAGCGATTTGATCACCCCTGATAAAAATGCAATAACAAATCAACACAAGAAAAGACTTACCTAGTCTTGCCGTGGCTGATGGTCGGCACTCGCTTCAGCACGAACTCCAGCACAGAATCCACGGACTCTTGCAAAATTTTCGTCTTAATAAGCTCATCCACCTTCTTGGAGGACCCGTATTCAATCTCGAATAATAGAAAATCTAAACTTATCTTTTCATCTAAAACCAATACACTGCCCATTGAGATTGGTGCCGGGAAATTGAAGAAATAATATGAATTGAAAGATTTACAAAAGAAATTGAAGAAATAATATGAATTGAAAGATTTACAAAAGAAAAAATTCAATTCAGTTTAATCGTTGTTAAAAAAATTATATTCGAGGATAATATATACAGTAAACTTCCGATTCGAAATTGGGTGGTAAGGCAATACGCAAAACGGCCGTAAAAGGTCGCAAATTAACACAACATACTAAACCATTTTTTACTTTCTCCGTTACGAAGTCGGAGAAAGTATTGTGATCGTGATTTTTTTTTTTAATTTTTTTTACGGAAATATCCGTTTTGGGGTCCCCAGATGCCATTTCAACAATTTCTGGAAAAAAAAATTGTGTCTGTGTGTATGTGTGTGCCTGTCTGTGCGCGCTGTATTTCAAAAAGTAATAAAGCAATTGATATGAAACTTTGAACTTACGTTTTATTTGATAATCTGAAGAACTGAAAAGCTTTTGGTAAAATTTCGTACACCGGAAGTGGGTGTTTACCTTAACTGTTTTTTGTTTTTTGCCAATATTTTCTTAAATTTGAAAAATATCACAAAAACATTGGAGACAACAAAGAACTGAACATCTTTTGGTTGAAAACATTTTTCATAAAATCATTTTTATCCGAGAAAAAAATGTATTTTTTCTTTTTAAATATTTGATTTATAATTATGAAACGATAATAGTTACAGCAAATTTATGTTGATAATAATTGTGGAGAATGCTAAAATGAACAACTTATAAAGAATACGTTTTTTTCGAAATCCCTTTAGTTTTTGAGTAAACTGAGTTTTTGAATTTGAAGTATAATTTTTCCATCTTTCATAATTTTGACGTTTAAAACGTCAGTTTACACAACGCTCGATGTACATTTAAAATATGATTTCAATTGAAGATAAACCATGAAAACGTAAATATAAATGGCTATGATACCATCAAGTCGGAGAAAGTAACATGATGGCCACATCACCATTTTTTTATTTACAGCAGGAGGGCTGTAACATACAATTGCGTTATGTAGTGGAATGGAGAAGGCGATGATGAGCGGAGCCAATGTCTTTGGCTTATTAACTCACCCTCGAAAAAGAAGAATAATCTGTAGAAAAAACTATGTTTTCGCATCGTATTAAATAATATAAATGTTGTTAAATCGTTTTTGATTGAGAAAGTTGTCCATTATTCGAAATCATTTTCTCCACAGGTGACATACAATCAAATGACACGGTTTTATTACCCAACAGGTGACGTCCAATCAAATGATAGCGGTTTCATTACCCGACAGGTTTCAGCCAATGACATGACGACGATTTTACTTTCTCAACAGTTTAGTTGTTACTATGGTTACGATTTGTTTTTTGTCAGCGAATTGCCGCAGTTTCCAAATAGAAAAATTATTCGTTATAATTTAATATAAACAGAAAAATCTTTAGGTAATTATTTAATATGATGCGAAAAAGTATAGTATTAAACTCGTGAGCAAGTTGGCCATTGCCACAAGGCAACGGCTCGTGTCGCAAACTTCACCCTCGTGGCAATGGCTAACTTTCTCACTCGTTTAATAATATACTATTAACATTTTCTTTTACTGAGAATTCTTTCTTTTAAGAGTTTACTGTAGTTAGTCGACTAGAAAAATAAACTTGAAACTACTTCAACATTCGAGAATTATTTCTTTCTCCTTTCTTGTGACACTTTTAAAATTCCGCGCAAAACACACTTACAGTTTTCCGCGGAGAGCATTTTTAAATTATATTGATTATTAAATATACTTTCAACATTTCTTTACCGAGAATTCTTTCTTTTGAGAGTTTACTGTTAGTCAACTGGAAAAAATCTTAAAACTACTTCAACATTTGAGAATGATTTCTTTCTCCTTTCTTCTAATACTTTTAAAATTCCGCGCCAAAACACACTTACAGTTTTCCGCGGAGAGTATTTTTAAATTATATTAATTATATAAAGTTTACTGTAGTTAGTTAAATATAGTTTACTGTAGTTAGTCGACTAGAAAAATAAACTTGAAACTACTTCAACATTCGAGAATTATTTCTTTCTCCTTTCTTGTGACACTTTTAAAATTCCCGCGCAAAACACACTTACAGTTTTCCGCGGAGAGCATTTTTAAATTATATTGATTATTAAATATACTTTCAACATTTCTTTACCGAGAATTCTTTCTTTTGAGAGTTTACTGTTAGTCAACTGGAAAAAATCTTAAAACTACTTCAACATTCGAGAATTATTTCTTTCCCCTTTCTTCTAATACTTTTAAAATTCCGCGCCAAAACACACTTACAGTTTTCCGCGGAGAGTATTTTTTTGCTTTCCGCCAAAAAAGTCCGGGCCTCGTGCAGGGCTCCCAACTTGTAGTACTCGGAGCCTATAATGCCGTAATACCAGACGTCCCTTCTCTGGCTGGAGATCACGCGCTTGGCGGCCTCTGACAAAAGAGTTTTCGCCTCCGAGTACAATAACGTGGAAACGACCCTCGACAGCAGGTCATCGATCACCTTATCGAGTGTCTGAAAATTATGGGGGTACGTAAAGAAAAACACGATTCGCGGAAGAATCGAGTGGTACAAACCGTTTCTTCGTCGCCATCTTGATTGACCGGCGGATCTGTAAAGGTAAATAAACAAGGTTGTGTTATTGTTTGTAGGAAAATCGAAAGGGAATTAAATGCTAATTGCCGACTTGGTATTTATCCGAATCAGAATGGCTTAGAATAATCTTGTATATTTAAAAATTAAAATCTTCTTAGGTACTAGTTCGGATTTTCGACATATCTGTCTTTTTGTTTTTTTTTCAAGTCTAAGAGCTTGTGGGACTTCCAGGAACCGAGATACGCAAAATGATTTTTTTCGTAAATCGTGCTTAAATCGATTGAAAACGCCTAAAAAACGATCAAATTAAATTTTTCCTCAAAAAAAATTTTAACTTTCTCCGTTACGAAGTACGAGAAAGTATTGTGATCGTGATCAGAATATGCTTCAAGAGCTCAAGATTACTTTTTATAAGATTCTTTTAATTACATTTACTTTTTTTCAAGATTTTTTGAAAGGTATTTCAAAACTTTATTTTCAAAACTTTATTTCGTGATCTTTTTCAAAACATTTTTCACGCTCTCTTTCAGGACAAATTTTAACTTTTTCAAAACTTCTTCAGGATTTTTTTTTCCAGGGCTGATTTTAGAAAAATTTTTTTTAGATTATTTTCCAGGTATTTTTTTAAAGAATTTTTTCAGGAGATTTTTTGAAGACTTTATTTTGATGGTTTTTTATCAAACTTTTTTAGGATCATTTTTCCGGTTTTTTTTTAGGACATTTTTTCAAGGCCTCTTTCTAGACTTATTTCGGAACCTTTTTAAGGAATTTTTTGGGACTATTTTTTTTCAGGACATTTTCTTCGGGACTTTTATACAGAACTCTTTTTCCAGGATTTCTTGATTATTTAAAGGACTATTATTATGACCTTTTTTGGGGACTTTTCTTCAGAATTTTTTGTCCGGACTTTAATTTCAGGAATCTTTCTCGGCACTTTTTTCAAGATTCCTTTTCAATACTGTTTTTCGAGACTTTCTTATAAGACTTTTGTTGAGAAGCATTTATTTGGAACTTTTCATGATTTTCTACCTATTGTACTTTCTTTCAGAACTATTTTTATGCCTTTTTGAGGATTTTTAAATGCCTTTTTTCAGGTCTTTTTAAAGGCCTGTTTTTCATGACTTTTCTTTTTTCTTTTTGGGCGTCAGGACAATTTTTTATAGAACTTTTTTTAGGATTTCTTTTCTCGACTTTTTTAGGACGTGTTTTGTCAGAACTAGAACTGGGTAACTGATGAGTAAGTCGAGAAGTCAAGTGACTCATTATTAGTCATGAAGTTTTATAAATGAGGACCCTTTTTATCATTATAGTATAAAATATAAAATTTGTGAGGTGGCGACTCTTTTATTTATTTTTTTGCTTATCAACATTTTGTGGGGCAAAGAGTCGACTTTTTTTGTAAATATAGACTATCTAGAATATGGTATAATTATTTGGGGAAATTCAATTTATTCCGAAAAGCTTCTCATCGCACAATTTTTTTATCATCGATTTTGATTCGACACTCAAAAATTTCTATTTTACATTTTTCCGATTAGTGGAATTGATCGAAATTTGTAAGCAAAATAGGTGAGGTGAGATATTGTATGGACTATTTTGACTCTCCTCAAAAATTTACTTTTCAAGTTTAGGTACACTTTTCTTCAAAACCAGAAAAGATATCAACACGATTTTAGTTTTATTATTTGATTTTGAAAGTTTAAATGTCAAAATATAACGAATCTATTGTGCTTGAAAAAAGTGGTGTCCAATCAATGAGAATTGCTAAAATTGTTTGTTTTGATTATGATATTTTGCATGTTGAAAAAAAAAATTTACAATGTTTTAAGTGGTATTAAATATATTCACGTAGAGACAATGAAAATTGCTGAGAACCAAAATTTTCCATTTGAAAAAATCAAGTTTTTAATTTAGAAAAATTGTTAACTTGCAAACGCGGTATTTTATTTTGATGATTTAAATGCCAAAATGTAGCGAATTTAGTGTGTTAAAAAAATATCAAAAGATAATCACGTCGAGTCAATGATTTCCAAGTTCAAAGTCAATACTAGTTTTCAATTTTTAAAAATTGCCGCATTTTTGGATTGTGATATTTTATACGTTAAAAAGTAGTGTGCACTAAAAATATCCATGTCAACAATGGAAATTGCTTAAATCAGAAATTTTTCAAGTGCTAAATCAACAACATTAAGTTTTTGATTATTTGATAAATTATTTAATTTCCAAAATGTAGCTAATTGCTAAAATCCGAAATTTTTCAAGTTCAAAATCAACAACATTGTTTTTGATAAATTATTTAATTTCCAAAATGTAGCGAATTTTGTCTGTGTTTTTTACTTTCTCCGTTACGAAGTACGAGAAAGTATTTGATAAATTATTTAATTTCCAAAATGTAGCTAATTGCTAAAATCTGAAATTTTTCAAGTTCAAAATCAACAACATTGTTTTTGATTTTTGATAAATTATTTAATTTCCAAAATGTAGCGAATTTTGTGTGTTTTTTACTTTCTCCGTTACGAAGTACGAGAAAGTATTTGATAAATTATTTAATTTCCAAAATGTAGCTAATTGCTAAAATCTGAAATTTTTCAAGTTCAAAATCAACAACATTGTTTTTGATTTTTGATAAATTATTTAATTTCCAAAATGTAGCGAATTTTGTGTGTGTTTTTACTTTCTCCGTTACGAAGTACGAGAAAGTATTTGATAAATTATTTAATTTCCAAAATGTAGCTAATTGCTAAAATCTGAAATTTTTCAAGTTCAAAATCAACAACATTGTTTTTGATTTTTGATAAATTATTTAATTTCCAAAATGTAGCGAATTTTGTGTGTGTTTTTACTTTCTCCGTTACGAAGTACGAGAAAGTATTTGATAAATTATTTAATTTCCAAAATGTAGCTAATTGCTAAAATCTGAAATTTTTCAAGTTCAAAATCAACAACATTGTTTTTGATTTTTGATAAATTATTTAATTTCCAAAATGTAGCGAATTTTGTGTGTGTTTTTTACTTTCTCCGTTACGAAGTACGAGAAAGTATTGTGATCGTGGTTTTTTTTTTTAATTTTTTTTACGGAAATATCCGTTTTGGGGTCCCTAGATGCCATTTCAACAATTTCTGGAAAAATTTTTGTGTGTGTGTCTGTCTGTGCGCGCAATTGATATGAAACTTTGAACATCCGTCTTATCTGATAATTTGAAGAACTGAAAAGTTTTTGGTAAAATTTCGTACACCGGAAGTGGGCGTTTACCTTAACTGTTTTTTGTTTTTTGCCAATATTTTCTTAAATATGAAAAATATCAGAAAAACATTTAAACAAACTTTGAAGACAACAAAGAAATGAACATCTTTTGCTTGAAAACATTGTTCATAAAATCATTTTTATTCTAGAAAAAAAATTATAATTTTTTTAAATTTTTAATTTATAATTATAGAACGACAATAGTTACAGCAAATTTATGTGAATAATAATTGTGGAGAATGCCAAAATGAACAACTTCTAAAGAATAAGCTTTCTTCGAAATCTCGATAGTTTTTGAGTAAACCGAGTTTTTTAATTTGAAGTATATTTTGCAGGGTATTTTTTACATCTTTCATAATTTTAAACGTCAGTTTCATCCGAGTTTACGCAACGCTCGATGTACATTTAAAATATGATTTCAATTGAAAATAAACAATGAAAACGTAAATATAAATAGCTATGATAGCATCACGTCGGAGAAAGTAACATGATGGCCACATCACCATTTTTTTGCCTGCCTTTAGTAAAAACAGTGTTTCAGGAAATTTTATACCGCGCACCATTGAATTCAAAGTGAACTGTCACTGTCAGATTTTTGCATGGCCTACTCATATTCCGCGGAAGGTTGTCTGGATTATGCATATTATTTTTTCGGCCCTAGATACGCTAAATCGTAGTTTCGGCCCGATTTCTATGGCCGAAATAAATGGTTTCGGTAGAAGCAGGCGAAAAACATTTTAAATGACCGAAAAACCAACAAAATAACAGATTTTACAGTCAAATAAGATTTAATAACATGACCAACATAAACTTTTTGTTTTAAATACTCCGAAAAAAGTGGTTGAAACATCCGCAAACACGAAATATACAATAAAATTCACAATACCTCTCTCATCCTCGTTGCTCTTAACACTTCCATCGTTTGTCAAATATGACAAACATTACAACATTTAATAACACGACCAACATTAACTTTTTGTTTTAAATACTCCGAAAAAAAGTAGTTGAAACATCCGCAAACACGAAATATACAATAAAATTCACAATACCTGTCTTATCCTCGTTGCTCTTAACACTTCCATCGGTATCATCGGTAGATATCGCCTGAGGGGAATCGGCCACGTCCTCCTCTTTGATAACCTGTGAAAAACTAAACGAGTTACACATTTTACTTTCCTCCCAAACGAAATCAAACTCACAGTTTGCACGGAATCATCGCTCATTTCGACGGCGGGTTTCGTCTCGACGATTTCTACACTTTTTTCACGAACCGTGACCACCGGCGGCGGCGGCGGCGATGGCGTCGGCGGCGGTGACGTCGGCGGCGGTGACGGTGACGGAAGAGTAGGAACCTTCACCGGCGCCGGCGTAAAATTCGCTTCAATCGGAAACGTGAAATTCTCCGGATTCGCCTCCTCGAGACTGCCAGAGGTACAAGTGTAGAATTTAAAATACAAATAAACCGAAACGAATTATGGTAGGAACTTACTTGAAGGCGTGAGGCGGGAGTCTGTCTCCTTTGTATAGGGACACGAATAAATTTAGCGATTTTTTTAAATCGTATTCGCATTCCACTAAACACCTAAAATTAAAAAAAAATGTACGTCCTGCACCAATGTGCAGAGTGATTAAAATTCGGGGGGTCATCATTTTGTAAAAAAAAATGTACGTCCTACACCAATGTGCAGTGATTAAAATTCGGGGGTCATCATTTTGTAAAAAAAATAATGTACGTCCTACACCAATGAGCAGAGTGATTAAAATTCGGGGGTCATCATTTTGTAAAAAAAAAATGTACGTCCTACACCAATATGCATAGTGATTAAAATTCGGGGGCCATCATTGGACGCTCACTTATTAACCCTTAGGGAACGCTATACTTTACAAAGAACTGAAACGAGTGATTGTGTGGTGGATGCGCCGGGAACTTAAAATCAATTCGATCTTAGGGCCCGTTCCCACAGGCCACTTTTAGAAGCGCCACCGACGGACGTTAGTAGCGCTGCGAACGCGCCACCGTTCAGCGTAAGTAGCGCTACTAACGTCCGTCAGTGGCGCTTCTAACGTCCGTTAGAAGCGCTTCTTTATACAGATATTTTCACAAAACAGCCATTACAATGTTGCCGTAGACAACATATTATATACACAATTTGTACCATTTATTTATTTATGTATACAGTGTTGCCAGGAGTAAATTTCAATTTTCCCCAAATATTTCATAAAAACCCCCCAGAATACCCCTCGCATAAAATACCCACCCCAAAAAATACCCCCATCGATTGAAGTTCCCCAAAATATACACCAAAACCTTAATTTACTCCCATTTTGGAGAAAACCTCCCCAATCTGACAACACTGTGATTAGAGAAGGCGCGCTGTTAAGGTTTCGGAATTAGCACAAAAAAAGTTGCCTTCGCCGAATCTTGAATCTCACGCATCAGTTTTAAAACTCTGTTTTTTCGAAAATATGTACATGGTACAAAAAGGCCATTTAAAAAAATTAGCTTATGCTTCAAATAATTAAAATAATTCTTTAATTTCTCGGAAAGCATCGTTAATTATCTACTTAACATTGTTCGCATTTTTCTTTCATAATTTCCAAACAGTTCCAGTTATACCGGGTGATCAGTTTCATTCCGGGCCAAAGTATTATATTTAACAATTACTAAAAAAAACTAAATTGACTGCGAAAATTAGTTTTTTGATTTAAAAATTTTCGAAAAAAAAATCAAAAATCGAAGCGAAATATTTGAAAATTAACTAATTCCTTAAACACAAATCGCGCAGTCTATATTTTCTATCGAAATATCAAAGTACATTAGTTTTATCTTAAAACAACCACTAAAACAAAACATTTCAAATTAAATAAATAACCTAAAATTAATACAAAACCCAAGTACAGGCCAAAAATATCAAAAATTCAGTCTGTATAATCTAAATTATTAGGCAAAAAATTCAAAAACTTGGACCAAAAAACTCGAAAATATTAATCAACAATTAAACAAGATTAAAATTAATAATTAAGGTAACAAAACTAAAAACATTGATAAAAAATTGAAAACTAAATCGAAAATTTTGGTTTAGGTGCCAAAAACATCTAAAATATAGGCCAAAAAGATCAAAAACCCTGGTATAAAAAATAAAAATACAGGCTAAAAATTGAAAATTCAAGAAAAAGGAAAATAATTTACCATTTTCAGCCCCAAAAATAAATCTTTACCTAAATTACCTTATTTTTTAGTTATATTTTACAATTTCAACATTATATATTCGAGTTTATTTATTTTCATGTATTCGAATTAATATAATTTTAATATGTCATTATACTATTGTATAATTGAATCGGTGTATATCATGTGCCATGATCTCAAACACAATTTAATTAATAAATAAAATAAAGGACAACAAATCATAAATTTTGTCAAAAAAAACTCGAAAATACCAGCCAAACGTTCGGACACAAAAATCAACTATTCAGGTTAAAAATCTAAATTATAGACGAATCAAAAATTCGCTCGTTGAAATTTATAATCAAGGTAAAAAAAACTAAGAATATAGGCAAAAAATCTACAGTCGTAAACAAACGCAAAAATAAAAAATGCAGATCAGAAAAAAAAAACAAAATTTTAACGAAATATTCGAAAATTTTGGTTTAAAGGCCAAAAATTCTAAAAATAAAAAACACAGACCAATCAAAAAATCGCTGGTTAAAATCAATAATTAAGATAAAAATACTAAAAAAATCGAAAAATTAAAAATGTACAAAATTTCAACAAACTAAAAATGTTTTGACCAAAATCAAAAACTCTATTAGTTAGAACAAACAAAGAAATCAAAAATGCAGACCAAACATCTAAAATATAAGCAAAAATAAAAATAAAATTCTAAAAAGATAAAAATATGCAGACCAAAAAATTGAAAAATCAATCAAAAGAAAAATACTTTGCCATTTTTAGTCCCAAAAATAACTCTAGCTCAAAATAAATTGCCAACCAGAAACGCGAAAATGTTTAAACAAAGATAAAGGACAAAAAAACCAAAACTCGAAAATACCGGCAAAAAAATCGCGCATAAAAATGAATAATTGAGGGAAAGAAATAAAAAATTCGGGCCTAAAAATAAACAAATGCCGACCAAGAAATTGAGAATTTTAACAAACAAATCGAAAATTTAATCCAAAATGAAGAAAAATTATTCAATTATACAGAAACCACAGGTCAAAAATCTAAAATATAGGTCCTGGCCTTCTTCAGGAGTAAGTGTAATGAATAATAGTAAGTACTATCGCTATAAACCACTATCATAGTTGATCTCTCTTTTGCATGAGTAATTTGCATTGTATTTATTAGGTACCCTAACCAAAATTAAAATCTGTCATTTCTGACACTGACAAAGTAAAAGTGTTTTTATTATAGAAAAAAGTGTATTCCAAAATCCTAGAGTGGTGTTAGCCCTTAAAAGCGATACTTCGGTTAAATTTCATTCACGCTGTATACAAGCTAATTTTTTTCTTATTCATTAAAAAGAAATTTGAAGTAACTTCCCGCAGCAGCAACAATTACTTCATTTGCCAAAAATATTGAAGATAAATAAATTTTACTTTTAGTCAGTCCAAATTTACTCTACTCACTTTTTCGCCCATCCCATCTTCATATTCGTCAACACGACCAAAGACTCCAACATCTCCTGCACCTCGGCCTTCTCCTTCGCCACCGGCACCTGTATGTAATTGACGATCGGCTCCCGGTCCTCCTTAAAAGCCGCCCTTTGATTCGAGGACGTGGCGTTCGAAACGTTCATCAAATCGTTGATGATTTTGTACTCTTCATCATTGATACGGATCAAATTGAAGGTCCTCATGAAATTGTACATCTCGTCACTATCCATCAGGCTCGTGCCCGGATGCTTGTAAATGCCGGTAACCGTTAGTACCAGCATGCTACCCTAAAGAAACGACGTCATGGTTATAAAGCGTAAATTTTTTGATATTGAAGTGTACCTCGAATTTCGTGAGATCCACCGTGAACGTTTTTGGGTCGTGTTCGGTTGGAGGGAGCGCCGTGAATATATCCGAGATCATCTGATTGCCCACGAACATCATCAGGTCGCTTTTCGAGAAATCGGTCAGGCATTTGATGTTCCGCCCGTATTTTTTGTAGGACAGTATTCTAAAATTTACAACCTCTTCAGATTCAAATAAAGGATAAATATAAATCTACTGAACATACTTTGTTGTTTTGGAAGAAATTTGGTCGGACAGAAATTGCGCCGTTAGAGAAAACATGGCGTTCCTGTGGTACATTCCCTCCAGCAAACTTCTGTCGAGCGAATCGTACAAATTAAAATAGTGTTCGAGGAATCTGTCGATCAGTTCGTGCCCCGATTGCGTGCACATGAAGTTTCTTCGGAAGGGCAACACTCCCAACTTGTTGATATCACAGGCGTCCTATAATAACAGCAACTTGCTTGATGATGTGGTACTTAACCCTTTCCACTCGTATGTCGACTAATTGTCGCCACAATACGTTCTGTTACTAATAAATACGAGTGCAAAGGGTTAACACGTTGACAGCCAACTACAAGAATACTCGTAGTTGTTCAATACACTTCCCAAGGCCATGGCAGTCAACGTGTTAAAATGCTTCGTATTAGTACTTACAAGTTTACGCAACTTTGGAAAGTATTTCATCACTTCTTTCAAGTACTCTTGATCGGTGTATTCGTTACAAATCGGATTTCCATCGAGGCTCAGTTCGTGGAGGGAAAACACTTTCAAATAATTTAATTCCTCTATGGATTTTATCTAAAATTACCGATGCGCGTGTCAATTGATTGCACAAAATAAAATCTTTATTGCGGTACCTTATTATTACTGAGGTCCACACCGCTTAGCCCTTTTAAGCAGTTTTCGTTACACATGACTTCGAACGGATTCAAACTTTCGATATCGTTATTGCTCAGTTTTAAATGCTCTATGTGTAAATCGCGTCCTAAATGAAGGATGAACGACAACAGTTTCGGCTGACTGAGATGGAAAAATTGAGTCAATTCTAGAAGAATAAAATAAAATGTTGAAGTCACGTCAACGCGACGACTGAATTTGTGAATTTGAATTTGTTTCGATGTCATAGGAACATAGGCGAAACTTTCAAAGCGGGAAACGCAAAAAATATGGCACTCATATGAGGGATCCGGATATATTTACACAAATTTAATTCTGCAGCATGCTAGTTAAGTTTTTGAAACTCACCGCAGCGAAAGGGTTGAGTGTCAGCCATTTATCCGATAATCGTTTTCTGTTAATTGAATGTTTTTTATATTTAAACCCAAATAGTGGAACTTTTGAATAAATTGAATGTCTTACGTATTAAAGAAAATGAGAAAAAGTCCTTATAATAATGATTATTGACTGTCTCGACTCTTAACCACTTCGCGCCCATGTTGTTTTAATTGGGTTATAGCATAATCCCAGGTTTATTGAAAATTACTTTTTTGTTGTTACGTTTTTCTACGAAATATTATTTCACCGTGACAGACTTACTCATTTATGGAAAAAATATGAAAAATATACTATAGATGGCGCTAAAGTGGGGTAATTTTTTTTTACAGTTTTGTTTTCTTTTCTTTCACTTGTCGCGAAAATACCTTGTGTGTTTTAAAGTTAATTTTTTTTTTATTATTTAAAAACACCAAATGTACAAATACAAACTAGCTTACCTGGATCCTGATGAAACTGGTCCAAGTTGAGCCTCTTCTTGATACGATCGTACCTCCGTTTTAATATCTTTATAATGTTGGGCTTCAGACACACCGAAAATTGTGAAGCCAATTTCTCACGTATAATAACTTTAATTTTAAACTGAAAATTTCAACCAAACATTATTTTTGCTTCTTATTGAGCAAACTATCTACATATACTGCCGAAATTAATTTTTCGATCGACCTATTCGATGACTTTTTTCAAAAATATTTGAATTCGGTTTTACTGAATATATTCCATACTTTAGGCCCGCACTGTATAATTTATCTCAGAATAATCAAATGTGTAAAATGATTTCAATTTTCTTAGCCTTCAACATACGATGATTATTACCAGTGACGGTTCACGGGGTTTTTTCTGGTACTGCCGAGGAACAAGAGGTGGTTATACAGATAGGTAGGCTCAGTTGTAGAGACGGCTGGCTGCGTGACTACACCTATCTGTATTACCACCTCTTGTTCCTCGGCCGTACCAGAAAAAACCCCGTGAACCGTCACTGATTATTACTATTATTACTTGTAACCAAAAGTGTATTTACAGGCGGATGATTCTCCTCGGGATGAGCGATGGTGAGGTGCATCCAGCAAAACTGCATTATCGCCTGGCCGCAGTTCTTCATCAAAAAAGTCACCGTTCCATCGTCCTCCACTTTATAATTAACCGGAATGAAATCGTGCGGCCGGACTGCCTCCATGAGAGTGGTCAGGACCAAGTCCCGAGGTTCAGTGTCCGCATTGGTTACCTAAATTTAATTACACAAAAACAAATTGCATGTTGTTACTAATATTAACAAACAGTGGTCTTATTCTTATGTTAACAAGACATAAGGGGGAACCATCATATATATACCATATGTGTAAAAATTATTTAGATAAGGGGTGGCTTTGTATTTCGGAACGTACGTTGCAGGTTTGATACGTTGCATCACGTCTTCGCCACCAGTTCATATGACATAAAGTCAACAACGTGCTGAACTAATCTAAGACCGTGATTTTGTTTATCATGGCCATGCCTTATCTAAATAATTTTTGTACATATTGTACATGAACTTTATTCCAACATACATATGTTAGAAAGGGCCATCGACCTAGTCCTTCAGCCCTCGGAACCATCACTAAACACGTTCGCTGCCACCGCAATTGGGATTGCACATACGCAAGTATAAAGTCGGACGCACTAGCGCGCCGGTGGCAGCGAACGTGTTAAGTCTTATTTCTCTTTACGTTTGGTTGCCACTGCTCTTTTACCTCATATCAAAAATGTTCCCTACGCAAGGGCAGATTCTACACTTTTACCAACAGGTTGAGAGCCACGACGGACAACGTTGTCCGCTTGCAAAATTTACTTCCAGGACATGACACTTGAGAGCTAGCTCTCCCAACAACACTTGATTGGTTTCTTTGGATCAGGCGTTTTTGTAAGCTCTGGTCCTCCAGGACATGAGAAGGCTACTGCATCTCTTCCTTCCCGTGTTTGTAAATAACGAAAATTTGAGGTTAAAAAGTTTGTTTGTTGTACTTACGAGGATTTTGTGCCAGTACCGCGCGGACAGAATGAAACTCGTGACTTTGTAAGCCTCCCCCGACTCTATGGAATCGTTATCTATAAGCACGAACGGCTCCGCGTTGTTCATTTCGATTTCAATTCACCGCCGGTTCTCTGAATTTTATAAACACACGCCATTACATGTGGTGTATATATGAAACAAAGTGAACAGGTTTCTACTAATTTGCAAATGCGCAGTCTATGGTTATGTTTGGTGGTTCGGAGAGCAAATAACGTGGCGCTGTTTAAATTTATTAGCATTGATTCTTTATCCAAAATCGGGTGTAATAATCGAATTACTGTGGTCATTTGAGCCGTGTAATGTTGCTCATGGTGAGAGAATAACTCGGACTCACGGAATATATAGAATCCATAGATGTTTGAAATAATTCAAATTAACACCACGTACGTTAAAATTTTATAAATATTATTTCAATATTTAATGCAATTACAGACGATTTAGGATAAAATTTTATATTATACTCATGTGGAATTCCTCATTAGTCCCTTAACACGTTCGCTGCCACCGCAATTGGAATTGCATTTACGCAAGTATAAAGTCGGACGCACTAACGCGTCGGCGGCAGCGAATGTGTTAAGAAAATTAGCTAAAACTTTTTCTTGCGAAACTAATCACGTACATTCCACATTCGTATAATAAATAACTAATATAATTAGTGGTGTATTGGTAAAATAAGAAGTAAGGGAACGCATGGTGAGAGCAAAGAAGTAAGGGAACGCATGATGAGAGCAAAAAAATAGTCCGCGACTTTCCACAAGCAGCTCGCTGATAGTTTTTTGGAGATCATCTTATTTTAAGCAAACTATTGTTTTCCTTGTAAGCTATTTTATTCTTACTATACAAACTATTAACAAACACAAACGCGTTCCGTTTCTGAAAAAAGGTGCCGGAACGTCGTTCCCCCACGTTCCCCCTCCAATACACCACTGATTATAATCACTGTTATTCGTTTAATATTTTGGTGGGACAAACACCGCGACAACTTTGGTTTATAGGGAGATAAATATCTCTCCCATGAAGGTCGACTTTGGTATATAAAACCCGCAACCCAATGTACGTAGTGTTTAAAGGCGGCTTTATTACGATCCGTGAATGGCAACGAGAATGGGAACGAAGCGTCTCGTTCGCGTTATCAGACATTAGTTATTAGTTGTGTATATACATGTGAATCATATTTACCTTTTGGTTATCGCCTTTAACAATCGATGTATAATAGTAGTGCCAGATGTTTCTATAAGAGAGCAGCACATATTAAGGGGAGTTTGGTGTATTTGTAAGGGCCGCTTTACAACAACCCGGGAACGAAAATATATCAAGCTTCTCGTTCCCGTTACCGGAAATTACTTATTAGTTGTGTATGTCAACATGTAAATTATATCATTTAACTTTTGGTTCCCATTTTCGTTACTGTTCCCGGGTTGTTGTGAAGCAAGTGTTGAATGTTTGCATCGCGTTATAAAGCCGTCTGATATTTATTATTCGGCGCTGATTTAAAATTAATTTGCACTCTGAATTTTATAAACACGCACTTTAGGTTTGGCTTTTAAAACAGTTTTTTTTGTCATTTTTCATGGATCGGTTTGGTAGTTTGGCAAGTAAATTCGGCGGTGCTATTTTATGTTTTCCGCCTCTTGACACGAGATAGCGGTAAGAGGTTTCGTGTGGGGTACAAACACATAACATTTAACTTTTGTATGTGGTAAATAAAACACGTGTGTTTGAGAATTTTCACAAATTTTTAATGTCGAACACTGCGACATATGAACAATTAGAAATTAATAAATATAATAAACGCGGAGTGCTACTTAATGATCAAACCGATGTAAATAATTTACCATTGTTAAACCTATAAACTCTTGTAAAATCTTTTATAACCGCTTAAATTGTAAATGTTTCCCAACCCGTCATACACCCTCTAACTTCCCCATCCCCTAACAATATAATATTTAAGTCGCAATTGTAATATTGTCTTACCATTGATCATCTGCCTGATGAAGCCACTGTATGGCGAAACATATGTCGCAGTGTTCGACATTAAAAATTTTTTTTGTACTTACCACATACATTATAGAATTTCACCAAGTAACAGCCTCATCAATCAATATTTAACTTTTGGTTCCCATTTTCGTTACCGTTCCCGGGTTGTTGTGAAGTAAGCGTTGAATGTTTTCATCGCGTTATAAAGCCGTTTAATATTTATAGTTCGGCGCCGATTTAAAATTAATTTGCACTCTGAATTTTATAAACACGCACTTCAGGTCTCCCTTTTCAAAAACAGGTTTCTAAAATTTTTCATGGATGCGTTTGGTAGTTCAGCAAGTAAATACAGCGGCGCTATTTTAAGTTTTCCGGCTCTAGACACGAGATAGCGGTAAGAGGTTTAACCAACCAATTTCGAGCTGTTTTAGTGTGGGGTACAAACACGGTACTTTCCTTGAATGTGGACGGTATTTCCTAGGAAATATACAATGTTGAATAAATTTATCTTCAGCGAAATGAAGTAAAAAGTCAACGCGTTATTTAGTATCAAAATAATTGGTTCAAGTACTTAATTAACCCTTTCGGCCCTGGTGGTGGCAATTGCCACCGTAACATTTACTTGTCTCTACTTACTATGACAATCCATATTTTTGCTGTTTATCACTAGATGTCACTTCAACAAAGCCTCACTAATTAATTCCTATACTAATTAATCAAATCAGTTCAAATTTGGTATTTATGGTCTTAAGAAGCTCCCCATTATTAATAATTAACAAACAAAAATATTTTCAAATTTAAAAATCCAGGGCTGAAAGTGTTAACTAGTCTTGGAGCAAGAATTAAATAAATAGAAATAGAAAAATTGACTTTCAAGCTGAAACGAACCCAAAAATTCGCTATTTCAGGGGAAGTGTGGAATTTACAAAATGTTTGTCTCGGAGTTGTGAGTTCCATACTGGTGGAGAAAAATGAAACACTTGAAATTCGTAAAATTTCGACCATTTTCAAACCGCCATAACTTGGCGTATTTTCAATCGATTTTGATGAATCTTTTAGGGCGAAAAACTTTGGAGTGTCTTCTTTAAAGTCATGCATGCGAACTTAAGTATAACCCCTTGGGATTTTTTTCCGAAAGAATCATCAAATTTGGTTGAAAAGTCACTGAGTTATGTGCGAAAAACCTCAAAATGCAGTTTTTTTTCAAACACCCATAACTTGGTGCCAAGTCATCGTAGGAACCTTGTTCTTTGAGTCATGTATAGGGAATTGATCAAATTTTAATGCCTTTATGGTGGATCAAGTCGACAAAATTTTTCCAACTCCATAGACATCGTCAAAGTTGAAAATGGTTTCCTGAAAAAAAAAATTTTTTTCACAGGGGTGCTAGAGAGGGGCGGAAGGGGTTACGCTTAAGTCCGCATGCATGACTTTAAAGAAGACACTTCAAAGTTTTTCGCCCTCAAAAATTTATCAAAATCGATTGATTGAAAATACTTTGAGTTATGGCGGTTTAAAAATGGTAAGTGTTTCGTTTTTTTTTTCCTTCAGTATAACATTGGTCAATTTCACTAAACACAAACACATCCAATGTACAATATGTGGTATTTTTAAAATCGCTTTAGTTTTTGAAAATACTCACATTTTTAAGTAGTTTTTCGTTTTGAATTGTGGAATATTTTCACAACAAGAAAATATATTCCAAGTAAATTTGACAAAGATGAAACATTCATCGAGGTTTTCCAGTGACGGCTCGCGGGGTGACTCATGGTACGGCCGAGATAGCACAGGTGGCAGAGATCTGTATTATCACCTCTGCTACCTCGCCCCTACCAAGAGTCACCACGAGGTTTTCTCAAGTTTAGTTATATTCCAAGCGGATAAAAATCGAACGAGTGTAAATTCAGGTTGAATGCAGCACTTTTTTTTAACGAGGACACATAACACGAGAGGCATGAAACTTTAATCCGGGCCGTAATTTGTTGATAGAATTTAGTGGAGCGGTAGTAAAATTTTAGTGTTTTTTTTTTCCGTGAGAGGCGAGTGACTCGCTCACTCACGCCCCCGAAAGGGAATTAGCGAGGTGATTTTCCACGGTTAAAACTTTTCCAAAGTGTGTCCCATAAAACATAATTCACGAGAGTTTAATCATAGTAATAAGAAACTTCCAACGCAAACTACCACGTGGAAATAAAGTATACGGAATTTCTTTATTCAGTACGAAAATAAAAATAAAAGTTGGAAAAGCGAAGAAAATATGGTTTGAATTTAATGACGATACTACAAGGTGGTAATTGATGTGCCTGAATGGTTGTATAACTCTCTGCGCAACTTGCTACGTTCGTGCCTAATAAAGTTCGTGACTAAATTGACTTTTATCAAACTTGATACATAACATTAAATATTGTTCCCCCATCAGAACACCTACAGACCGGTTTCGACCTTTCAGATCTCATCAGTGTAGGGAAACGGAGATTACTATTGGAATATAAGTATTCCAAACACCGTTAAAGGTAGAAAGTACAGCAGTACAGCATTCAGGCGATAGATTCCGCCACTTTGGCGTTTCTACCTTTGATTCATAACACTAGGCCCATATAATAACAATGATGTGTAATTAACAATTAACTGGCTAATTTATTCTAAAAGTTTTCGACGAGTTCATTTTTAAGTAATGCCCTCTCTAATCACGAAAGTTTGCAACCACCCCACGAACTCGTAAACATCAACATCACATGAACTTTACTATATTCACTGATAAATAGTTAATTCGGCGAATTCCATTAATAATTATAATCTAGTCATTAGGTCCACATGTCTGGCAGTTAGAGAAATTCAGAATCACGTCAACAGTGGCTGAATTATGCAAAACTTTCCCCATTTTCACGAGGGATGCGCACGGGATCGATTACACCCCCAAAAATGATCGGAATTAATTCAGAAACACTGAATTACCACGTAGTAACGGTCGCAACCGTTATCCATCCCATCTTTGCAAATGTACGTTACCTAATAATGTAAATATTGTGCCCGGTACGTGCGCCTTGGCCGGTTTGTGTGTAAATCACGGGCGTTCATCACTTCATTACACTTCGTAACTCTTAACTGGATTAAGGGCGGCTGCAGCCCTCGAGGGGGGGGGGGGGGGGTGGAGGGCCGGACGGCTCTCGCTGCGTTGAACTCGAATCCGCTCCGTTGACAATGGAATAACTTAGATTGTTTAGAAAACAAAGTCTCCGCTCGGAATTGCGCTGATATTCCGACAATGCGAGTTAAACGGTGTTCCTTAAGGATCGCTTTTTCCGCCGATAGTTCGCTTCATTTGATGCGGAATCGCTCAGTCACTTGCAAATGGGAAGACATTTATATCGCGATGAATGCGCCCCTACAAAAAAAAGTATCGAAAAGTTTCAATGTGGAAATCAACCATTTATACGATTTGAGATACTTGCAGATAGAACACAATAAATTAATCCTGCATAAAAAGGTCTTAGATGAAATTAACCTGAAATGGCAATTTCTTCTGCGATTATCTTAAAATTCATTGGCGTAATATTTTCAAAAATCTTAAAATTCATTGACGTAATGTTTTCAGAATCTTAACATTCACTGACGTAATATTTTCATAATCTTAAAATTCATTGAATGTTTTCAGAATCTTAAAATTCCTTGGCGTAATATTTTCAGGATCTTAAAATTCATTGTCGTAATGTTTCCAGAATCTTCAAATTCCTTGGCGTAATATTTTCAGAATCTTAAAATTCATTGTCGTAATGTTTCCAGAATCTTAAAATTCATTAACGTGATATTTTCACAATCTTAAAATTCCTTGACGTATTGTTTTCAGAATCTTCAAATTTATTGACGTAATGTTTTCAAAATCTTAAAATTCATTGACGTAATGTTTTCAGAATCTTGACGTAATATTTTCAAAATCTTAAAATTCATTGACGTAATGTTTTCAGAATCTTAAAATTCATTGAGGTGATATTTTTAGAGTCTTAAAATTCATTGACGTATTATTTTCAAAATCTTAAAATTCATTGATGTGATGTTTTCAGAATCGTCAAATTCCTTGACGTAATATTTGCAAAATCTTAAAATTCATTGATGTAATGTTTTCAGAATCTTCAAATTCCTTGACATAATATTTTCAAAATCTTCAAATTCAATGACGTAATGTTTTGAGAATCTTCAAATTCCTTGACGTAATATTTTCAAAATCTTAAAATTCGTAGACGTGGTGTTTTCAGAATCTTCAAATTTATTGTCGTGATATTTTCATAATCTTAAAATTTATTGACGTAATGTTTTTAAAATCTTAAAATTCATTGTCGTAATGTTTTCAAAATCTTAAAATTCATTGACGTAATGTTTTCAGAATCTTAAAATTAATTGACGTAATGTTATCAGAATCTTATCATTCATTGTCGTAATATTTTCACAATCTTAAAATTCATTGACGTAATGTTTTCGGAATCTTCAAATTCCTTGGCATAATATTTTCAGAATCTTAAAATTCATTGACGTAATATTTTCAGAATCTTAATATTCACTGACGTAATATTTTCAAAATCTTAAAATTCATTGACGTAATGTTTTCAGAATCTTAAAATTCATTGACGTAATGTTTTCAGAATCTTGAAATTCCTTGACGTAATATTTTCAGAATCCTAAAATTCATTGACGTGATATTTTCACAATCTTAAAATTCCTTGACGTAATATTTTCAGAATCTTAAAATTTCTCGACGTAATGTTTTTAGAATCTTAAAATTTATTGACGTAATGTTTTCAGAATCTTAAAATTCATTGACGTGATATTTTCACAATCTTAAAATTTCTCGACGTGATGTTTTCAGAATCTTCAAATTCCTTGGCATAATATTTTCAGAATCTTAAAATTCATTGACGTAATATTTTTAAAATTATAAAATTCATTGACGTAATGTTTTCAGAATCCTAAAATTCATTGTCGTAATATTTTCACAATCTTAAAAATCATTGACGTAATGTTTTCAGAATCTTAAAATTCATTGACGTGATATTTTCACAATCTTAAAATTCCTTGACGTAATATTTTCAGAATCTTAAAATTTCTCGACGTAATGTTTCTAGAATCTTAAAATTTATTGACGTAATGTTTTCAGAATCTTAAAATTCATTGACGTAATGTTTTTAAAATCTTAAAATTCATTGTCGTAATGTTTTCAGAATCTTCAAATTCCTTGACGTAATATATTCAAAATCTTAAAATTCATTGACGTAATGTTTTCAGAATCTTAAAATTAATTGACGTAATGTTTTCAGAATCTTATCATTCATTGTCGTAATATTTTCACAATCTTAAAATTCATTGACGTAATGTTTTCAGAATCTTAAAATTCCTTGACGTAATATTTTTTAAATCTTAAAATTAATTGACGTAATGTTTTCGGAATCTTCAAATTCCTTGGCGTAATATTTTTAGAATCTTAAAATTAATTGACGTAATGTTTTCAGAATCCTAAAATTCATTGACGTGATATTTTCACAATCTTAAAATTCATTGACGTAATGTTTTCAGAATCTTCAAATTCCTTGGCGTATTATTTTAAAAGTGACGAGATATTTTCAAAATCTTAAAATTCATTGACGTGATGTTTTCAGAATCTTAAAATTCATTGACGCAATATTTTCAGATTTTTCTGAACGAATTTTGAGTAAATTTTTCAAACCAGTAATTTTTATAGAAATTTTCGGAAAAGCTGCTCAGCTTAAAATTTAGATAAAAAAGAGGGTGGCGAGGTTACGGTATGTTTAGTATTTGTTGGCCACCCTACTAAAAATTTTATAAAATTCATATATGGATTTTCGCAATAACTAATGAAATCTATTCGACAAATTTTGAAAATCAAAGATTTTGATGGAAAATTGTAGAAAAAGTAATTCATGGATGGATTTTGGCAAGAATTAAGGAAATCTAATCGAAAGATTACATTTTGAAAATCGGAGATTTTGATGGAAAATTGTAGAAAAATGAAGGAAATCCAAACGAAAGATTGTAGTTTGAAAATCAGAGATTTTGATGGAAACTTGTAGAAAAATTAAGGAAATCCAATCGAAAGATTACATTTTGAAAATCAGAGATTTTGATGGAAAATTGTAGAAAAATTAAGGAAATCCAATCGAAAGATTACATTTTGAAAATCAGAGATTTTGATGGAAAATTGTAGAAAAATTAGGAAAATCCAATCGAAAGATTACGTTTTGAAAATCAAAGATTTTGATAGAAAATTGTAGAAAAATCAATTCATGGATGGATTTTCGCAAAAATTAAGGAAATCCAATCGAAAGATTACATTTTGAAAATCAGAGATTTTGATGGAAAATTGTAGAAAAATTAGGAAAATCCAATCGAAAGATTACGTTTTGAAAATCAAAGATTTTGATAGAAAATTGTAGAAAAATCAATTCATGGATGGATTTTCGCAAAAATTAAGGAAATCCAATCGAAAGATTACATTTTGAAAATCAGAGATTTTGATGGAAAATTGTAGAAAAACTAAGGAAATCCAATCGAAAGATTACATTTTGAATATCAGAGATTTTAATGGAAAATTGTTGAAAAATTAATTCATGGATGGATTTTCGCAACAATTAAGGAAATCCAATCGACAGATTACATTTTGAAAATCACAGATTTTGATGGAACATTGTAGAAAAATTAATTCATGGATGGATTTTTGCAATAATTAAGGAAATCCAATCGAAAGATTACATTTTAAAAATCAGAGATTTTGATGGAAAATTGTAGAAAAAGTAATTCATGGATGGATTTTCGCAACAATTAAGGAAATCCAATCGAAAGATTACATTTTGAAAATCAGAGATTTTGATGGAAAATTGTAGAAAAACTAATTCATGGATGGATTCTCGCAACAATTAACGAAATCCAATCGAAAGATTACATTTTGAAAATCAGAGATTTTGATGGAAAATTGTAGACAAATTAATTCATGGATGGATTTTCGCAACAATTAAGGAAATCCAGTCGAAAGATTACATTTTGAAAATCAGAGATTTTGATGGAAAATTGTAGGAAAATTAATTCATGGATGGATTTTCGCAATAATTAAGGAAATTCAATCGAAAGATTACGTTTTGAAAATCAGAGATTTTGATGGATAATTGTAGAAAAATTAATTCATGGATGGATTTTCGCAACAAATAACGAAATACAATCGAAAGATTACATTTTGGAAATCAGAGATTTTGATGGAAAATTGTAGAAAAATTAATTCATGGATGGATTTTCGCAACAATTAAGGAAATACAATCGAAAGATTACATTTTGAAAATTAGAGATTTTGATGGAAAATTGTAGGAAAAACAATTCATGGATGGATTTTCGCAACAATTAAGGAAATCCAATCGAAAGATTACATTTTGAGAATCAGAGATTTTGATGGAAAATTGTAGAAAAATTAATTCATGGATGGATTCTCCTAACAATTAAGGAAATCCAATCGAAAGATTACATTTTTAAAATTAGAGATTTTGATGGAAAATTGTAGAAAAATTAAGGAAATCCAATCGAAAGATTACATTTTGAAAATTGGAGATTTTCATGGAAAAAAAACTAGTGATAGCCTAATTAATGTCAATTTTCTTGAATCAAAAACATCACTAAATAATTTTTTCAGCTGTTTTTTTTACTTGTATCAATTTTCCAGACTGAACTCCTGTTAGTATTAGCTATTCTGGAAATACTGCATTTTTAAGATTGTTTAGATTTAATTATTAAATTATTTATAGTTTTTAGAAAAAGTCTCCGAAGCCAGAATTGAAATCTCGTTTCAGTTCTGAATGAGTCACATTTTTTTGCAGACAATCTTATGCTTGTCACTACATATAAAAAAAAATTTTTTTTTTTTGTAAAATGGAGAATTCCGTTAATAAATTTATTATTATTATTAATATATTATTTGCAAGTTGTGTCACTGTTCTCGTCAGGGTGCTTTATGTCTGATATGTATCCCGAATAATTTACCAAAAATTCATCACGGGAATGTCAGGAAAGCTCAGGTCTTATACTTCTACGTAACGAGATTGATATTCTAATTTAAAGCGCAAAAATCGTTCTGGCTCGCACACTTTTCCTGCGAAATTCCTTTTGTCTCTCTTCTTTTACGACCCCGCTCGGCGGGGTTTGCTTTGATTCGTCAAAAAAATATTCAATACAGTCGACTACACTTGATCGCTCAAGGAGCTCAGGAGTTTCGCGTGAAATATTTGCTCCGAATAATATTTCTCCGCTCGGGAACATCCAGCTTATGCACGCCGAGTTCGCTAGTTTACGGAATTAAATTTATAGCTCCGCCGGATGATTCACAGACGCGTTCTTTCCAAAGTAACCCGTGACAAGAGAAATAAAATAATTGATTGTTGCGGGAATGTATTTCGAAATAAACTGAATGGCTACGACAATTTCACGTTGCCACTTTAAACAAACTACATAACAAAAATGCATTACATTGCCGTAGGTTGCAGTGAATGTGAGTGTCATAAATAAGTCATGTAATCGCTCTTCCTCAACCCGAATTCCCGTCAAACATCCTTTCTTAAAAAAAAAATAAAAGTGGCGCAGTGGGTAGGATTCCTGGTCGGTCGTGGGTTCGAATTCGCATACTTCATTAAGAGAAAGGAAAAGTACCATAGGTTGCAGTTTATGTGAGTGTTATAATTATAAAAAAAATGGTGATGCCACATCACAGACAGACACACACACACAGACACAAATTTTTTTTTTTCCAGAAATTGTTGAAATGGCATCTAGGGACCCCAAAACGGATATTTCCGTAAAAAAAATTTTTGAAAATAAAAATCACGATCACAATACTTCGCAACGGCGAAAGTAAAAATAAATAATATTAAGTCATGTAATCGCTCTTCCTCAACCCGAATTCCCGTCAAACATCCTTCCTTAAAAAAAATGGCGCAGTCGGTAGGATTCCTGGTCGGTCGTGGGTTCGAATTCGCATCCTTCGTTAAGAGAAAGGAAAAGAGTAGCGGTGCTGCATTGTGCCTTAATTATTGATTTTGTAAATGAAATATCGATAATTTAAAAAAAAACAAACGTTCGTATGGTGAAATATTTCAGTGCGAGAGCGGAGAACACAGTTGCGCTGATGTTGATTGGTACGTAAATTGTGTCAGTAGTATTGACATTTTCATTGTAAAAAGCCCAATTGGAATTTAATGGGGGCGCGAAGTGTCGAGGCCGACGACAGCCAGCGCAAAACCTCCTCCGCATTACCACTGAGTGCACGCGCATAAAACACAAAGTGCTTTTTAATAACCGTAAACACCCTTTGGTTTTTCGCGTGTGGTGTTTTGAGGGGCGAAGGAAACATAATAAACATCCCTCGGCGTTCCTCATTAATCGAATTAGGGAGGGAAAGAGTGTGTTTGCGGGAGAGCGACGGTGCGTTGGGTAATCATCGGGATGTCTGCTACAGTGGCAGGAGCAGGTCGGTCGGTCAGGAGAACGCAAGATACAAGGCAGAAGCGGGACGCCCGGGAATTCCCGACGGCGACGTCGACGACGACGCCTGAACGAGGGAACGGGGGAATATAGGCAACAATCCGCACTCGGTGCGCAACCACTTCGCTCCTCTTCCTCGGCGGTGCGGTTCAGTTGCGTCCGGACGTTCGCGCCGATCCCATCCCAGTTTCTGAATCCGGGACTCCGGGATTACGCGCGTGTTCTTGTGGTGCGCGTCTCGTGACAGTTTTTTTCAGTGTTTGATCTTCTGCAGTTTCAGGTGGATTTTATAAGAACAGGTCAGATCATTTAATGAATTACTTGAATGTGAAATAAAAGAAATTCACTAGACAATTTAAAAACCACCATTATTTTGTATTGAAATATATTTACAAATATTTTACAATAGATTCAAAATATATCACTATAGCCTATAGCATTGATATTAATTACACTTTTATTAATTCTCGCTAAACATTTACAATCGGTTAAAAGGGCGGTCCGTTGGTGTAGTGTGGTACAGGCGAGCGCTAGTGCCGGTTAGGTTCGAATCCCAGCCCGGCCGAAAGATTTTTCGGGGATCGAGAAGTATTCGCTCGGCTCCGTGGTTGTTGTATATGTATGTCTTACATTATTCATTTGTTCATTTATTCACTTAATTTATAACTTAAAATACATATATAAAAATTGATGATGGCTAATGGTCATTGCACCAAGGCCAGGCATAACGCCGAAAAAAAAATCGGTTAAAAAAAACAGCTTAAGTGTTTTAATTACAAATTTTACCCGAGTTGTACCACGGAGTAAACGCCTCCAGCATTCAAGAATCGCATCGTTTTCATAATTTAAATATTTATTTCACCTTTCAGTTTCAGTTTCAGCAATTCAACTTGCCTTTACGAAAGACACTGTATCTTCAAGTTTGTCGCGCTGAAACGGTGAAACTACAGTTGCAAAATATAAATATTCAAGTTATACAAATCAAGCAATTTTAAAATGGAATCGCATCACTTGTTGGAGATGCATTAAATAAATTTAATAAATCACCATGTGATAAACGAGAACCAAATTCAACAAATTTAATAAACATGAAATAAAATATGTGAATATTCATCCCGCCCTTAAATCATCATTAACATCTGAATATATCTGCAAGGATTATTTAATAAATTAAAAAAACGTAAATAATCTGCAATGGCTAATGTCTAATATCTTTTGTAGTAAAAAAAAATTAAAGTATAAATTCAAAATTGCTTGAATTTCTTTCGCAATTTTTTAGTCTATCTACCAGACGTTCCCCCAATCTACGGTACGCGAATGTTGGGCTATCGGTACGCGATAAGTAAATGGAATATTTTTGAGAGAGTCAACTGATAAAAATCACTTATAGTTTGATAATGATCATTGTTTGATCAAAACTGCAGTCACTATAAATAAACAGTGATATTAACTAAGTAAAAGTGTGTTTTATTTAATTAAAAATGTATCACGAAGTAAGTGCCGCCAACCTCAATCAGTTGATAAAAATCAGTTTTTAATTTGAAGTTCAGGAAACTGTATTAATTGCTTACGACTCAAAAATGATTCCTACAAAAAATGTTAAAATATACAGGGTGTATTTGAAAAATGATAGATTGCCAAATTTCCGCTAAAAAATGAACACTCTGTATATTAAAAATATATTTAAACAAGAATTTCTTTACATCTAAGAAACTTTTGTTTGATTTTTTTTTAATCTACGGTTGAAGAAGGTGGCGAACCCTGTATAATATAGCCTGTTATGACTTACTTCCACTTACTGTAATCCAAACTCCGAATCGCTTTCGAATTATGTATTGATAAAAAATAAGGCTCTAATTTTATTCATTTCGACTTTTACTTGAAATTCCTAGAAAATGATGTAAAAATCAAAGCTAAAACCAAATGCCTTATTTTATCAATACCTAATTTACAAAATGTGTTAAATGGAAACCAAATTCAACAAAGATCGTTTCCGATTTAAACGAATCTCAATCGGACATCAGTCACAACAAAAGCTTTAAATTTCTACCAATTGATCTTTAATGAAATATCTTTACACTAAACCGAATAGAATGGACCTAAAACCTTCAATTTAAATTTATTGATGAAAACCGGAATATTTCGACATCAGCAACGACGAAGAGTTTCAAATTTGAACGGATTAATTCATTTGTAAAAAATATTATATAAAATATGTTTTAATTTCTACATGTAAACCCTCATTTGCCATTCATGAATTAAATGGTGAAATATTGCACTTCAATTTAAACCGTAAAATCACGTTTCGTATTCTTCAAGAAATTTCTTCAACTTGACTTTCTTCACAACAAATAGATAATAATAGATAATAGATATTTATTTCCCAACAGACATATATCCAATTACAGGGAAATGTAACATTTCATAAGACATTAATTAGCAAAAATTAAACTAAGATAATATATAAAAAAAAAATATAACAAATAAGTGAATCAAAAATAATGTGTGTTTCATACAATTATGTATTGATATTCAGTTGTAAACTCTCGTTTGGCATCCATAAATTGGATGGTGGGATGGGGCCCACCCACCGCCCACCAATTTTGTGTCCAATTTTAACCACAAAGTTACATTTTACATTATATCTAAACTTTCAAAGTCTCGAATTCATTAAAAAAAAATTCATCAACCTAACATGGTTTGAGTTGAACTAAGGATCACACGGAAGGTGGTGGGTGGTCCCTATCCCACTATCCAATTTGCTACCCATGCGCCAAGGTTTCCATCAATAAATACGTGAATCAAAAAGAATATAAATTCTTAATTGTCTTTCATACGCTTATGTATTAATATTCACATGTAAACACTCGTTTTGGCATCCATTACTTGGATGGTAGGATAGGGCCCACCCACCACCTCTTGATTTTGTGTCCAATTTAAATCACAAAATTACGTTTTATATTAGATCTAAATTTTTAACGTCTTCAATTTATTTCCAAAGAAATTTCTTCAACCTAACAGGGTTTTATAAGTTAAAGAGGGTGGTGGAACAGGGCCCACCCACCCGTCGACAGGGCCCACCCACAGGTCCCTCATTCTACTTAGATTTAATCTACAACATCGCGTTTTGTAAACTTTCAACGTTTCCAATTATTTGCCAAAGAAGTTTTTTTGACCTAACAGATTTTGTAGGTTAAAATAAAGTTGATACGGCGGGTGGTAGTTGAAATAAAAGTAGTGGGTGGGCTCTATTTCACAATTCAACCCACAGCCCACATGCCAAGGTGAATAAAAAAATAAGTGTATCAAGAGAACATATTTTTTTTAGGGTCTTTCATACACTTACGTATTGTTTTTTCATAAGTAATCTCTCGTTTGTCATGGACAAACTGAAAGGTGGAAATGGGATCACCCACTGCCCTCGATTTTTTCTCCCAATTAAATCACGTTTCATGTTTAAACGCCTCAAATTAATTAAAAAGAAATTTCTGCAACCTAACAGGATTTTATAAGTGAAATTTAAGTATATCCGGAGGGTGGTGGGCGGGTCCTATCCTGGAAATGGTGGTGGGTGGGCTCTATCCTAGAATCCACATTTTTTATGGCGGACACCGAAATTCAGTTAATGTGAGGACACACTTATTTTCGGTGCGTGTGATGGATGATTTTATGATTTATTTATTTTTCGAAGTGATTCAGGGTCCGGCACGTTTTTTTAATTTCTTGCCTTGTTAGTCCTATATATCTAGATTGCTTAGATAATTTTAAAAATTTTACGGCCGACAGCGAACTTAAAAAAAAAAATAGTTAATGTGACGGCGTAGTTATTCTAGGTGCGTGAGGTGCATAATTTTTTTTTTCGAAGCCTGTCAATTGCAGAGTGCGCCGTGCATTTTGTAAGTGTACGCATGCAATAACACCGCCCGCACGCTTGTGTTTACACCGAATGCATCTTTAACGTGAACAGACTATAGAGACAGTGAGAAAGAGAGAGAGAGAGAGAGAGAGAGAGAGAATACATTTATTGAGACAGGTCTTTCAACCGCAGACTATAAATTTCCTTACTTTTCCAAAATTCTCCAGCAAAAAGAGTTTTTTTTTTCTCGTTCGAGACGTAAATCGTGCACCCGTGAAATCGCACCGTTCACAAACTCGTGTTTACACCAAATGCATCTTTAACGTGAACAGACCATAGTCTAAATTTTATATTTCATAAACGAATTTGTTGGAACTTTTTCAAAATTGAGAACATTCGACTTTTCTTTCCCGTTCCCGAGACGCAAATCCAAACAAATACTACTTCGATTCCAGTCTCCAGGCGCAACGTTTATCGGTTTTATGTAACTTCGGCTCGATATTAAATATTGAATGAATAAGTGAGTACATTAAAATTGGAAGATTTTCGTCTGCGGAGGGTGAAATTGACAGGCCCGGGCTGTGTGTATTACGAGCGTTGCCGAATGGAAAGTTAGTGTTCTCCGAAACATTAAACCCAGCTGTGCGTCCGTGGAGACTTAAAAGTATTCAATAAATTAGATTTCCCGCTGCAAAAGGAGGAATCGACAGTTTTACAATGAGGCCGAAGCTATGGCAGTTTAACGGTCTGACCGAATTTAATTTCAAGAAAAATAAAACAAAGAGAAACTTAAGAATAAAAATATTTACTTTTCAATCTAAATTCCTGTAAGATTGCACGTTTTTTTAAATGTTATTTAGAAATATCACGAATTCGAAATGAAAAAAAATTAAACGCTTTCTAAAACAAATATACTACGCATAAAATGTTTTTTATACAAAATATTTTTTGAAAAACATTGCTACAACCATCAGAAACTAAAACTGCTGGTTACTAAAACATCGTACTGTTTGCCTACGAAAAAAAAAACTGTTTTTTAAGAACGGTTTTGGAAACAAACATACGATTTTTCTACCTTTTGCGTATACAATGTTTTTTCTTTATACAAAATATTTTTTGAAAAACATAGCAGCTAACATTGCTACAACCATCAGAAACTAAAACTGCGGGTTACTAAAACATCGAACTGTTTGCCTACGAAAAAAAAAACTGTTTTTTAAGAACGGTTTTGGAAACAAACATACGATTTTTCTACCTTTTGCGTATACAATGTTTTTTCTTTATACAAAATATTTTTTGAAAAACATAGCAGCTAACATTGCTACAACCATCAGAAGCTAAAACTGCTGGTTACTAAAACGTCGAACTGTTTGCCTACGAAAAAAAAAACTGTTTTTTAAGAACGGTTTTGAAAACAAACATACGATTTTTTTACCTTCTGCGTATACAATGTTTTTTCTTTATACAAAATATTTTTTGAAAAACATAGCAGCTAACATTGCTACAACCATCAGAAGCTAAAACTGCTAGTTACTAAAACATCGAACTGTTTGCCTACGAAAAAAAAAAACGGTTTTTTGAGAACGATTTTGAAAACAAACATACGATTTTTCACCGATGTGAAGATAGCCACGGATTTTTCAGCCACGGATTTCCCGGCGCATTCGCCATCAAATAAAATCTTCTTCAATTTTAATGATTTATAATAAATCAAACGCTGAGAATGTAATCAACATTAGCCTGTAGATGTACAGTCAATCCACAATTTCAATTATTTTTTCTCGACTCCACGGGAACTCTCTTTTTAAAATGACAAGAATTGAAAGTCCAATATGGCACTGTTTGACGCGTTTTAAATTTAATTTTTTAACAACAACGTGTAAATGAGCGCCTACTTAAACGATTTAACGCATTTAATTTTGGGTAAAATTGTTTATAACTTTTTTATGAATTTTTTTTCTCGGGTCGGTTATCTACATGTTGTTGTTAAAAAATTAAATTTAAAACGCGTCAAACAGTGCCATATTGGACTTTGAAAGTTTACTATATTATCTATTTAGTTTGGGTGGACCCGAGAAAAAAAAATTCATAAAAAAGTTATAAACAATTTTACCCAAAATTTCATGTGTTAAATCGTTTAAGTAGACTCTTATCTACACGTTGTTGTTAAAAAATTAAATTTGAAACGCGTCAAACAGTGCCATTTTGGACTTTGAAAGTTTGCTATATTATATGTATAGTTAGGGTGGACCCAAGAAAAAAAATTCATAAAAAGTTATAAACAATTTTACCCAAAATTTAATGCGTTAAATCGTTTAAGTAGACTCTTATCTACACGTTGTTGTTAAAAAATTAAATTTAAAACGCGTCAAACAGTGCCATAATGGACTTTGAAAGTTTGCTATATTATATGTATAGTTCGGGTGGACCCAAGAAAAAAAATTCATAAAAAGTTATAAACAATTTTACCCAAAATTTCATGCGTTAAATCGTTTAAGTAGACTCTTATCTACACGTTGTTGTTAAGAAATTAAATTTAAAACGCGTCAAACAGTGCCATTTTGGGCTTTGAAAGTTTGCTATATTATATGTATAGTTCGGGTGGACCCAAGAAAAAAAAATTCATAAAAAGTTATAAACAATTTTACCCAAAATTTAATGCGTTAAATCGTTTAAGTAGACTCTTATCTACACGTTGTTGTTAAGAAATTAAATTTAAAACGCGTCAAACAGTGCCATTTTGGACTTTGAAAGTTTGCTATATTATATGTATAGTTCGGGTGGACCCGAGAAAAAAAATTCATAAAAAAGTTATAAACAATTTTACCCAAAATTTAATGCGTTAAATCGTTTAAATAGACTTTTATCTACTGGTTGTTGTTAAAAAATTAAATTTAAAACGCGCCAAACAGTGCCATTTTGGACTTTGAAAGTTTGCTATATTATATGTATAGTTCGGGTGGACCCAAGAAAAAAAATTCATATAAAAGTTATAAACAATTTTACCCAAAATTTAATGCGTTAAATCGTTTCAGTAGACTCTTATCTACACGTTGTTGTTAAAAATTTAAATTTAAAACGCGTCAAACAGTGCCATAATGGACTTTGAAAGTTTGCTATATTATATGTATAGTTCGGGTGGACCCGAGAAAAAAAATTCATAAAAAAGTTATAAACAATTTTACCCAAAATTGAATGCGTTAAATCGTTTAAGTAGACTTTTATCTACATGTTGTTGTTAAGAAATTAAATTTAAAATGCGTCAAACAGTGCCATATTGGACTTTGAATTCTTGTCATTTTAAAAAGAGAGTTCCCGTGGACTTGAGAAAAAATAATTGAAATTGTGAATTGACTGTACATTTATAGGCTAATGTTAATTACATTCTCAGCGTTTGATTTATTACTAATTGAAGAAATTTTTATTTGGTGGTGGTTGCGCCAGGAAATCCGTGGCTATCTTCACATCGGTCGATTTTTCTACCTTCTGCGTATACAATGTTTTTTCTTTATACAAAATATTTTTTGATAAACATAGCAGCTAACATTGCTACAACCATCAGAAGCTAAAACTGCTAATTACTAAAACATCGAACTGTTTGCCTACGCGCACACTTTTCGGAATCGGACGGACGGCACGCATCGGGTAAAATTGCTTAACACAGTTGTAAACGAGTCAACGCACATTTATCCGTTCCATGCCGTACCGATAAATGTGCGTTGACTCGTTTACAACTGTGTTAAGCAATTTTATCCGATGCGTGCCGTCCGTCCGATTCCGAAAAGTGTGCGCGTTGCCCAAAAAGGGAACGTCGTCATTTTTAATCTTTATTTGCCATACTCGCAGACACCGTTTTCACGGGCTCAAAATTCCGTTTTTGTTTCAGGCTAATTGCATAAATTCATTTAACGGTTTTACTACGATCGCGAAAAGAAGTTCGCCTTCGTCTTCGTTTCAATTGTATGAAATTCATGTATGTAATATCATCATTTAAAAAAATCCACGTTGGTGGAAATTGCGTACCTGTCGCGTTTTTTGTTTTAATGCACGTTCTAGAGGCAATTAAAAACGTGTCCTGGCGAATCTAGCGAAATAACATTTTATTATAAGCCGTGGAACGTGAGCGCACACGAACTCGGCAGCCTTTATCAGCTGGCGGAATTACGTCTCCACCCCGGGTGGCAGTAATACCACCGACGGGGGTGAAATAATAGCTATAAAAAAAATGTACATGCGAATAATAAGACGATGTATTCTGTGACATTCAACCCAAAATTTTTCTTTATCAGACCCAATACAGGGTTTTAATCGGAACGATGGTGAGAGGCAAGTGGACTCACTTTAATGAAGCACCTCAAAGGAAACAGAACTTACTACTACGGGTTCCGGTGTCAAAAATAGAGGTTCCCATAAAAAAAAAACACTCTGACCTTCAAATAACCTTGAAAAGTAGTCTTAAGTTCAAAGCTAGTTACACAGATAGGTGGCCTCCATTGTCTTGAACAACTTTTCATTATCTCTTTGGTACAAAATAATATGCGTGCATAGATTAATGGTCTACCTGGTATAACAGAAATCTAAAAGTCCTTTATTAATAAATGATTTTCGAATTGATAATCACGTTGTGCCATCGGGTGCTGCCGAGCTGTTGGCATAGTATGCCGTCGAGCCGTGGCGCAACGTGTGTGTATGTACACCAAAACCAATATTGTTTGAGCAACTTCCGGCCGAACGTCGGTAGCGAAAGTGTTAAAAGAGATATACAACAGTGACGGTTCGCGGGGTTTTTTCTGGTACGGCCGAGGAACAAGAGGTGGTAATACAGATAGGTGTGGTCACGCAACTGATCCTACCTGGTCACGCAACTGATCCTACCTATCTGTATCACCACCTCTTGTTCCTCGGCCGTACCAGAAAAAACCCCGCGAACCGTCACTGATATGCAATACCACCAGATACACAGTAAGTAGATAATAAAACATGCGCCATTCCTATTTTTGCTTTTGTTTACGAAATTCACTGATCGTGGCCACTCAATTTCCTTTCGAGTCCTCGTAAAACGCAAATCAATTATAACAGCGTCAACACTGAAAATCTGGCGCTCAGAAGTGCGGATTCCCGCTATTAAATTGCAATAAAAATAGTTGCATTTAGAACGCGCATGACGCCATCTTTGAAAATACCATTTCGTTATAAATAAACAAAATTGAAAGTTTTTGTCCAGATTTATTTATTTATTTTTTTAAATTTTTTTTTTTAAAGGAAGGATAGTTGCTGGGATTTCGGGTTAAGGAGAGTGAATGATATTAGGGAAATTGGAGTAAGCTACTTGGCTATTCTGCCACAACCGATTCTTTGTAATAAATTCATTTGATAATGAATGGGACATACACTAGACATCTAGTCCAGATTTATATTATTGTATATTTTTAAAATAATTATTTGTTTATTTCAATTAACGATTAATTCCCTATTTCTGATAATTACAAACCGGCTTCGTCTTATTTATTCCACTTGTCGTTGATGGAAATAGTGATTAATGTTTGGCTTAACAAAACTTAATCTGTTGAACTGAATGACGAATAGTTACATGAAGATGTGCACGTGTGGCATTTAAGATGTTACAAAAAAATGTGAAAAAATCGGTTACGTTTAGTAGTGACGGTTCGAGGTTCGCCGAGGTAGCAGAGGTGGTAACACAGATCTCTGCAACTGACCCTACCTATCTGCTACCTCGACCATACCGTGAGTCGCCCCTGATAAATACGTCAAGGAATCCTTCGAAGGATTTAACCCTGACATTTTAGCAGACGATCGCAACTAGTCAACAAAATGGATCCGGGATTTGCGCACGCTAGTAAACTAATTTTCCTAACCGCGCCAGAGCATGAAAATGTGTCGGGAAAGAAGACGAGATGATTATAATATTCCCAATTTGAATACTGTCATGCGATCGCTAAGTTGTGCAAGTAATTTTGGGGAGGCGGCCCCGCACGGCCCCCTCGGGGGCTTAATCAATGAAACTTGAAACTTGTTGTTTGCTCCGCGCAATCTGCGGTATCCGCCGAAGCTCCGCGCCGGAGCCACCCCTTTTCCAGCAGCTCCTCCGGATCGGTTATTGTTGGTTTTTCGTAATATCTGTTTGCACAGGGATGGAACAGATACCGCTCGAATGTTTTATAAACGTTTACCTAACCCTTCGTTATGAGAAATGGTCTTGAAAGTTTTTACGGAATCAGAAAAAATGCAAAGACTTGGCCTGACCGGTGTCAAGAGGACTTAAGTTAACTCAAAAATTTCAATTAACGTCGGTATTTACATCGGCACTATTATATTTTTCCGCAAAACTGGCTCCGGGTCTCATCCGGTATAATCCATTTTTATCGCCTCGAATCGTCGGGGCGGTAATAACAACAATGAAAACTGGAGATGCACCGCGTGCACCATAAACGTCCGTCTGGGGCGTGATACCAGAGGATATTGGTTACGATGTAAGGCAGCTCACGTCCTCGCTCAGACATTATATTCGGATCGTGATGCACTAGATACCCAAAGAATCTATACTACACTTCTTGGCTGAAAAAATTTCAAACCCATCCATCACAAACTCCTCTCGTTAAAAAAAACAACCTATTAATTAATTATGCACGAGAGTGACGGCTGGCGTGGTGATTCATGGTACGGCCGAGATAGCAGAGGGGCAGGGTCAGTTGCAGTTATCACCTCAGCAGTACCATGAGTCACCTCACGACCCGTCACTAATGCATAACACGATCTCGAGATATATAATATAAATACATATTTTATGTAGGTACTATAAAAGTCGCTGGCGCGGATTAGGCAATAAATCGCGTCGCGATATGAAATCACGGCCGAAAAACTTGTAAGTCCTCGCGTGGAAGAAGGGTGAGGAGGGAGAAAGTCACCCCCCCCTTCCCACTCCTCTCCTACACCCCCTGTTGCATAATTTATGGCGCCGTTTTTCATCCCATCCCGTGAAATGAAAGCTCTTTTTTTTCCAGTGGGATCGCGCGCGTTCGGCTCGTTTGCATTATTTTTTTTCCTTTCTCCCGCTTTTAATTCCGCCATAGATTAATTAACCCTCGGACAGGGCGTGTGTATTGTTTCCTCCGTTTTGTGCCCAGAAGGGAATCGACCCGTGAATAATTCAGCATTCACGATGCTCCCGGAAGTGTGTTCACTTTAATCCGGTCGCGTGCCCGAAAACCTCCCGGTCCAAGAGTTGAGCGAGTTGAGTGATAAAAGTGGGGGGAGCGCGGGGGTGGGTTTATCCTTTAGAGACGTCGGCTCATTTACATCTCCCGCGTCCGTCCGTCCGTTCGTCTTTATGCCGACCCGTGCCTTAATTACGGGGGCGGCCCCGTAACACGACCACTCAATTATCGTGCGCGAAAAAGTTTTATTACCTGAAAAAAGTTCGACTAATTTCAGCCGTTTCGTACCCTCCTCGCGACGACCTAATTAACTCGGTAACGCTGAAAAATTGCCCTTTAAAAATATTTCCATTAAATTCCAAAAGTAATTTTCATTTATGTTCAGAGACAAACAAAAAGTCTTTAAACTCATCAACGTCGCAATTAACTTTTCGTATTAATAATTAGTTTTTTTTTACCATTATTACAGCAAATAATACTTAATGATTAAAAATTATTTCGAGTTAAAAATCGTTAATCATCTCTAACCCTTACTACAACAAATCTCTCAATATTTTAACAACTTTCATTTCAAGATTTTTAAACTGAAATTATTGATTACTTCTTCTACTGAAGCCACCACCGCGTTAAATTGCTCAGATCGACATCATTTCACTCTGCAATTAAAAATGTTAATCATTTCTACGTCTATTTTGAAAATTTTAATAACCTATAACACCGGTGGGGAGAATTGAAAAAAGTTTTTAAAGTTTTCAAAAACTCGAACTATAAAAGAAATTACCGATTCTTAAAGGGATGACGCTAATTGGTCTTTTTAACAGTTATTTTGAAAATTTGAATAAATCACTAAGCCGCGTAAAGGTTTAAGCTAGGAAAACTTGAGAAGAGTTTTTTAAATTTTCAAAAATTCGTAAAAAATTCTGCAATATTAAACAACTAAAAATTTCTTAAAGGCATTATATCAATTGGTATTTTTAACAATTATTTTAAAAATTTGAATAATCTACCACGCCGGATAAAAGTTTAAGGTGGGCAGAGTTGAAAAAAGTTTTTGAATTTTCAAAAATTAGTAAAAAAATTACGCGTTGAAAAAACTAAAAATGTCTTAACGGCATTATATCAACTGGTGTTTTTAACGGTTATTTTAAAAATTCAAATACCTTACGACGCCGGATAAAAGTTTGAGGTGGTAAAATTTGAAAAACAACAAATTAAATTTTAAAAAATTCGTAAAAAAATTACGCGACAAAGAAACTCAAAATTTCCTAAAGTTGTTATATCAATTGGTATTTTTAACGGTTACTTTGAAAATTTGAATAATCTACCACTCCGGATAAAAGTTTAAGATGGACAGAATTGAAAAAAGTTTTTCAAATTTTCAAAAATTCGTTAAAAATTACTCGATGAAAAAATTAACAATTTCTTAAAGGCATTATATCAATTGGTATTTTTAACAATTATTTTGAAAATTTGAATAATCTACCACTCCGGATAAAAGTTTAAGGTGGGCAGAGTTGAAAAAAGTTTTTAAATTTTCAAAAATTAGTAAAAAAATTACGCGTTGAAAAAACTAAAAATGTCTTAACGGCATTATATCAACTGGTGTTTTTAACGGTTATTTTGAAAATTCGAGTACCTTACGACGCCGGATAAAAGTTTGAGGTGGTAAGATTTGAAAAAAACCAAATTAAATTTTAAAAAATTCGTAAAAAAATTACGCGACAAAGAAATTCAAAATTTCCTAAAGTTGTTATATCAATTGGTATTTTTAACGGTTATTTTGAAAATTTGAATAATCTACCACTCCGGATAAAAGTTTAAGGTGGGCAAAATTAAAAAAAGTTTTTCAAATTTTCAAAAATTTGTAAAAAATTACTCGATGAAAAAACTAACAATTTCTTAAAGGCATTATATCAATTGGTATTTTTAACAATTATTTTGAAAATTTGAATAATCTACCACGCCGGATAAAAGTTTAAGGTGGGCAGAATTGAAAAAAGTTTTTAAATTTTCAAAAATTAGTAAAAAAATTACGCGTTGAAAAAACTAAAAATGTCTTAACGGCATTATATCAACTGGTGTTTTTAACGGTTATTTTGAAAATTCGAGTACCTTACGACGCCGGATAAAAGTTTGAGGTGGTAAGATTTGAAAAAAAACAAATTAAATTTTAAAAAATTCGTCAAAAAATTACGCGACAAAGAAACTCAAAATTTCCTAAAGTTGTTATATCAATTGGCATTTTTTAACGGTTATTTTGAAAATTTGAATAATCTACCATATCGGATAAAAGTTTGAGGTGGACAGAATTGAAAAAGATTTTTAGGTTTTCAAAACTTCAGAAACCACGCAATTAAAAAAATAAACATTTCTTAAAGGCATTATATCAATTGGTATTTCTAGTGGTTATTTTTAAAATTTGAATAATCTACCACACCGGATAAATGTTTGAGGTGGGAAGAATTGAAGAAAGGTTTTTAAATTTTCAAAAATTCGTAAAATATTTTGCGATATAAAAACCTAAAAATTTCTTAAAGGCATTATATCAAATGGTGTTTTTAACGGTTATTTTTAAAATTTGAATAATCTACCACACCGGATAAAAATTTGAGTTGGGAAGAATTGAAGAAAGTTTTTTCAATTTTCAAAAATTCGTAAAATATTTTGCGATATAAAAACCTAAAAATTTCTTAAAGGCATTATATCAAATGGTGTTTTAACGGTTATTTTGAAAATTTGAATAAGCTACCCCGCCGAATAAAAGTTTGAGGTGGGAAGAATTAAAGAAGGTTTTTAAATTTTCAAAAATTCGTAAAAAATGAAAAAACAAAAAAAATCTTAAAGGCATTATATCAATTGGTATTTTAACGGTTATTTTGAAAATTTCAATAATCTACCACGCCGGATAAAAATTTGAGGTGGGAAGAATTGAAAATAGTTTTGAAAATTTTCAAAAATTCGTAAAAAATTACGCGATAAAAAAACTAATAATTTCTTGACGGCTTTATATCAATTGGTATTTTTAACAGTTATTTTGAAAATTTCAATAATCTGCCTCGCCGAAAAAAAGTTTTTTCATTTTTCAAAAATTCGTAAAAAATTACTCGATAGAAAAAGTAATAATTTCTTGACGGCTTTATATCAATTGATATTTTTAACAGTTATTTTGAAAATTTTAGTAATCTGCCTCGCCGAAAAAAAGTTTTTTCAATTTTCAAAAATTCGTAAAAAATTACGCGATAAAAAAACTAATGTTTTCTTGACGGATTTACATCAATTGGTGTTTTTAACAGTTATTTTGAAAATTTCAATAATCTGCCATGCCGAAAAAAATCTTTTCAATTTTCGAAAATTCGTAAAAAATTACGCGATAAAGAAACGAATAATTTCTTCACGGCTTTATATCAATTGGTATTTTTAACAGTTATTTTGAAAATTTCAATAATCCGCCTTGCCGAATAAAAGTTTGAGGCGGGAAGAATTGAAAAAAGTTTTTTCAATTTTCAAAAATTCGTAAAAAATCACCCGATAAAAAAACGAATATTTTCTTAAAGGCATTATATTAACTGGTATTTTTAATAGTTATTTTAAAAATTTTAATAATCTACCATACCGGTTAAAAGTTTGAGGTGGGAAGAATTGAAAAAGTTTTACAAATTTTCAAAAATTCGTAAAGAAAAAAAATGTCCTAAAGGCAATTGGTACTTTTAACGGTTATTTTGAAAATTTTAATAACCAATCAATCCAGATGAAACTGTAAGCTGAGCAGAATTGGAAAACGTTTGAAGTTTTCAAAATTAAAAAAAAAATGAATAATTTGTCAAGGCGGGAAAAATTTCAGATGCAAGAAGAAAAAAGTCGGAGCGTGCGTTTTCTAATTTCTTAGAAATTCATAAAAAATAACTCAATTGAGACATCAAGGTATGACCCTAAAAATGTTATATTTACTGTTTCACCTAATTGAGACTTAAAAGTATAATCCTAAAAGTTTTACATTTCCATAATTTGAGTGAACAATGCAACTTAATATACTTTAATGTTTAGCATTCATCAAGTTTTAATATACAATAATGTAAATACAGTTGTCTATCATTCATCAAGTTTTAAAATAATTAGCTTTTTTCATGCAGAAAAATGAGATTGTTGATAAACCCTAAGTAAAATAATTAATTGATAAACCATAAGTTTTATATTTCCACAATTGAATGCGACTTAATATACTTGAATGTAAATAGTTGTCTATCATCGATCAAATTTCAAAATAATTAGATTTTTTCCGCGTATGTAATTGTTGATAAAGTTGGAATTTACATTATATATGAAGTAATTAATTAAGACTGTGACACGCGAGTTGATGCGTCGCTTGATAGGGAAACTACAAACGTGCAGCATTTGTTCCGATGCAAATGTGTTTTCACAGATAGCAATTATTTTATGTTTCATAAATAAATTGTTTTATTTTGTTTTACGTGCGTGTACAATGTTTTATAATTCATGAAAATATACAGTGCTTTTTTGCAACAGAATTTTCGTTCGTGTTAAAACTAAAGAAAGAATAAAACACGTTTTATTTTGTATATCACTCACATTTATTTGTTAACTAGAGTCAACTTAACTTAACATTATCAAAACAATAATACATTAAACTACAAACAATAAGAATAATGAGAAGACGAAAAACTGAAACTACAATAAATTAAACTACAAATTGAATGAGAAGACAAAAAACTAAAACTAGAATAAATTAAACTACAAATTGAATGAGAAGACAAAAACTGAAACTAGAATAAATTAAACTACAAATTGAATGAGAAGACAAAAATTGAAACTTCAATAAATTAAACTACAAATTGAATGGGAAGACAAAAACTGAAAATAGAATAAATTGAACTAAAAATTGAATGAGAAGACAAAAAAACTGAAACTACAATAAATTGAATGAGAAGACCAAAAACTGAAACTTCAATAAATTAAACTACAAATTTAACGAGAAGACAAAAAACTGAAACTATAATAAATTAAACTACAAATTGAATGAGAAGACAAAAACTGAAACTAGAATAAATTAAACTGCAAATTGAATGAGAAAACAAAAACTGAAACTTCAATAAATTAAACTGCAAATTGAATGAGAAAACAAAAACTGAAACTTCAATAAATTAAACTACAAATTGAATGAGAAGACAAAAAACTGAAACTAGAATAAATTAAACTACAAATTGAATGAGAAGACAAAAACTGAAACTTCAATAAATTAAACTGCAAATTGAATGAGAAAACAAAAACTGAAACTTCAATAAATTAAACTACAAATTGAATGAGAAGACAAAAAACTGAAACTAGAATAAATTAAACTACAAATTGAATGAGAAGACAAAAACTGAATGAAATAATGTTTCTACCTATTTTTAACTTAAACAATGAAAAAAATTGCAAAAATGAGAACAACACAAAAAAACAGTAAAAGAGTGTCTAGTTTTCCCTAAAGCAAAAAAATGTCTATGAGTTGAACACAAAAACACACCATAGTAAAATAATGTACATTTTTTCCTAAAGTACAAAATTTGTGAAACAAAATTATTACTTCATTAATTAACGAGATGAACGGTTGTATTTTATTTCGTTTCGTTTGATGTGCGTGATTAACACCGTTTGAGCGTGCTCGAAACGGGAAAATAAACAGAACTGCAAAAGTTGGACTATCGGTAATGCATTTTCATTTTTGTGAATTTATTTGTGCACTCCATTTATATTTGATTAATTAAAATGTCATAATTATAACTTTCAATTAATTAAAACTGAAATTCTCCACATGAAACATTTCAATCAATTCAAAAACGAAGTTTTTTTTTTCATCAAATATTTATCTAATTGCCAATTAATACAGAAAGGCCAACGATGTATAGGGTTTAATAAATAATTTACGAAATTTGAGTATTTAAAAACTCTTTTTTTTATTTTAATATTTTATAATGAATTTTGTATAGGATAACCTTTCTACTGGAGAAGTCAATGTTAAATAAGGAAAAAAAGGGCGGTTTTTATTAAATTTTTAATGTTGGCGGCGTTTTTATTAACGCTAAAGGAACGAGCAATGACCAGTAGATCGACGAAATTTTAACAAATAAATTGCTTGATTACTAGAGCGAAAAAATGTACATAATTACCTCTTAGCTAACGAGCTAGTTTATAATAATAATCATTTCTGCAATAAGTGAGTCTCAAATTTATTATTTGTGAATTGATCATTTGGTGGATGCGCCGGGAATTTAATTTATAATGTCATATCATAGCCATTTATATTTACGTTTTCATGGTTTATTTTCAATTGAAATCTTATTTTAAATGTACATCGAGAGGATGAAACTGACGTTTAAAACGTCAAAATTATGAAAAATGGAAAATTCAAAAACTCAGTTTACTCAAAAACTAAAGGGATTTCGAAAAAAACGTATTCTTCATAAGTTGTTCATTTTAGCATTCTCTACAATTATTATTCACATAAATTTGCTGTAACTATTATCGTTTTATAAATATAAACCAAAAATTATAAAAAAAAAAAAATTTCTCGAATAAAAATGATTTTATGAAAAATGTTTTCAAGCAAAAGATGTTAATTTCTTTGTTGTCTTCAAAGTTTGTTTAAATGTTTTTGTGATATTTTTTATATTTAAGGAAATATTGGCAAAAAACAAAAAACAGTTAAGGTAAACGCCCACTTCCGGTGTACGAAATTTTACCAAAAGCTTTTCAGTTCTTCAGATTATCAAATAAGACGGATGTTCAAAGTTTCATATTAATTGCTTTATTAGTTTTTGAGATACAGCGATGTTTACCTTAACTGTTTTTTGTTTTTTGCCAATATTTTCTTAAGCATGAAAAATATCACAAAAATATATGAACAAAAATTGAAGACAACAAAAAAATGAACATCTTTTGCTTAAAAACATTTTTCATAAAATCATTTTTCTTCGAGAAAAAATTTTTTTTTAATTTTTGGTTTATAATTATAAAACGATAATAGTTACAGCAAATTTATGTTAATAATAACTGTAGATAATGCTAAAATGAACAACTTATAAAGAATAAGTTTTTTTCGAAATCCTTTTAGTTTTGGAGTAAACCGAATTTTTGAATTTGAAGTATAATTTTTCCATCTTTCATAATTTTGACGTTTTAAACGTCAGTTTCACCGAGTCTACGAAACTTTCGATGAACATTTAAAATATGGTTTAAATTGAAAATAAACCATGAAAGCGTAAATATAAATGATACCATCAAGCCGGAGAAAGTAACATGATGGCCACATCACCAGAAATTGTTGAAATGGCATCTAGGGACCCCAAAACGGAAATTTCCGTAAAAAAAAATTTTGAAAACTAAAAACACGATTACAATACTTTCTCGTACTTCGTAACGGAGAAAGTAAAAAGCAATTAATTCTACCAAATAAACGACTCGACTTTACCTTATCAGGTCAAAATATTTCGATTATATCCGAAAAATTAACACGCACAGCTCTAAGAAAAAATTTAACAAAATCCACAAATTTTTCGTCGCGAAATTTGAGTCAAATCAATATTGATCACACTGTATAACTTTAAAACCCGTCAGATTCGCATATATTTATCCACTGATCAATTTTAATTATTTGCGCGAAACTTCAGTATTTAATAAAAGAACAAAGTAAATAATTAACAACAATGAATAAATGAAATGAGAGACGTCTGTATCACAATGCATTGTCCCCCGAGCGAACGGGGGAGAGAAAGAGAAAGAGAGTGACGAGATTTTAAGGATATTATTTACATAACAACGGACGCATTAATATTGGATTTCGAATCCGGGAAATTCGGGGGGAGGAGGTGGGTTTCCATTTTAAAGGAAGCCCTGCTCGCAGCTCGGGGGTTGGAACGGGAAGGGAGGGGGGGGGGGGGGGTGATGCTAATTTCGCTTCTGGAACGTTTTCCGATCCCAAAAGCGCGCGGACAGAATTATCCATCCGCAGATATGAAATCTGGAATCGTTCCCGAACGATCCATTCATCATAGCCGCAATTATTATTATTATTAAAAAGAGTCGAAATCTGGAGCGTGATGTTACTTAATTAAAATGCAGAAATTATTTATGTGTAATTAATGGTAAGTAATTAACAATTAATGTTTACAATTTCCAAGAGGAAACTATCAGAATTTTGCGGGATAAAAATGGAAGATTTTTTTTGATGACCAAAAATTAAGTCAAAAAATATCCTGAATATATTCAACTTGTTCGTAACTGAAGAATTATTTTAACACCGAAGCTTTCGAAAGGATCTGCACTCTGGAATTTGTAAGGACTCACTCGATACACAATTATGACGTCATATGTTGATGTTTGCAGCGATTCTATTATACCGACGGTGTCTATACAGCCGAATTGAATTGATGGAGATGTTGACGTAAACATGCAATAATTGAGTAAGAGAGTGCGTCGCCACTTCGCCATAGTCTGGGGACAAAAGCGCGCCTTGGCGCTTTGGATTGGGCGCAGAATGTTTGAGTGAGCGAGTGCACAATTAGAGGGTTACACGTTACACCAATTTATTAATTTATTACAGCCCTCGGCGGCATTATTTACATTCGGGATAATCCGATCGGTTAGTTAGTACGCTCGTTAACATCGGATTATATTTACTCGAAATAATACGTATTTATTTCGAAAAGAAGATAAAGTTACGCAAGTGTAATAAAGCGGGTGATTTTTTTGATATTTATCATCCAATACAGAAACCAAAGACTTGTACAAATTAATTCATTTATTATCTATACAGTCTGTTTTTTTCCTTTACTTTCGTACGCTAATTTTATATGCGCCCTCCTTCATCAGGCTTGAAATATTCCCTCGGCATTGGCATATTCGTTTGACCTTGAAAATTGACCCCAAGGTCAAATGTCCCCTTCCGAACTCTACAGCTTTCATCTGAAACATTTTTTGCCATCTTCCTCAGGTTTCAAGATATTTGGGTCGGCAATTTAAAATTGAGGACAGCGTGTATATCTAGATTGCGAATCCAGGCTGTGATTCATGCATTACCCTCGGCATTAGAATACGATCCCGCAATAAAAAATAGGGTGATCCATTTGAAAAATCAAGGTTGACCTTCGTTTGACCTTGAAAATTAACGTCAAAGTAATTTTCAAGGTCACCAGCATATGTCCCCCTCCAAACCCTACAACTTTTATCTGAAACATTTTTTGCCATGCTGCTCAGGTTTTGAGATATTTGGGGTGGCAATTCAAAATGGGACACCCTGTATAAGCCCAACAAGGCAAAAAATAAAAAAAAAACGTGCCGGACCCTGGATCACTTCGAAAAAAAAAATTATTCACCCCACGCACCGAGAATAAGTGCGCTGTCACATTAACTAAAGTTTTTTTTAAAGTTTGGTGTCTGCCATAAAAATTATAAAAAAATATCTAAGCAATCTAGATATATAGGCCTAATAAGGCAAGAAATAAGAAAACGTGCCAGATCCTGGATCACTTCGAAAAAAAAAATGTACGCCGTCACATTAACTATTTTTTTTTCAAAGTTCACTGTCCGCCATAAAATTTTTAAAATATCTAAGCAATCTAGATATATAGACCTAACAAGGTAGGAAACAAAAAGACGTACCGGACCCTGGATCACTTCGAAAAAAAATATCTACCCCACGCACCGAGAATAAGTGCACCGTCCCATTAACTAAAGTTTTTTCAAAGTTCGCTGTCCGCCATAATTTTTTTTAAATTATCTAAGCAATCTAGATATATAGGCCTAACAAGGCAAGAAATAAAAAAACCATGCCAGACCTTAGATCACTCCGAAAAAAAAAATGTACGCCGTTACATTAACTAAAGTTTTTTTTTCAAACTTCGCTGTCCTCCATAAAAAAATTTAAAAACATCTAAGCAATCTAGATATATAGGCCTAACAAAGCAAGAAATAAAAAACCGTGCCAGACCCTGGATCACTTCGAAAAAAAAAAATTATCCACCCGACGCACAGAGAGTGCACCGTCACATTAACTAAAGGTTTTTTCGCTGTCCGTCATATTTTTTTTTAAATATCTAAGCAATCTAGATATATAGGACCAACAAGGCAAGAAATAAAAACAACGTGCCGGGCCTTGGATCACTTCGAAAAAAAAATAAATAAATGTACGCCGTCCCATTAATAAAATTTTTTTTTCAAAGTCCGCTGTCCGGCTTAATTTTTTTAAATATCTAAGCAATCTAGGTATATGTATAGGCCTAACAAAGCAAGAGATAAAGAACCGTGCCGGACACTGGATCACTTCGAAAAAAAAATAAATTACCGAGAATAACTACGCCGTCACAGTAACTAAAGTTTTTTTTTTCAAACTTTGGTGTCCGCCATAAAAATGTTAAAAATATCTAAGTAATCTAGATATATGGGCCTAACAAGGCAAGAAATAAAAACTGTGCCGGACACTGGATCACTTCGAAAAAAAAAATTACCGAGAATAACTACGCGGTCACATTAAGTAAAGTTTTTTTTTTCAAACTTTGGTGTCCGCCATAAAAATTTTAAAAATATCTAAGCAATCTAGATATGTTGGCCTAACAAGGCAAGAAATAAAAAACCATGCCGGCTCCTGAATCACTTCGAAAAAAAAAATGATGCACCTCACGCACCGAGAATAACTACGCCGTCACATTAAGTTCGCTGTCGGCCATAAAATTTTAAAAATTATCTAAGCAATCTAGATATATAGGACTAACAAGTCAAGAAATTAAAAAAACGTGCCGGACCCTGAATCACTTCGAAAAATAAATAAATCATAAAATCATCCATCACACGCACCGAAAATAAGTGTTCGCCGTAAAAAATGTGGATTCTAGGATAGAGCCCACCCACCACCATTTCCAGGATAGGACCCGCCCACCACCCTCCGGATGCACTTAAATTTCACTTAAGTTAATTAAGAAGTGTTAAAAATACAAGTTTGAGATAGAAAGATAGTATACACTGACAAATAATTTTCAAACTAGTCATCCTATCGAAATTGCAGGGTTTTCTGTAAATTAATAATGAATAATAACGCATATTTAACGGCTGGATATTCAAACTTAGAGGACCTCATGAAGAATCAGGAAGCATGGTACAACATTTTAAAATGAAGATAAGCTGCTTAGAATTTTTGAAAGAATATCGTCACGTGTAGATTATCCGCCACACCCGATATTTATAAAGGAACGAATTTGTTGAAAAATTCTGATCACTAATCCACTTAATACATGCGACTATGATTAAAATTCAATTCAACTGCAAGTTAAAAAAAAATACCCCCATTTCCCTTTCACTAAAACAAATATTGTATAATAATTTTTCGCACCAGCAAAAACTTTTGATGAGCGGCAATTAAACACGCGGCGTTTATCATCCTCGCGTGGACATTTTTTGATGGCTTTACACGACCGACGACGACGTCGACAATGACAACGCCGGTTTTTAGGCACGAAAATTGATCAATTAATCAGCAAATGGATGTGTTGCGTTAATGTGTCCGTCGGCCCTTTCCCTCTGCGGCCACTTGAGAGTTAATCAATCAAGCGGGCGGCGCTGTCTTAATTTTAAAATCGGATTAGAAGTGCTGCCCGCGTTGCCGCCCACTCACATTTCGGACAGTCGGCGGTACTAATGGGTTGCAATTTACATGGAAATTTCGTTTTTTCCGCCGCAATAAGTGATGAATGTTTGGGCGATGTCCAGGAATCGGGAACGGGATGGTGATAATTCATTTGTTTATTGCGTGAGTTATGTGTCTGAATGAAGCGATACTTTTCAAACTTTTTCGGTTCGGTTAGAGCTTGTGGTAAGGTGAAACTTCGCGGCGTTGAAATAGCATTGCAACTTTAAAAGAATTTCGAAACACAATTTTCCGCGCCTAAAGAAGCTTCACTTTAAAAACGGATATTGTGCAGCGCTCACCTTCATTAAAAATGGAAGCTGCTATGAAAGTTGCTATCTCGATCGTTTTGGAGCCACAGTACATATGCTTTGGAGCAAACTGCCATTATTGTTTTGTGTAAAGCCGCCGATACACCGATTCAGCAATTCGTCGTCGGATAAGCTTTCATAAATTCGCAAGATTGCAAACTTTTTCGTCTAGAGGCGGATCATGTCGATACTGCTTCTTTTTCTTCTTAGCTTTCGGCGCGTCAGATCCTGATTGATGTTGAGGTTTCTGATCCGTGGAAACATTATGGTAGAACGTGGCCATAATTTCATTCTTGAAACCAATAGCAGAATTGACAATACGCCTGATCGCGAGTGCGTAGTAGATAGTCTGATCAGATTCATCGTCAGTTTTGCATTTCCGGCTCTGGAGACCATACGTTTTTGCACGTGGTTGATACACTCCTTATTTTCGATTGTGTTATCCTGTTTTAGCAACGCCGCAATTTTTTTTGTATCGTTTATACTTTACATTCGTCCGAATATCTCCAACATTCCGTCAACTTCCATCGTTTCTGCGCTTCCTGTGTGATTTATCACATAATTTTCTGCATGTTCCTCGTACCAGTTGTCGTAGTTTACAGTGCCTTTTTCCTTTTTCATTCAAATACAACCCTGACAATATGATGATTTCACGATCATATCCAACACTTTGCCGGTTTTATGCCCAATTAACGTAATAGGGCCTAAAAGAGTTGAAAAGCTTCTCTTGCTCCAGAAACTATTAAGTGTTTGTCTCCATTTTCTTCTTCTGCAGTTTTCTCTTGAGAACGGTTTTGGAAACAAATATACGATTTTTCTACCTTCTGCTTACACAATGTTTTTTTTTTATACAAAATATTTTTTGAAAAACATAGCAGCTAACATTGCTATAACCTTTAGAAACAAAAACTGCTGGTTACTAAAAAATCGAACTTTGCCTACGAAAAAAACGGTTTTTAAAGAACAGTTTTGAAAACAAACATACGATTTTTCTGCCTTCTGCGTATACAATGTTTTTTCTTTATACAAAATATTTTTTAAAAAACATAGCAGCTAATATTGCTAAACCTTTAGAAACAAAAACTGCTGGTTACTAAAACATCGAACTTTGCCTACGAAAAAAACGGTTTTTAAAGAACAGTTTTGAAAACAAACATATGATTTTTCTGCCTTCTGCGTATACAATGTTTTTTTCTTTATACAAAATATTTTTTGAAAAACATAGCTTTAGAAACGAAAACTGCTGGTTACTAAAACATCGAACTTTGTCTACGAAAAAACGGCTTTTAAAGAACAGTTTTGAAAACAAACATACGATTTTTCTACCTTCTGCGTATACAATGTTTTTTCTTTATACAAAATATTTTTTGAAAAACATAGCAGCTAACATTGCTACAACCATCAGAAGCTAAAACTGCTCGTTACTAAAACATCGAACTGTTTGCCTACGAAAAAAAAACGGTTTTTTAAGAACAGTTTTAAAAACAAATATACGACTACCTTTTGCGTATACAATGTTTTTTTTTTATATAAAATATTTTTCTATAAACGTAGCAATTAACATTTCTATAATCACAGGAAACCGAAACTGGTGGATAAATCCGAAAAAAAAAACGGTTTTTAAAACAAATATACGTTTTTTGTTTACCTTCTGCGCATAGAATGTTTTTTTATACAAAATATTTTCCAAAAAACGTGGCAGTTAACACTGCTATAACCACCGGAAATTGAAACTTAACGTCAAACTGATTGAAAACGAAAAAAAAAAACGGTTTATAAAGAACAGTTTTGAAAACAAACAAATGATTTTTCTACCTTCTGTTTAAAAATGTTTTCTTTATACAAAATATTTTTCCATAAACGTAGCAATTAACATTTCTGTAATTACAGGAAACTGAAAGTGGTGGATAAATCCGAAAAAAAACGGTTTTTAAAACAAATATACGTTTTTTGTTTACCTTCTGCGCATAGAATGTTTTTTTATACAAAATATTTTCAAAAAAACGTGGCAGTTAACACTGCTATAACCACCAGAAATTGAAACTAAACGTCAAACTGATTGAAAACGAAAAATAAAAACGGTTTATAAAGAACAGTTGCGAAAACAAACAAATGATTTTTCTACCTTCTGCTTAAAAATGTTTTCTTTATACAAAATATTTTTCCATAAACGTAGCAATTAACATTTCTGTAATTACAGGAAACTGAAAGTGGTGGATAAATCCGAAAAAAACGGTTTTTAAAACAAATATACGTTTTTTGTTTACCTTCTGCGCATAGAATGTTTTTTTATACAAAATATTTTCAAAAAAACGTGGCAGTTAACACTGCTATAACCACCAGAAATTGAAACTAAACGTCAAACTGATTGAAAACGAAAAATAAAAACGGTTTATAAAGAACAGTTGCGAAAACAAACAAATGATTTTTCTACCTTCTGCTTAAAAATGTTTTCTTTATACAAAATATTTTTCCATAAACGTAGCAATTAACATTTCTATAACTACAGGAAACTGAAACTGGTGGATAAATCCGAAAAAAAAACAGTTTCTAAAACAAATATACGTTTTTTTTTAACCTTCTGCGCATAGAATGTTTTTTTATACAAAATATTTTCCAAAAAACGTGACAGTTAACACTGCTATAACCACCAGAAATTGAAACTAAACATCAAACCGATTGAAAACGAAAAAAACGGTTTATAAAGAACAGTTGCGAAAACAAAAAATGATTGTTCTTCTACCTTCTGCTTAAAAATGTTTTCTTTATACAAAGTATTTTTCCATAAACGTAGCAATTAACATTTCTATAACTACAGGAAACTGAAACTGGTAGATAAATCCGAAAAAAAACGGTTTCTAAAACAAATATACGTTTTTTTTTAACCTTCTGCGCATAGAATGTTTTTTTATACAAAATATTTTCTAAAAAACGTGACAGTTAACACTGCTATAACCACCAGAAATTGAAACTAAACATCAAACTGATTGAGAACGAAAAAAAAAACGGTTTATAAAGAACAGTTGCGAAAACAAACAAATGATTTTTCTACCTTCTGCATAAAAATGTTTTCTTTATACAAAATATTTTTCCATAAACGTAGCAATTAACATTTCTATAACTACAGGAAACTGAAACTGGTGGATAAATCCGAAAAAAAAAACAGTTTCTTAAACAAATACACGTCTTTTTTACCTTTTGTGCATAGAATGTTTTTTTATACAAAATATTTTTGAAAAACGTAGCAGTTAACATTGCGATAATCATCAGGAACTAAAACTAGTGGTTACTAAAACGTCGAACTGTTTGCCTAGGAAAAAAAAACGGTTTTTAAAGAACAGTTTTGAAAACAAACAAATGATTTCTCTACCTTCTGCTTACAAATGTTTTCTTTATACAAAATATTTTTCCATAAACGTAGCAATTAACATTGCTATAACTACAGGAAACTGAAACTGGTGGATAAATTAAAAAAAAAAACGGTTTTTAAAACAATTATACGTTTTTTTTACCTTCTGCGCATAGAATGTTTTTTTATACAAAATATTTTCCAAAAAACGTGGCAGTTAACACTGCTATAACCACCAGAAATTGAAACTAAACGTCAAACTGATTGAAAACGAAAAAAAAAAAACGGTTTATAAAGAACAGTTGCAAAAACAAACATAGGTTTTTTTTAACTTTCTGCGTCTAGAATATCTCTTGAAAACTGAACTATTATTATTGTTATTATTATTGTTTGTTATCTGTATATTACACACAACGAACTCGAGTATAATGCAGACGCCTGTGAATATTTTACAATATTCTATTGCTATTTACCGAGAAGTGTTTACAGTTATTAAGTAATTTATCGATTGCGCCGTCAAAGTAACAACGTCAAAAAATAATAATTACGGACGCGCCACGCTCCATTGTTTCGGCGTCGCGCGGATAATTAATTTGAAAACAATCCCCGGTATTTCCTCCGCGTCTGCCGTCTGATTTGTTTTCCGAACTTCATCCTGTTTGCGTTTTTTTTCGCTATATTTATGTTTCCTTCCGTATCTCATGAGTTATTTATCGGTGTAATTTAATTTGAGGATCGTCTGGGGTATTAATATAACGACGGGGGAAGTAATTGTGTGCAGCTGGATCTTTTTAAAATTATAATTAATCGAATCGGGAGTTTATAATTATTAGTTGATTTATATTACAGCACTAAAAATCGTATAAAAAATGGCTAAAGTCGCTAGAAAAAAACTATACGAGTGTTGTAATAGCTTTGACTAAAGTCGTTTAAAAGAAAAAAGCTATACGAGTACTGTAATAGCTTTGACTAAAGTCGTTTAAAAGAAAAAAAACTGTACGAGTGCTGTCATAGCTTTGACTAAAGTCATTTAAAAGAAAAAACAAATTATACGAGTGCTGTAATAGCTTTGACTAAAGTCATTTAAAAGAAAAAACAAATTATACGAGTGCTGTAATAGCTTTGACTAAAGTCATTTAAAAGAAAAAAAACTATACGAGTGCTGCAATAGCTTTAACTAAAGTCATTTAAAAGAAAAAAAAACTATACGAGTGCTGTAATAGCTTTGACTAAAGTTATTTAAAAGAAAAACAACTATACGAGTGCTGTAATAGCTTTGACTAAAGTCATTTAAAAGAAAAAAAAATATACGAGTGCTGTAATAGCTTTGACTAAAGTCATTTAAAAGAAAAAAAAATATACGAGTGCTGTAATAGCTTTGACTAAAGTCATTTAAAAGAAAAAAAAACTATACGAGTGCTGTAATAGCTTAGGCTAGTCATTTAAAAGAAAAAAAATTATACGAGTGCTGTAATAGCTTTGACTAAAGTCATTTAAAAGAAAAACAACTATACGAGTGCTGCAATAGCTTTAACTAAAGTCATTTAAAAGAAAAAAAAAACTATACGAGTGCTGCAATAGCTTTGGCTAAAGTCGTATCAAACAACTTATTGTTATTACGATACAAGTGCTGTAATAGAGTTAGCTATTAAAATCCAAAACATTATATTAAAATCAATAGATTTACTTTACTTTCAGCACTTATCAAGCGCAAACTAAAACGATATTCTAAATACCCGAGTTGGGAAATTTTCTGCCCCGCTTATTTTTTTAAGTTTATATCAATATTGCCTTCGCGATAGTTTACTTATTAGCATAACGTTGATTTATGATTGGTGCAGTTTGTTGGGTACGTGGATAAATAATTGTGCGAGTAAATTTACATAACGTGCACGTATCTATAATTGCCCCGTTTTTGCACGACCTACTGCATTTAACAACCTCCATACGTCATCCAGACGGCAACTGTTTCCGCCCTCAACAAAAAACAAAACATAAGAAAATCGATTATTAATCCTTAACAAAATAAAATTTGCTTTCATTTAATTTTTTTCAAAGTTTCATGTTAATTCCACATACGTGGCAAATTTACATCAAAAGAGCGTAATGTTTGGCGCAAATTTTAATCACGAAAAAAATGTATGCAAATAATTGCCAGCGATTTAAAAATTTCTAAATTTACTCAAAATTCATTACCGTTTGTAATTTCGTAAAAATTCGCGAACTTCATACCCTTAAATTGTCATAATTTCATCTCAAAATAGCGTAATGTTTGGTCCAGATTTTAATCACTTTGCCGATGTTGAAAAAAATATACGCAAACAATTGCCAGTGATTTGAAAATTTCCAAATTTATTCAAAATTCATTACCGATTGTAATTTCGTAAAAATTCGCAAACTTTCCACCCTTAAATTGCCACAATTTCACCTAAAAAGGGCGTAATGTTTGGTCCAAATTTTAATCACTTTGCCGATGTTGAAAAAAAATATAGGCAAACAATTGCCAGCGATTTGAAAATTTCCAAATTTACTCAAAATTCATATCGATTGTAATTTCGTAAAAATTCGCGAACTTCCCACCCTTAAATTGCCATAATTTCACCTCAAAATAGCGTAATGTTTGGTCCAAATTTTAATCACTTTGTCGATGTTGAAAAAAATATACGCAAACAATTGCCAGCGATTTGAAAATTTTCAAATTTACTCAAAATTCATTAGCGATTGTAATTTCGTAAAAATTCGCGAACTTCCCACCCTTAAATTGCCATAATTTCACCTCAAAAGGGCGTAATGTTTGGTCAAAATTTTAATCACTTTGCCGATATTGAAAAAAAATATACGCAAACAATTGCCAGCGATTTGAAAATTTTCAAATTTACTCAAAATTCATTACCGATTGTAATTTCGTAAAAATTCGCGAACTTCCCACCCTTAAATTGACATAATTTTACCTTAAAATAGTGTAATGTTTGGTCCAAATTTTAATCACTTTGCCGATGTTGAAAAAAACTATACGCAAACAATTGCCTGCGATTTGAAAATTTCCAAATTTATTCAAAATTCATTATCGATTGTAATTTCGTAAAAATTCGCGAACTTCCCACCCTTAATTTGCCATAATTTCACTTCAAAAGGGCGTAATGTTTGGCCCTAATTTTAATCACTTTGCCGATGTTGAAAAAAAATAAACGCAAACAATTGCCAGCGATTTGAAAATTTCCAAATTTACTCAAAATTCATTACCGATTGTAATTTCGTAAAAATTCGCGAACTTCCCACCCTTAAATTGCCATAATTTCACCTCAAAATAGCGTAATGTTTGGTCCAAATTTTAATCACTTTGCCGATGTTGAAAAAAAATATACGCAAACAATTGCCAGCGATTTGAAAATTTCCAAATTTATTCAAAATTCATTACCGATTGTAATTTTCATAAAAATTCGCGAACTTCAGACCCTTAAATTGCCATAATTTCACCTCAAAATGGCGTAATGTTGGGTCCAAATTTTAATCACTTAGCCGATGTTGAAAAAAAATATACGCAAATAATTGCCAGCGATTTGAAAATTTCTAAATTTACCCAAAATTCATTAACGATTGTAGTATCGTAAAAATTTGCGAACTTCCCACCCTAAAATTGCCATAATTTCACCTCAAAATAGCGTAATGTTTGGTCCAAATTTTAATCACTTTGCCGATGTTGAAAAAAATATACCCAAACAATTGCCAGCGATTTGAAAATTTCCAAATTTATTCAAAATTCATTATCGATTGTAATTTCGTAAAAATTCGCAAACTTCCCACCCTTAAATTGCCATAATATCACCTCAAAATAGCGTAATGTTTGGTCCGAATTTTAATCACTTTGCCGATGTTGAAAAAAACTATACGCAAACAATTGCTAGCGATTTGAAAATTTACAAATTTACTCAAAATTCATTACCGATTGTAATTTCGTAAAAATTCGCGAACTTCCCACCCTTAAATTGCCATAATTTCAACTCAAAATAGCGTAATATTTGGTCCAAATTTTAATCAGTTTGGGGATGTGAAAACTATACAGCACTAGGCGAACCTGCTTTTCCCCTTCCAAAGATGTCGTGATTTGTAAACTTTTCCGCGTATTATATACAGGAAGAGAGACGCCGAGTCCGCATTCGTTTTCTTTCCGTTTCGTTTCTATAATTTTGTTTTTGAACGCAGCAGCCGATTAGAAATAAATGAGATGAAAAACGGTAACGAGTATAGTTGCAGTTTCAGTTCGGAAAGAGAGTTCGCAGGACGCAAATTAAACCGGAGGGGTGTGGGGGTCGGGGGGCGGCTTTGCCTGTCGCAAACTTGGAGCCACTATCGATTCGCTTGGTGCATTTCAGGTCTCTTCAGTAAACAAGTTATTTGCATTCTATTTATTTTATTACTTGTTTTTCAGCGCGCAGTTTTTAAAATAAAGTCATTTTTAATGGGGAGAGGCAATCTCGCCAGATTTATTTTCCGCACTGCTACACGAAATGTTATTATTTTACAGGTGTAATATTTAAAAGTGACAAAAAACAAAAAAAAACTATGGAATAGATAAGATGCAAACATGGGGAAATGCAAATAATTATAACTAGTTTTTCAAGCTAAAGCTACTTTTAGGTAAAATTTTCTTCTTTAATTTAAATTTAAAAATAATAATAATTTTAAATTTTTTTTTATTTTCATTTCTGTTGAAATTGATACAATATATACGAGAAACATTGGATTTATTATAAAAATTTCAAGTGTGCCATGAAAAAAAAGTGATTTAAACGTCAGCGACGCACTTTTCGTGGTATTTCTATTAAGTTCATCGTTAAATTATCCCAGATTTGTATGAAATAACATAAATGGATAACATTCAATACCTTTATACCGTTAAAATAAAATTGGCAATTTTTTTTTAATAGAAAAAAAAACACATTTCATGTTTTGAATCCCGATCCGACATATGCCATTGCCGTATCCACGGCAACCGTTCGTCTCCATAACGACGCACATTATCAGATGAAATTCGATATTTACCCGTTTTAAATTAATGATTTTTTTCCTCGTTCTGTGCATTAACGAATAACGTAACATTTTAATGGGACCATTACGTAAATACCTTAATTAACCCCGTGGAAATACGGGGTGGTCGTATTGCCGGGGACCGAACTCGCCCCGCAGGATTAATCGCATTAGGGGGCGTATCGTGTTCCGAATGTAAATAAATAAAAAAAAAAAACGAAGAGAAAGGGAACGCGTAAAAAAAAATGTGGAAATTTAATCGCCGAGAGCTGAGAGCGAACAGAGGCGCGCACGGGGACCTCGTTAATTATTCACGCTATAAGGCGATAATGCATATTTGATAAGTTTTGCGAGAGTGACAGTTTTCCGGCGCTGCCAACCGCCGAATGCGCGCTAATTAGGAATTATGCGTTCGTTGGTGTACATTTATTATTTCTCGCTTCGTAAACTTGGCAAATAAAAAAATATCGAAATACAATTACAACAAAAGACTGTAGCATTTTTAGCAATTGATATACTGTTGCAGGAAACAAAATCACAACACTTAGAAATAGAAATCGAGGCAAGAAAATTGCATCCGATGATTAAAAAATCGCCAGAAAATTATTCCCTCAAAGGATTGGGTTAAAAATTTCAGAATTTACCAAGAATTGATGTATTTTTAACAATTGATGAAAACAATTGGCACACCGTTGCAGGAAACAAAATCACAACACTTGGAACTAGAAATCGAGGCAAGAAAATTGCATTCGATGATTAAAAAATCGCCAGAAAATTATTCCCTCAAAGGATTGGCTTTAAAATTTCAGAATTTATCAAGAATTGATGTATTTTTAACAATTGATAAAAACAATTGACACACCGTTGCAGGAAACAAAATCACAACACTTGGAACTAGAAATCGAGACAAGAAAATTGCATCCGATGATTAAAAAATCGCCAGAAAATTATTCCCCCAAAGGATTGGCTTTAAAATTTCAGAATTTATCAAGAATTGATGTATTTTTAACAATTGATAAAAACAATTGACACACCGTTGCAGGAAACAAAATCACAACACTTGGAACTAGAAATCGAGACAAGAAAATTGCATCCGATGATTAAAAAATCTCCAGAAAATTATTCCCCCAAAGGATTGGCTTTAAAATTTCAGAATTTATCAAGAATTGATGTATTTTTAACAATTGATAAAAACAATTGAAACACCGTTGCAGGAAACAAAATCACAACACTTGGAACTAGAAATCGAGGCAAGAAAATTGCATTCGATGATTAAAAAATCGCCAGAAAATTATTCCCTCAAAGGATTGGCTTTAAAATTTCAGAATTTATCAAGAATTGATGTATTTTTAACAATTGATAAAAACAATTGACACACCGTTGCAGGAAACAAAATCACAACACTTGGAACTAGAAATCGAGGCAAGAAAATTGCATTCGATGATTAAAAAATCGCCAGAAAATTATTCCCTCAAAGGATTGGGTTAAAAATTTCAGAATTTATCAAGAATTGATGTATTTTTAACAATTGATTAAAACAATTGACACACCGTTGCAGGAAACAAAATCACAACACTTGGAACTAGAAATCGAGGCAAGAAAATTGTATCCGATGATTAAAAAATCGCCAGAAAATTATTCCCTCAAAGGATTGGGTTAAAAATTTCAGAATTTATCAAGAATTGATGTATTTTTAACGATTGATAAAAACAATTGACACACCGTTGCAGGAAACAAAATCACAACACTTGGAACTAGAAATCGAGGCAAGAAAATTGCATTCGATGATTAAAAAATCGCCAGAAAAATATTCCCCCAAAGGATTGGCGTTAAAATTTCAGAATTTATCAAGAATTGATGTATTTTTAACAATTGATAAAAACAATTGACACACCGTTGCAGGAAACAAAATCACAACACTTGGAACTAGAAATCGAGGCAAGAAAATTGCATTCGATGATTAAAAAATCGCCAGAAAAATATTCCCTCAAAGGATTGGCTTTAAAATTTCAGAATTTATCAAGAATTGATGTATTTTTAAGAATTGATCAAAACAATTGTCACACCGTTGCAGGAAACAAAATCACAACACTTGGAACTAGAAATCGAGGCAAGAAAATTGCATTCGATGATTAAAAAATCGCCAGAAAAATATTCCCTCAAAGGATTGGCTTTAAAATTTCAGAATTTATCAAGAATTGATCTATTTTTAAGAATTGATCAAAACAATTGTCACACCGTTGCAGGAAACAAAATCACAACACTTGGAACTAGAAATCGAGGCAAGAAAATTGCATCCGATGATTAAAAAATCTCCAGAAAATTATTCCCCCAAAGGATTGGCTTTAAAATTTCAGAATTTATCAAGAATTGATGTATTTTTAACAATTAATAAAAACAATTGACACACCGTTGCAGGAAACATAATCACAACACTTGGAACTAGAAATCGAGGCAAGAAAATTGCATCCGATGATTAAAAAATCGCCAGAAAATTATTCCCCCAAAGGATTGGCTTTAAAATTTCAGAATTTATCAAGAATTGATGTATTTTTAACAATTGATAAAAACAATTGACACTCCGTTGCAGGAAACAAAATCACAACACTTGGAACCAGGAATCGAGGCAAGAAAATTGCATCCGATGATTAAAAAATCGCCAGAAAATTATTCCCTCAAAGGATTGGCTTTAAAATTTCAGAATTTATCAAAAATTGATGTATTTTTAACAATTGATAAAAACAATTGACACACCGTTGCAGGAAACAAAATCACAACACTTGGAACTAGAAATCGAGACATGAAAATTGCAACCGATGATTAAAAAATCGCCAGAAAATTATTCCCTCAAAGGATTGGGTTAAAAATTTCAGAATTTACCAAGAATTGATGTATTTTTAACAATTGATGAAAACAATTCGCACACCGTTGCAGGAAACAAAATCACAACACTTGGAACTAGAAATCGAGGCAAGAAAATTGCATCCGATGATTAAAAAATCGCCAGAAAATTATTCCCTCAAAGGATTGGCTTTAAAATTTCAGAATTTATCAAAAATTGATGTATTTTTAACAATTGATAAAAACAATTGACACACCGTTGCAGGAAACAAAATCACAACACTTGGAACTAGAAATCGAGACATGAAAATTGCAACCGATGATTAAAAAATCGCCAGAAAATTATTCCCTCAAAGGATTGGGTTAAAAATTTCAGAATTTACCAAGAATTGATGTATTTTTAACAATTGATGAAAACAATTCGCACACCGTTGCAGGAAACAAAATCACAACACTTGGAACTAGAAATCGAGGCAAGAAAATTGCATCCGATGATTAAAAAATCGCCAGAAAATTATTCCCTCAAAGGATTGGCTTTAAAATTTCAGAATTTATCAAAAATTGATGTATTTTTAACAATTGATAAAAACAATTGACACACCGTTGCAGGAAACAAAATCACAACACTTGGAACTAGAAATCGAGACATGAAAATTGCAACCGATGATTAAAAAATCGCCAGAAAATTATTCCCTCAAAGGATTGGGTTAAAAATTTCAGAATTTACCAAGAATTGATGTATTTTTAACAATTGATGAAAACAATTCGCACACCGTTGCAGGAAACAAAATCACAACACTTGGAACTAGAAATCGAGGCAAGAAAATTGCATCCGATGATTAAAAAATCGCCAGAAAATTATTCCCTCAAAGGATTGGCTTTAAAATTTCAAAATTTATCAAGAATTGATGTATTTTTAACAATTGATAAAAACAATTGACACACCGTTGCAGGAAACAAAATCACAACACTTGGAACTAGAAATCGAGGCAAGAAAATTGCATCCGATGATTAAAAAATCGCCAGAAAATTATTCCCCCAAAGGATTGGCTTTAAAATTTCAGAATTTATCAAGAATTGATGTATTTTTAACAATTGATAAAAACAATTGACACACCGTTGCAGGAAACAAAATCACAACACTTGGAACTAGAAATCGAGGCAAGAAAATTGCATCCGATGATTAAAAAATCGCCAGAAAATTATTCCCCCAAAGGATTGGCTTTAAAATTTCAGAATTTATCAAGAATTGATATATTTTTAACAATTGATAAAAACAATTGACACACCGTTGCAGGAAACAAAATCACAACACTTGGAACTAGAAATCGAGGCAAGAAAATTGCATCCGATGATTATAAAATCGTCAGAAAATTATTCCCTCAAAGGATTGGCTTTAAAATTTCAGAATTTATCAAGAATTGATGTATTTTTAAGAATTGATCAAAACAATTGTCACACCGTTGCAGGAAACAAAGTCACAACACTTAGAACTAGAAATCGGGAGATGAAAATTGCATTCGGCGATTATAAAATTGCTAGAAAATTATTCTATTGGGGAATTGGCTTTATAATTTTAAAATTTACCTAGAATTATTGTACTTTTAAGAATTGACACTCCGTTGAAGGGCAATTAAAAAGATTGCTTTAAATTTAGATTCGTAATTAAACATGTGGTGCTACAATTACTAAGCCCATATATGTTTAAAGTACACGTGCGCACCCCGAATAAATACACTGCAAATGTGTAAATTAAGGTTAGGATTAAATTGACATTTAAACAGTATTACCAACTATTCCCGTACAATTCGATTGACAGCCACTGAGAGCGCCAATTCCCCCCGTGTTCCATTTACTCGGGATTAATTATCGAGCGGATTGACAGTCGAATTTGGAGGGCGCGGGGGGGCGGTGGTCCATTCTTCTTCCGAATTAGCGGCGCGGCGGAGATAATGCGAATTTGCAAAATAAACAGGTTATTAGGGCGAGACGGGCGCGCCGCCGGGGGAGGAAAAAGGTTCGGGCTTTAATTAAATCCGGGGGGTTTGTTTTGCATATGAATATGCGTATAAGGGAAAAATGTCAATCTGTTTGGTCTGGACGTCGATGGGGGGGATGGTAATTACTCCTGGAAAATGATATTAGTTCTGGAGAGGGACGTTTGTTTTAAGCAAACGGGGGGGTCGAAACTTAAATATTTACATATATTCCCGGATTTCGGGCGGGGCGCGCCTCGCCCCGAATTAATATTCTAAACAGATGTTTCGGTCGCCCCCTTTGTAATCATTTACATAGAATAATAGTTCCACACTCGGATAGTTTTTCCGGGAAATTTGGTCCGAGCGCCGGGTTCCCATTTAGCATATTCTGGAGGATAGAGAATAGAGAGGAAAAGGGCGGAGTCGCGTTAATTGTGAGAACGGACAATCTGGGGTGGGATTAAGGACACCAGGGATTACCTAGCCCTCTCCCTGTACCGATGGTGTTAAAATTACAGGATCTGCAGTTTACACAATAATAATACAACTATTAAAGGTTGCTAAATATTTTAATAATTTAAAATCAGTCCGGATTTTAACTGATTGAGGTTGGCAGCACTTACTTTGTGATACATTTTTAATTAAATAAAACACACTTTTACTTAGTTAAGATCACACTGTTTATTTATTAGTGATTTTGTTCAGTGTTTTCATTTTTGATCATTTGAAATTGTTGTTACTAATTCGAATTCGGTTTATACGCCGGTGCCAGCAACGTTAATTAAACACACGCATGCCAAATTTACACAGCTGAAGAAACTCGCGATAGACGTCCAGTTAGGCCTACAACTGTGCACTTTTGCATTTTTGAAATAATAAATAATTCCGTTCCATTTGGCAAGGGCCACTCGGTACAATAGAAGACAAATAGGCGTAAACCGAAGCTACAAAAAAGTTAATGGAATTGTAATGTTTCTCTCCCCGTTTTAAATCTGCGCGAGACTTGCGGATGCGCCCCCTGGTAATTATTTCCAGGCGGCGCGCAACCCTTCCGCTTCCCCTCCAAATGATAACAAAAAAGGAAAACAGAAATAATTATAAACTCGCCGAGAATTCCCGTCGCCGTATATTACCGTTATTGTCCTCTAAAAAAAATAACCCGGACTGAAAGGTCAGTGGTCAATTTTTGGTGATCGAAGAGACAATACTCGTTTTTAAATTGTTTTTCCATCCCCATAAAAATCTAGCGAGGGGGTGTTTACATTTTGATTGAATCAAGGTTTGAGTACATTTAGAAAATTGTTTTTATATTTATTACATTTAAACGAAAATGCGTAATTTTGAAATTGCAATAAGTTGTGTTCTCGTGTAATTATCGGAAAATGTATTAATAAATATTATTAAATTCTTACAGAATCATAAAGTAGGATAGGGTTTGAGGAAATTTAGAAAATTTCAAAGTTATGGCAATTGTTTTTGTATTTATTTAATTTAAACGAAAATGCGCAATTTTGAAATTGCAATAAGTTGTGTTCTCGTGCAATTATCTGAAAATTGATTAATAAATTTTATTAAATTCTTACAGGATCATAAAGTAGGATAGGGTTTAAGGAAATCTAGAAAATTTCAAACTGATGGCAATTGTTTTTATATTTATTTTATTTTATTGAAAATGCGCAATTTTTGAATTGCAATAAGTTGTGTTCTCATGCAATTATCTAAAAATTTATTAATAAATATTATTAAATTCTTACAGAATCATAAAGTAGGATAGGGTTTATGGAAATCTAGAAAATTTCAAACTGATGGCAATTGTTTTTATATTTATTTTATTTAATTGAAAAATGCGCAATTTTTGAATTGCAATAAGTTGTGTTCTCGTGCAATTATCTAAAAATTTATTAATAAATATTATTAAATTCTTACAGAATCATAAAGTAGGATAGGGTTTGAGGAAATTTAGAAAATTTCAAACTTATGGCAATTGTTTTTATATTCATTTTATTTTATTGAAAAATGAGCAATTTTTGAATTGCAATAAGTTGAGTTCTCGTGCAATTATCTAAAAATTTATTAACAAATATTATTCAATTCTTACAGAATCATAAAGTAGGATAGGGTTTAAGGAAATCTATAAAATTTCAAATTGATGGCAATTGTTTTTATATTTATTTTATTTAATTGAAAAATTAGCAATTTTTGAATTACAATAAGTTGTGTTCTCGTGCAAGTATCCAAAAATTTATTAATAAATATTATTAAATTCTTACAGAATCATAAAGTAGGATAGGGTTTAAGGAAATCTAGAAAATTTCAAATTGATGGCAATTTTTTTTATATTTATTTTATTTTATTGAAAAATGCTCAATTTTTGAATTGTAATAAGTTGTGTTCTCGTGCAATTATCTAAAAATTTATTAACAAATATTATTAAATTCTTACAGAATCATAAAGTAGGATAGGGGTTAAGTAAATTTAGAAAATTTCAAACTCATGGCGACTGTTTTTATATTTGTTTTATTTAATTGAAAAATGAGCAATTTTTGAATTGCAATAAGTTGTGTTCTCGTGCAATTATCTAAAAATTTATTAATAAATATTATTAAATTCTTACAGAATCATAAAGTAGGATAGGGTTTAAGAAAATCTAGAAAATTTCAAACTGATGGCAATTGTTTTTATATTTATTTTATTAAATTGAAAAATGTGGAATTTTTGAATTGCAGTAAGTTGTGTTCTCGTGCAATTATCCGAAAATTTATTAATAAATATTATTAAATTCTTATAGAATCATAAAGTAGGATAGGGTTTGAGGAAATTTAGAAAATTTCAAACTTATGGCAATTGTTTTTGTATTTATTTCATTTAAACAAAAATGCGCAATTTTTGAATTGCAATAAGTTATGTTCTCGTGTAATTATCCGAAAATGTATTAATTATTTTGACTAAATTCCTACTAAATTATAAATTAGAATCAGGTTTGAGTTAATTTATAAAATTTCAAACTCATGGCGATTGTTTTTATATTTATTTTATTTAATTGTGTTTAATTAAGTTGTGTTCTTGTGCAATTATCCGAAAATGTATTAATAAATTTGATTAAATTCCTACTGAATCATAAATTAGAATCAGGTTTGAGTAAATTTAGAAAATTTAAAAATTGTGGCAATTGTTTTTATGATTATTTTATTTTATTGGAAAATGCGCAATTTTTGAATTGCAATAATTTGTGTTCTCGTGAAATTATCCGAAAATTTATTAATAAATTTGATTAAATTCCCACTGAAACATAAATTAGAATCAAGTTTGAGTAAATTTAGAAAATTTCAAAATTGTGGCAATTGTTTTTATATTTAATTTATTTAATTGGAAAATGTGCAATTTTTGAATTGCAATAAATTGTGTTCTCATGCAATTATTCGAAAATTAATCAATTAATTTTACTAAATTCCTACTGAATTATAAATTAGAATCTGGTTTGGGTAAATTTAGAAAATTTCAAAATTGTGGCAACTGTTTTTATATTTATTTTATCCAAACCGAAATGCGCAATTTTGGAATTGTAATAAGTTGTGTTTTCGTGAGATTGTGTGAAAATTGAATCAAAAGGATTTTTAATTTTTTTTTAATCACTTTGTTAAATCAGTTTTGAGTGAATTTGGAGGGTTTAAATTGCGTGCCAATTGTTTTTGCATTTATTTTTTCGAAACGTAAAATTCGCATTTTTTTAAATTTGCAATAAATTGTGTTTTCAAAGGTTTATTTTCAAATATTGATTGAATCGTATAGTAGAATCAGTTTTGAGTAAATCTGAAAAGTTTTCATTGCATTGCGATTGTTTTTATATTTATTTCACCCAAACGAAAAATGTGTTCATGTGGGATTATCTGCGAATTTAATGGAGGAGTATTTTCAAATTTTCATTGAATCATATAATAGAATCAGTTTTTAGTAAATCTGGAAAGTTTAAATTTTTGACAGTTGTTTTCATATTTATTTTGTCCAAACGGAAATTGTGCAATTTTGGAATTGAAACAAGTTGTGTTCTCGTTCGATGATCTGAAAATTTATTGAAGAGAAATTTTGAAATTTTTATTGAGTCATATCGTAGCATAAGTTTTGAGTAAATCCGAAAGTTTTAATTGTACGGCGATTGTTTTTATATTTATTTTATCCAAACAAAAAATGCTCAATTTTGAAATTATGATTAGTTGTGTTCATGTGGGATTATCTGGGAATTTAGTGGAGGAGTATTTTAAAATATTCATTGAATCGTATAGTAGAATCAGTTTTAAGTATATCTGGAAAGTTCAAATTTTATGGCAATTGTTTTTATATTTATTTTGTCCTAACGCAAATTGTGCAATTTTGTAATTGAAACAAGTTGTGTTATCGTTCGATTATCAGAAAATTTATTGAAGAGAAATTTTGAAATAATTTTTATTGAGTCATATAGTAGCATCAGTTTTGAGTAAACCTGAAAAGTTTTAATTATACGGCGATTGTTTTTATATTTGTTTCAACCAAACGAAAAATGCCCAATTTTGAAATTATGATTAGTTGTGTTTATGTGGGATTATTTCTGAATTTAGTGAAGGAGTATTTCCAAATTTTCATTGAATCATATAGTAGAATCAGTTTTGAGTAAATCTGGAGAGTTCAAATTTTGTGGCAATTATTTTTGTAAAAAAAAATATCCAATTTTGAAATTACCATGAGTTGTGTTCATGTGAGATTATCTGGTAATTTAGAGAATAAGTATTTTCAAATTTTTATTGAATCATATAGTAAAATCAGTTTTGAGTAAATCTGGAAAGTTTAAATTTTGTTGCAATTGTTTTTATATTTATTTTATCGAAACGGAAAATGCGCTTTTTTGATTGGCAATAAGTTTGTGTTCTCGTGCGATTATCGTGTGTTATTACTATTAAGTAGAATTAGAGTAAATATAGCGACTATCTGGTATTTAGTGAAGACGTATTTTCGAATTTTTCGTGGATCAAAAAATAGAATTTTTTTTTTTTAATATTTTGAGAGAACAATTTATAATTATGATTATGAAACTAAGAATTGTCGTATTTTGGCAAGTATATCTTATGCGTAAAGGTTCTTAAATCGAAAACTTCAGCTTCACATTAATTTAGTTTTAATCAGATTAAATTTAACATATAAAAATGTACCAAGAATTTAATTCGTCCAATTCAAATCAACGACTATTTCATATTAATAACAATTATTTCCTTCTTACAGTTTCACTATCAAACGCGGTTATCAACAGTTCGAGGTAAGTTCATTATTTATATATTCACAACAAGTTTAAGATTCTGATTTACTAAAATAACTACAATTTTCAACAAATACAGATCCATCTCCGTCGTATAAAAAAATTCGTCTTATTTGAGTTGTTTTACCAGTGACGTACAGTTAATCAAAAAATTTTCAAAAACATTTTTTGAGCAAAATTTTCGTTCGTTTTGCATGTTTTCGGTCGGAATTTTCAAATCGCCAGTTGCAAGTGAAACCGATGTATTTGCATACAAGAAGCAGCGTTTGATAAAAAGGACACCACGAATTGGTCCGGTATGCGAGCCTTGAAGTATCCCAGAAAAAAAAAACTCAATTTTTTCAGATTGTTCCCTACAATACAGTACGCATCCGGAAATACATCTAACGAAAGAGAGAAGCTAAAAAGCTCATGAATTAGATTACATAATGATTATAAAATGTAGATGGAATTTCGTCTGGCCCAGGTGAAGACTTGTTGTCTAGTTGCAGTATTAATTAATAAATAATAATAATTATTATTATTTTTATTTAACTTTATTTATTATTATTATTATTATAATTCGAAACCTCTTGTAGTGTAATTTTGAAATCACTGTAACTAATCAATTCCCCATGTTCTTGAAATGTATATATTATTATGTTAACCCTTTTAGTGGCTAATTAAATTTCATGACACTTTTTTTAATAAATTCTCATTTTTTGACTGTTTAAATAAAGTAACCTGAATATATAAATATTCAACCTGTTAGTAACTCATTTAAAATCTTTATGTCTTTATTTTAAAACAACAATAATTGATGTCTGTGTCGTCGTTCTCGTCAACATTGGGAATCTATGCAACTCGTTTAAAATCTTTATATTTTTATTAAAAAAAAAAACAATAATTGATGTCTGTGTCGTCGTTGTCGTCAACATTGTTGGTTGGGAATCTATTCGCCGGAGAGAGTAACGAGCAATTATTTTTACGTCCAACATCCAAACGAAACAAATGAATCACGGCGAACATCCTCGACGAGAGCGGATTAACTGTCTACACGTATAATCCGATTTGCGTTCGCGAATTAAATCAAATTGCAAAAATGCGTGTCTGCGCCCACTATCACTCCAAATTACCGGTTTTAATTAATCGTGGGTTGGGATTGATGACCTTGTAACTGTTACACGTACACGCGCTCGCGATAAAAATGAAATTAAATGCACATGCAAATTACTGATTAGCGTACAACCTACTTTCCTTTTTTTATGTCACTCCTTCAAGTGAAAAAAAAATCGAATCCGAATTCTCTGTTAATTGAACTGTAGCAAAATAGCAGTGAGGGCTCGCGGGGTGACTCATGGTACGGCCGAGGTAGCAGGGGTGGTAATACAGACCCTAGCTATCTGACTTGTGGTACGGCAAAGGTAGCAGATAGGGTCGGTTACAGAGATCTGCATTACCACCTCTACTACATCGGCCGTATCGTGCGTCATGGTCCGAGGTAGCACAGAGGGTCGGTTGCAGAGATCTGTATTACCACCTCTGCTACCTCGGCCGTACCACGAGCAGTCACTGCAAAATAGGGACAATATCGCCAGACATTTCGAACATGAAATGTACAACAAGATGCGTCTTTCCGGAGGCACCACTCCATCCTATCTCACTCGTGGTACGGCTGAGGTAGCAGAGAGGGTCGGTTACAGAGATCTGCATTACCACCTCTACTACCTCGACCGTATCGTACGTCATGGTGGCTGAGGTAGCACAGAGGGTCGGCTGCAGAGATCTGTATTACTACCTCTGCTAAATAGGGACAATATCGCCAGACATTTCGAACATCAAACGTACAAGAGCAAAATATTCATCTTGCGTCTTTCCGGAGGCACCGCTCCATCCGACCGGACGGGAAAGTAATAAATAATTCGCAAGGGGTCTCTCTCGCCGGCCACTCACTAATCAATAACAAATTCAACCCGGAGTCCCGGCCGGAATTAACCAGAAACTCATCCGCGCGAGGGAAAATATTCCGAACCGGATTTCCGCGCGCCAAATCCAATTAAAGAAATATCTTCTGGATTCCTTACCGGGGGGTTGTACACACACATAAATATAACGTAAAATCGATTTACTCATGGCAGAAGAGACTGGCGCGTGTATTTTTTTTTAAAGCGTTCATCCCCACGTGAAATATTAATAAATAGAAAAAGTCGGTTGCATGTGTATCGATTTCACAAAGGCATGAATAAAATAATGCGGGATGGAAGTGATGGAGTATTATCGCCCGAACATTTTTATTTTCTGTTTGGGTACGATATGAGTTTATTAAATAATTTATTTGGGTGGTTGTCTTGAAAAAAAAACATTCCATTGCAATCCATTAATTAAATTTGCGGTGGTGGATGAAAATGCATGATGTACGTGATGTCGGAATATATTTTGTAACTGAAATAGAATATCGAATATATTAATCCCCATCCCTGACAATCACAAATTGATGTAACAGATATGAGTGACTAAATTTTGCCTAAAATTATACTGGTTTGGGCAAATGTGTCGGCCGTGATAGTTAAAATAAATAATGGAAACTCGTAGGTATAGAAAAAATTACTTCCCACCCTAGGGTGAGAAATGATTATTTCTCTCCCTTGGGAGAAAATTGTTATTTTGACAGGCTGAAAACTCGACATGAGAAAAAAAGTTGCCTCATACGATAAGAGAGGCCATTCCATGCTCGTCACCTCAGGGCGGTAATTGGGTTTTACGTGCTGGGTAACTAGGGCGCGCACAACCCTCCTTTCTTACCCTGGACTTAGGACCAGGTAATGGCGGAGTTACGATTTTTGTTTGATTTGTAGACAGGTACCGTTTTCAAAGATAACAAGAAGTATTTCGTATTTTTTTAAATTTGGTTCTCGTTTATCACGTGGTGAAACATTCTTAATAGTAAGTGTTGTTAAAATGAGGCACTTGGTTGGTTTCACAATTTTATACTATTTATAATAAATAGTATAAAATTTTAATCATTTTAACAACCCTTATTTCGAAAAAATTGAAGAGAATACAAATTTTGCAAGGTAACCATTCAGAAAAAAAAAACAAGTGAGAATCCTATTTTGGCTTTTCTTTCGTTTTATGGCTTTAAATGTTTATATTGCTTTCCGAAAAGGAAAATAATTAATTTTCGAGAAAAATAAAGAAATCTAAGATTTTCCGGGTCTCACTTCCGATTATGATACAAAAGCCCTATTAAACATGTGAGTCTATATTTGGATTTGGCGTTGTTATATATATTGAGATTTTCCCGGCAAAAGTCGGTCGATATCGTAAAAAAAAATTCATAAAGTTTAACGATTTCGCATCAGAATCCCAGGAACGAAAAAAGGTGTAATATTTCCCGCCAAAAATCAATCGATTTCTTTAAAAAATTTCAACAAATTTTACGATTTATATCAGGATTCTAGGAACGAAAAGAGGTATTTTCCACCAAACATTTTCTACCAAAAATCGATTGATTTCTTTTAAAATTTTCAACAAAATTTACGATTGTCATGGGTGTCTATATTAGGATTTGGCATGGGTATCTATTTTGGGATTTGGCGAAAGGATTTGGCCTGTGTACTACTATGGAAAAGATGGCGAAAAACATTTGTGAAAAATTCCGGAACAACTAGTGGTTAAATTTATCGAGTTTTTCTTTTTTTTATGGCTGCATATGCTTGTGACATTTCCCAAAAAAAAGATCAAATTCATCAAGCGGTTTTTGAAAAAAAATAAAAAAATATAGTCGAAGTACGCCTTTACTATTCAGCGATTTTTTTAAGAAAATTCCGGAACAACTGGTGATAATGTTTTTTGTTTTTTTTGTTTGTTTTAAAGCTGCATATGTCTGTAATGTTTTCTAATAAAAATTAATCAAATTTATAAAACGGTTTTTGAAAAAGTGCGCATTTATTTATGGAAAATCCCGGAACAACTAGCGATCTTTTTTTTTACGTTTCTTTAATTTTATAGTTGCATATGTCTGTTATGTTTTCTGAAAAATTTAATCAAATTTTCATAAAGAAATTTCTGAGAAAATTTAAGAAATCACGCTGAAAATGCGCATTTATTACTCTTCGATTTTTATGGAAAATTCCGGAACAACTAGTAGTCAAATTTTCTGTTTTTTTTAATTTAATGGCTGAATATGTCTGCAATATTTCCTAAAAAAATTCATCAAATACACCTGGCGGTTAAAAAAAAATATTAAAAATCTCGGAAGTGCGCATTTATTACTTGGCGATTTTTTATGGAAAATTCCGAAACAACTAGTGTCTTTTTTTGGTTTTTTTGTTTTTTTTATGGCTGCATATGTTTGCAATATTTCCTGAAAAATTCATCAAATTCATCAAGCGGTTTTTGAAAAAAAAATGTAGTTTATTAATCAGCGATTTTTAATGGAAAAATCCGGAATAACTAGTGACCAATTTTTTTGGGCTTTTCTTTTGTCTTATGGCTATTGTTTGTAATGATTCCTATTTTTTTTTTATCAAATTCATCAAGTTTAAAAAACAAAAAATTAAAAATCTAGTCGAAAGTGCGCTTTTATTACTCGGCGTTTTTCTATGGAAAATTCTGGAATAACTGGTGATTAAATTTTTTGGAAGTTTGTTTTGTTTTATAGCTGCATATATCTGCTATTTTCTGAAAAAAATTAAAAAATTTGATCAAGAAACTTTTGAGGAAATTTAAGAAATCACGTTGAAAATGCAGATTTTTCTATAGAAAATTCGAGAATAACCAGTGATACATTTTCCTGGGTTTTTCATTTGACTTTTAGCTGCATACGTAATATACAATGTTTACTAATAAAATTAATCAAATTCATCAAACGGTTTTCGAAAAACTTTTTTTGGGTTTTGTTTTACATCTGGAAAATCTGAAAAATTCATAAAGCGGTTTTCGAGGAAATTGAAGAAATCAAGTTGAAAATTGCAGATTTATCATACAGCGATATTGTATGGAAAATTCCGGATAAGCTAGTAATAGGGTGATATGAGTTTTTATTTTTTTTGTAGCTGATGGCTTTGTCTATATTGCTTTCTAAAAAAATCAAACGAGTGTCAAAAAAATAAAATAAAAAATCGGGTCAAAATTGCTTTTTATAATATAATATAATATATTTTATTATGATTTATTGACGGTAAATCACGTTTTTACAATAAAATTAAAAAAAAATCAAAAACTAAAATTAATCACAATGTCTGAATAAACCGGTGTGCTACATATTAAACTTATATAATACAAAAATTATGTAAATTAAGTAGCCATTTTTTTATAGAAAATTCCAGAATAACAATGATCATTTATTTTTTATTTTTTATTTTGTTTTATAGCTAGATATATCTATAGTGCTTTCTAAAAAAAATCAAATTCATCTAGCGGTTTTCAAAACCGAGCAAGTTGAATTTCTGGATAAAAATGTAATTTTCGGCAGCCAATAATCTATCCTTATTACCCTCCTTATATACCCACATTGCCCTCTGATTACCCTCTCATTATCTTCCTTATATATCCTCATTACACCCCTTTTAAGTTGCTGAAAAAATATTAAAACGCATTACTTCATCACCCCCACCGAAACTTCCTGTTATACGAGAGTTATCAGCTGCTCCAAACACGGGGTAAGATAACTGCGGATTATTTACTTCCAAACTCTAACATTTCCACTAGCGGATCCAAGGGAGGGACACTGGGGCCATCAAAAATCCTCCAAATCCGCCAAGAAAATCCCCCAGATTTTTGTAGGTTGGCAACACTTTTGCGCGCACAATGTTGCCATTTGCACTTCCGGTTTTCAAGCTCGCCTCCTGTTTTCCTCTACTTGAATTGCGAGAGAAGTAAATGGTTCGGAATTGTTTTAAATGTTTTTAAGGCAGCAATTCCTCATTTATCAAGAGCATCATCATGGCATCTTTTTAATTCAAGGTCATCCTGCCACTATCGATTGTTAGTAAATGTATTGTCTCCTAATAAACGCATTATCATGGCATATTTTTAATAATAAGTGGTAATAACTCGGGCATATCAATTCCGTGCAGTTCTTGGTTATTTAATAACGCTCACGTCCCGACAGAGCTAATGCAATTTTATTACCGTTAGTAATGGGTTTAACATTGTAACCCTGAATTTTTAAAGGATCTCTTTACACTGCAGCACCATTCGATCCAACGCAAATTGGATTATCCTACTCCATCCCAGAGGGATAAAATTATTTTCTTGCGGTATCATGGAATATTTAATAATTTTTAAATTACCACAACTCAGTGATAAAATAATTGTCTGTTTGATAAGGGGCGAAATTATAGTCGCAATATAAACAATTACATTTTATCGAAAAAATAAAATTTACAGACAGTTTATTTTCTTTTTACTTTGGCGTTAACTTACGATTATGATGCTACAGAATATCGTTTTTATCTTTGTAATTAGTGTATTCAGTTTTTGGTATTTTTTTGTGTAAGCAAAATTATATCGTTTATTTCTTTACTAACGAAACAAATTCTCGTTAGAATTTTTTCTCTCCTTAATCCCATGCCTTTCTGCCGTAACTAATTTTTATTCTTGTACTCACGTTGACTGCTAATTTTATCTCTTTGTTCCCATAAAATTACCTCGCGCAGTTAAATCAATTTAAACATTTGGACTGCCCTAAACGACTTATTTACAGCGGGCGGGTAACAATTTCGGGAATATCCGTTTCCAGACAATTGGTTAAATGAACGAGGAACCCTCGCAGAGTCCCTCCGGACTAAGAATCCCTTAATCCGATCCGGCGAACCGACGAGAGCTAGTGTGTCGCCCTCTTTGCGAATTTTTAAAGGGGCGCGCCGCACCCGAAATTTAATTTATCCGCCTGTTGATCGAAACCCTCACTAAATCCACACTAATCGTCACATTTGCGCCGATATCATCCCCTTTCATTCCACCAATTCCAGCCCTCGATGACCCAAATTCGATTGCCACGGGACCAAACTCTGCCCACGGATTAGATGCACACGCACAATTGATAAAGTTTTAAGTGATTTTTATCCACGTGCAAACTGCCAGTTTTAAATTTCGGATGTTTGCACGTAATTGATCTTAATTTGAGTGGAGGATATAGCCAGTACGTGCTCCCGGAAGTAAAAATGGTAACACTGTACGCGCAAAATGGCTGCCAAGACAGATAGCTGTAGTGCAGACAGGTATAGTCTGTTCGTTGGAATTTGGCGGCTGAGGTCGTAAACCGGTCGGTCCGCCCTGAGGACCGACGCACCCTCGATGATAAGGTATTGGTGGTTCGTATTATTGCATCCGATAGATTTATTACTGTTCGCTCCTATTAGTATAAGCACTTTTACACCAGTACTTCTCAGCAAAGATTGGATTGAGATAAAAAATATTACGATCACTACTTACCGAGCTCTGACCCTCTTTTACGACCACAGCCGCCAGATTTCAGAGAACAGGCTATAGCCGTTATTACAAGACTATTTGTCTCTGGGAAACCGCTAGCCATTTTGCGCGTACAGTGTTGCCTTTTTTACTTTCGGGAACACTCAGGGCGGACCGACTGTTTTACGACCTCAGCCGCCAAATTCTAACGAACAGACTATACCTATCTCTACTACAGCTACCTGTCTTGACAGCTATTTTGCGCGTACAGTGTTGCTATTTTTACTTTCGGGAACACCCATCCTTTACTAATTTGTAATTATTTAATTTTATTTGTTATCTAAAAGTTTCATTAATTTTTTAAATGTATGTACAGGTTGATACCCATTAATAAAAATATTATATTATTATTCAAGTCGGAAATGGAACCGTGTTATTGTTAATTTATATACAAATTGAGTAAGCCTCATTCTCACCTTCCATTATAGTACTGAATAATGTATTTCGTTATGTACGTGACTTACCATAGTTAAATAATTGAATGAATCTAATGTATACTTGTCGTCCATAACGTGGAATTATTTTTGCAACTGCACCAATGTAATATTTATGCGAATGAAAGGTGCATCGGCTGCAATTCTGCTCGTACACCCACAATTTATAAATGACATCGTGAAGAGTGGTAGAAATAGTCGGTTATTATAAGTTTCTCGCATGGAATATTCAGCGGTGGTATTAATTCGCCATCGTAAAAACGACAGTTTAAGCCCAGTTATTATTAACGGCCTATCGACCCACGGCTAGGGTAATTGATAAGTGCGGAGGAAACCCTCGTCACGCAAAAATCCGCTAATTTTCCTTCGCACGCAGTCGAGTTGGAAAGGTATCAACAAACTCGATTAAGCCGTGTCACCTATCAGCAAGATTTGTCATGTAACATAATTTTGGTTTCTTTACAAATAAGCTTCGACCAAAGAAAAGACTCACGAACTTCTCGAAGATGAATTGAAATGCGATATCGAGTGTGCAATATTCTTAATGGCATCGTTTTCACACGGATGCACTGCCAAACTTTTGGGAGCGGATTAGAAAACGTAACATGTTGCTCATTGAGAGCACTTGATGTGGGAAGGGAATAATATTTATAAAGGTGAATATAAACTATGACAACCCGTAGCTTACGATAACGGTTATTTTCAACAAGACGGGGCTAGTGCTCACACATAATCCCTCCGGTTAGGGCCTGCCTGGTGGTAGCTAATGCTATACACTCGCATAAAATGTATTCCTTCTGACAATCCACACGGTCTACAAGCAGCCCACCTCGTGAGGATGATATTTCACTTCGCAATGGAGACCGGGGATGAGTCCTAACTCTGCTTTAGTGAGGCGTAAAAACTGTTTAACTCAGTCAATCGATAATAAGAGTAAATACGGAGGGTAGAGAAAAAATAATCAGAGGGCAATAAGGGTACATAAAAAGAGAATTCCGTAAAAACTAGAATATTTCAATGTGAACGGAAATGAAATTAAAAAAAAAATTGCAACAAATTCGTCGACGCGAAAAAAATATAAAAACAATTGCCATCGACTTGAAACTTTCCAAAACAACTGACAATACTTGTGATTCTACATTTCCGTAAAAATTAGAAATGCATTGGTTCTAAATTTTAGAATATTTCAATGTGAACGGAGATGAAATTTAAAAAAAATTGCAACAAATTCGTCGACGCGAAAAAAATATAAAAACAATTGCCATCGTCTTGAAACATTCCAAAACAACTGACAACACATGTGATTCCACATTTCCGTAAAAATTAGAAATGCATTGTTTCTAAATTTTAGAATATTTCAATGTGAAAGTAGATAAAATTTAGAAAAAAATTGCAATAAATTCGTCGACGCGAAAAAAATATATAAAAACAATTGCAATCGACTTGAAACTTTTCAAAACAACTGATAACACATGTGATTCTACATTTCCGTACAAATTAGAAATGCATTGTTTCTAAATTTTGGAATATTTCAATGTGAACGGAGATGAAATTAAAAAAAAAAATGCAACAAATTCGTCGACGCGAAAAAAAATATAAAAACAATTGCCATCGACTTGAAACTTTCCAAAACAACTGACAACACATGTGATTCTACATTTCCGTAAAAATTAGAAATGCATTGTTTCTAAATTTTAGAATATTTCAATGTGAACGGAGATGAAATTTAAAAAAAAATGCAACAAATTCGTCGACGCGAAAAAAATATAAAAACGATTGCCATCGACTTGAAATTTTACAAAACAACTGACAACACATGTGATTCTACATTTCCGTAAAAATTAGAAATGCATTGTTTCTAAATTTTAGTATATTTCAATGTGAACGGAGATGAAATTTAAAAAAAAATGTAACAAATTCGTCGACGCGAAAAAAATATAAAAACAATTGCCATCGACTTAAAACTTTCCAAAACAACTGACAACACATGTGATTCTACATTTCCGTAAAAATTAATAATGCATTGTTTCTAAATTTTGGAATATTTCAATGTGAACGGAGATGAAATTAAAAAAAAAATTGTAACAAATTCGTCGACGCGAAAAAAATATAAAAACAATTACCATCGACTTGAAACTTTCCAAAACAACTGACAACACATGTGATTCTACATTTCCGTAAAAATTAATAATGCATTGTTTCTAAATTTTAGAATATTTCAATGTGAAAGTAGATAAAATTTAGAAAAAAATTGCAATAAATTCGTCGACGCGAAAAAAATATATAAAAACAATTGCAATCGACTTGAAACTTTTCAAAACAACTGATAACACATGTGATTCTACATTTCCGTACAAATTAGAAATGCATTGTTTCTAAATTTTGGAATATTTCAATGTGAACGGAGATGAAATTTAAAAAAAAAATGCAACAAATTCGTCGACGCGAAAAAAAATATAAAAACAATTGCCATCGACTTGAAACTTTCCAAAACAACTGACAACACATGTGATTCTACATTTCCGTAAAAATTAGAAATGCATTGTTTCTAAATTTTAGAATATTTCAATGTGAATGGAGATGAAATTTAAAAAAAAATGCAACAAATTCGTCGACGCGAAAAAAATATAAAAACGATTGCCATCGACTTGAAATTTTACAAAACAACTGACAACACATGTGATTCTACATTTCCGTAAAAATTAATAATGCATTGTTTCCAAATTTTGGAATATTTCAATGTGAACGGAAATGAAATTTAAAAAAAAATTGCAACAAATTCGTCGACGCGAAAAAAATATAAAAACAATTGCCATCGACTTGAAACTTTCCAAAACAACTGACAACACATGTGATTCTACATTTCCGTAAAAATTAATAATGCATTGTTTCCAAATTTTGGAATATTTCAATGTGAACGGAAATGAAATTTAAAAAAAAATTGCAACAAATTCGTCGACGCGAAAAAAATATAAAAACAATTGCCATCGACTTGAAACTTTCCAAAACAACTGACAACACATGTGATTCTACATTTCCGTAAAAATTAATAATGCATTGTTTCCAAATTTTGGAATATTTCAATGTGAACGGAAATGAAATTTAAAAAAAAATTGCAACAAATTCGTCGACGCGAAAAAAATATAAAAACAATTGCCATCGACTTGAAACTTTCCAAAACAACTGACAACACATGTGATTCTACATTTCCGTAAAAATTAATAATGCATTGTTTCTAAATTTTGGAATATTTCAATGTGAACGGAGATGAAATTAAAAAAAAAATTGTAACAAATTCGTCGACGCGAAAAAAATATAAAAACAATTACCATCGACTTGAAACTTTCCAAAACAACTGACAACACATGTGATTCTACATTTCCGTAAAAATTAGAAATGCATTGTTTCTAAATTTTAAAATATTTCAATGTGAATGGAGATGAAATTTTAAAAAAATTGCAACAAATTCGTCGACGCGAAAAAAATATAAAAACAATTGCCATCGACTTGAAACTTTCCAAAACAACTGACAACACATGTGGTTCTACATTTCCGTAAAAATTAGAAATGCATTGTTTTTAAATTTTGGAATATTTCAATGTGAACGGAGATGAAATTAAAAGAAAAATGCAACAAATTCGTCGACGCGAAAAAAATATAAAAACAATTGCCACCGACTTGAAACTTTTCGAAACAACTGACACCACATGTTATTCTACATTTCCGTAAAAATTAGAAATGCATTGTTTCTAAATTTTAGAATATTTCAATGTGAAAGCAGATAAAATTTAGAAAAAAATTGCAATAAATTCGTCGACGTGAAAAAAATACAACAACAATTGCCATCGACTTGAAACTTTCCAAAACAACTAACAACACATGTGATTCTACATTTCCGTAAAAATTAGAAATGCATTGTTTCTAAATTTTAGAATATTTCAATGTGAAAGCAGATAAAATTAAAAAAAAATTGCAATAAATTCGTCGACACGAAAAAAATATAAAAAAACAATTTCTATTCACTTGAAACTTTACAAAATCACTCAATATTAATTCAAGAGTGATTTCGTACAAAATTCAAATACATTCCGTCGATTGCTTTTGCGATTTTTCGTGTAAATTTATGAAAAAAAATTTAAAAATTTTTCTTTTGACGCGAAAAAAATATAAAAACAGCTGTAAAATACTGGAAACTTTCTAAATTTACTTAAAATAATAATAATTCCGTGACGTCTCATGAATCTTGCGAATACCCATTGGAACAACTTTTGGTTTGATTTATTTAGGGAATTATACACATCTTTTAAAAGTAAATTGAACAAAATTTAATTGTTATTTATGTATTTTTTTATTATATAAATCTAATATGTAGCACACCTGTTCATTGGGATTAATTTTAGTTTTAAAATTTTTCAATTATTATTTATTTTTATTATATTGTAAAAAGGTGTTTTACCGTTAATAAATGTATTATTATTATTATTATAAAATACAATATTCTTTCAAAAACTCAAAAAACTCTATCACAGGTTTTAAAGATAACCGACAGAGAACAGCGCTTCAGATTTTTTAATTTGCACGAGTGAAAAACATTATAAAAACAACACACTTGAAATTTTCCAAAGTCACTCAAAATACACTAATCTTAACAATCCGCCAAAAAACTCAAAAAAACTCATCACTGGTTTTCAAGATTTTAAGTTTCACTTCCTCCGAGTGAAAAAAAAAATATAAAAACAAGTACAACACACTTGAAACTCTCTAAATTTACTCAAAATATATTAATCATAATAAGCCTCTAAAAAACCCATAATACCCCATCACAAGTTTTCAAGATAACCGACCGAGAACAGCCCTTAAGATTTTTTAAGTTTCACTTCTTCGGAGTGAAAAAGAAATACAAAAACAACTGTAACACACTTGAAACTTTTCAGATTTACTCAAAATACATTAATCTTAATAAACCTCCAAAAAACTCAAAATACCCCATCACTGGTTTTCACGATAACAACACAAAACACAATTCTGGAAGAATTTTTTAAATCTGCTAATTTGTTCAAGAGATCATTTTAAATGTTAAAACGATGCCTGCGAAAGTTTCATGAGACGAGAAAAATGGCAATGTATTTATTTGAGAATATAAATAAATGCATTGCCATTTTTCTCGTCTCATGAAACTTTCGCAGGCATCGTTTCAACCTTTAAAATAACAAATCAGTGTTTTTAGAATTAATAAAAAAAATCTTGTTTCATTTGAAATTAGAGGTCATGCCTTGGCTCCTTGGCTCTACATAACGAGTCGCCCCTGGATGAAGCTGTTATGTGATGAAAACAATTATGTACTCTTTAAGTAATACGGATAAAACGAACAAATTTGAGATTAGCGACGAGATTCGGGAGTTTTGCAGTTAATTTAGCCGGGATTTTCCATTTTGCGGTAGCCGCCAGCTCATTATCCCCTGACGAGAGCTCGTCTTCATTATTAGGAAATCAGTGAGCTCGTTTACATGAAAGGGGATAGCATTACGGCGAGGCGTCGCCGGCCGTCTGTAAAGGGACGCCGCCGCCGCCGCCGCCGCCGACGACGATGCCGACGGGGAATCGGGCGTCGCCCCCGCAGCGGGCGCAGACAATAGGGACAATGGCCATTTTCGCAGCCCCAAAGACAATGTGGACGCCCCGCGACGCTCGCATGCCCTCCGGATAGACGCCTCCACTTTATTATGCAAACGGGACACCGAATCTGTTCGACAAATTTATGCCGAACGATACGATACGCACAAGCCCACCCGTACAATCCGATCATTAATTATGTTATTTAAAGTAGTTGGAATATAATTTTCCGTAACTTTAATATACACAAATGTATTAAAAATCGTTCATTAATGACCTCTATTAATGAACGATTTTTCATTCATAAACGAAAATGTCTCGATCATTAATCGCTATCATTAACACACTTGTTGGTTAAATAACTATTAACAAGTTAGAATTAAACAAAAATATCGATCTCCTCGAATAATTTGATTCAGTACACAAGAAAAATTATTGGTGTCATCATACAGGATCATAATCAGATGCATCAGGTGTATCTATATCCCGCGATTGATGTCCGCATCGCCATAAATTTAAAAAAAAGTTAGTGTGTAGTGTAACTTCCTCACTACAAGGTAAATAATATTATATGTAATATGAAAAAAAAAATAGCTCAGGGTCACACATTTATAAAATTGAAATTTATAACTCTGTCCATTGTGTGTATTTCCAATACCAGCATGAATTATTTAATAACCAGCTTGTAGTGTAATTGATCATTTATTCAGTCAAGTCAGTAATGGATTGAGGTTATACCTCAATACTTTATAATAATCCGTGTATACCGCTCGACCGGAAAGCCAGTAATCCAGGTGGATAATTAATCAAGCGTAATGTGATAGCCTTGAATCACGAGATCGGCCGGCGTTGTGCCGCGGGGGTGGTTGTTGTTTATGCATGTGCAGTGCTGCGCCGCCCGCATAAGACTAACCAAATAATTAAATCCGCCAATCAGGGTGTCATGTTTGACACGGATAAATCCTCCGGATTCCTGGCGGTTCGCCTCTAAATATTATGACGTCCGGACGCTTGCCCATAAATTGGCCACGGTCATTGTTGTTCGTGTCGCCCGACGGGGGGCGGGAGGGAGTTGTTCAATTGCTGTGTATCTGCGGGAACTAACCGCCACCTGATTATCGGCGAGAACCGTCCCGGAGTCCTAATGGCGGGTATAGTACTAGCCGTAAAAACAAATGACGAGAGTGATAACGGCCCCCCCAACTTTCGGCCGGATTATACCTGTTGTCGATGGGGGTGCGGGCCTTAATGGATGATAAAAGCGTGTCGTCGGTCATTACTCCACTCTTTTACTTTTCTACCATCGTTCGTTTATACAATGTTGGGCCATTACATGCAAATAATAGGCAATCTCTAACTTAAAATATGCGGAGGTTCTACACTAACTTATTCTGTTTGGAATACAGTGACGGTTCGCAGGGTTTTTTCTGGTACGGCCGAGGAACTGCACCTATCTGTATTACCACCTCTTGTTCCTCGGCCGTACCAGAAAAAAACCCGCGAACCGTCACTGTTGGAATACGTGATTTGCGCATACAGAAAACTCTCATATAAAATAAAACAAAAGTATCAGTTTTAATTTTTAAGAAATTAAACATCTTTTCTCAGAAGGATTTGATGGAATTACTAGCGGAAAACCGCGGGGACGGGAAGTAAAAATGGCAACTCCGTACGCACAAAAGCTATACCATGCTATGAAAATCTGGGATAATTTAAAGGCGGGAAATTCGAATCTGCGGCAATTTCATCTCAAAAGGCCGCCAACTGCTAATATCTGGGGAATTTTCATGGCGGGAAATTCAAACTTGGAAGAATTTTATCTGAAAATGGAAACGCTGTTGCGCTTTAAGTTCAAGTTAGAGGCGAGAGTTTCAAATCTGAGAATATAGACGCGTGAAATTAGAATCTGGGGGAATTTCATTTCAAAATGACCGCCAACTGCCAATATCTGGGGAATTTTCATGGTGGGAAATTCAAATTTGGAAGAATTTTATCTGAAAACGGAAACGCTGTTGCGCTTTAAGTTCAAGTTAGAGACGAGAGTTTCGAATTTGGGAATATAGACGCGTGAAATTCGAATTTGGGGGAATTTCATCTCAAAATAGCCGCCATCTTTCGATATCTGAGGGAATTTTAATGCCAGCAAATTCAAATCTGGAGGAATTTTATCTGAAAACGGAAACGTTGTTATGCTTTAAGTTCAAGTTAGAGGCAAGAGTTTCAAATCTGAGAATATAGACGCGTGAAATTCGAATCTGGGACAATTTCATCTCAAAATAGCCTCCAACTGTCAAAATCTGGGAAATTTTCATAGCGGGAAATTTCAATTTGGAAGAATTTTATCTAAAAACGGAAACGCTGTTATGCTTTAAGTATAAGTTAGAGGCGAGAGTTTCGAATCTTAGAATATAGACGCGTGAAATTCGAATCTGGGGGAATTTCATCTCAAAATGGCCGCCATCTTTCGATATCTGAGGGAATTTTAATGCCAGCAAATTCAAATCTGGAGGAATTTTATCCGAAATCGGAAACGTGGAAACGTTCATGTGCTCCAAGTTCGAATTAGAAGCGGGAGCTTCAAATCCGCCAAAAATTCGAATCTGGGGGAACTTCATCTCAAAATGGCCGCCAACTTTCAATATCTGTGGGATTTTTATGGCGGGAAATTTAAATCTGGAAGTATTTCATCTGAAAGCGGAAACCCCGCTATGCTTTAAGCTCAAGTTAGGGGCAGGAGCTTAAAATCAGATAATGTATAGGCGGGAAATTCTAATCCGGGGGAATTTAATCTCAAAATGGCAGCCAACTTTCAATATCTGGGTGAATTTTAATGCCAGGAAATTCAAATCCGGAGGAAATTTATCCGAAAACGGAAACGTGGAAACGTTGTTTTGCTTTAAGTTCGAGTTAGAAGCGCGAGCTTCAAATGCGAGAATTTAGAGGCGGAAAATTCGAATCTGGGGGAATTTCATCTCACAATGACAGCCAACTTTCAATATCTGGGGGATTTCTACGACGAGACATTCGAATTTGGAGGAATTTTATCTGAAAACGGAAACGCTGTCGTGCTTTAAGTTCAAGTCAGAGGCGGGAGTTTCAATTTTCAAGTGGCAACAGTGGAGGTTGGAAGTTCTGCAGTGCTGCCAAAAAAGCATCTGATTGCCGGAGTTCAAGTTAAAGGCGGGAAATTCAAATCTGGAGGAATTTTATCTGAAAACGAAACGCCGTTGTACTTTAAGTTCAAGTTAGAAGCGGAAAATTCAAACCTGAGGAATTCGTATCGCAACAGCGGAGCTTGAAACTTCTACATTGTTGCCAAAAACTTGCGATGCGATTTCCGGAAATTTTGTCAGGTTTTACCCCAGAACGGCAATGCTGTTGAGCTTCAAGCTCGCATTAGTGCCGGAAAATTCAAGTCTGGGGACTTCCAATGCTTATAAGTGTTTCAGTGTTGCCAAAAGGGGACGGTTTTGCGAAAAAAACCTCATTATCCTCCTAATACATCCTCTATTTCCCTCTGATTACCCTTGTCAGGCGCAAAATTGTTGCCAATCAAGGAAAATATGGGTGATTTTAGTGACTGAAAATTCGAATCTGGGAGAATTTCATCTTATAATGACAGTAAACTTTCAATATCTGGGGGATTTCTACACCGAGAAATTCGAATTTGGAGGAATTTTATCAGAAGACGGAAACGCTGTCGTGCTTTATGTTCAAGTTAGAGGTGGGAGTTTCAATTTTCAGGTGGCAACAGCGGAGCTTGGAAGTTCTACAGTGCTGCCAAAAAGGCATCCGATTGCCGGAGATTTCATCCGGGTTCACCCCCAAACACCTACGCTGTTGTGTTTAAGTTCAAGTTAACGACGGGAAATTCAAATCTGGAGGAATTTTATTTGAAAACGAAACGCCGTTGTACTTTAAGTTCAAGTTAGAGGCGGAAAATTCGTATGGCAACAGCGTAGCTTGGAACTTCTACATTGTTGCCAAAAAGTTATGCGATTTCCGGAAATTTCATCAGGTTTTACCTCAGAACGGCAATGCTGTTGAGCTTTAAGCTCGCATTAGTGGCGGGAAATTCAAGTCTGGGGAATTCCAATGCTTATAGGTGTTTCAGTGTTGCGAAAAGGGCACGGTTTTGCGAAAAAAACCTCATTACCCTCCTAATATATTCTCTATTTCCCTTTGATTACCCTTGGCAGGCGCAAAATTGTTGGCAATCAAGGAAAATCTGAGTGATTTTAGTGACTGAAAATTCGAATCTGGGGGAATTTAATCTCAAAATAGCAAAACTGTCAACATTTTATTGGCGGAAAATTCAAATCTAGAGGAATTTTTTCCCAAAACGGCAACGAAGTTTGACCTTTAAATTCAAGTTGAAGAATTCACAACGTTTCAACTGCGGCGCTTGCAAGTTCTATATTGTTGCCACAAGGGAAATTTTGTCCGGTTTCATGCCACGATGGCATCCATTCCAGAGTTATCGCCAAAAAGCAGAAAAACAATTTTACGCTAAAGTATATTTTCGACAACTACAATCGATTGATTCATTTCGTTCGAGTTATGCAGAACGATCAAACGCATAGTTTCGTTCCCCCCCCCCCCCCTCTTAATTAGTTACCTTTTTGATCCCCCCTGCATCCTCTCCGCACCCTTCATAGGTTGCCATTTTCCTCACACGATTCACGAGTTTGTAAAATGCGGTTAAACACATCAATGCATTTTATTTCCTTGTTTGTTACTATTTCAAGCTGTAATAATCGCGTGACTGGCACACTCCGCACACATTTTTTTTTATTGTTATTATTCCTCCGGTACTAAACGTGAGCATAAACAGAACGATAACTCATCATCCCCTTGTTTCGTCGCTGGCTGGCGCGTCGAAATTAATCACGCCCGATGGAAAATTGTTTTGCAACAATAATAAGTAAACAAGAAACGGGATGATTACGATCCGATGATGAATTTATGACGGCCAATATAGGCGAGGGAGATTGATGCCCCGTCCCAAAACTGCGAAACTGATACGTACGCAAAAAATAAGGTCCAATTTTTTTCCCATTGTAATTTGTTGCTCGTTTCACCGCCCACGAGGGCTTATCGCCATCTTGATTGCGACGCGAATTTAAAGTGCAGTTATGGAAATTGCAGTTTAGATCGACACGCAATTACCTGGAAAAGGGGATTTATGTTGTGATAAAACGCGACCGAGTGAGAAGTTGAGTACTGGAATTTGTTAGGTAATACGTCTTGACATGGGATATTAATCGTTTTTTAATATTTAGTTGGAATTTTGTCATTAGTAAGATTAAGATATGTTTCATTTACTTGTACTGTATTCATTCATAATGAGTTGAGTATGAAGAAATTAATATTTTCATCCAAACTGCGTTTTAATAGTGATTATGTATGCAACCCAGTTTACTCTACCTAGGCGATTAGAGTTGTATACCAAGCACTAGATGCGTGTCGTAAATTCAATTGGCTCCGGAGATTCTTGTCGCGTTCTCTCGCGTTCCTCGACGTGTGAGGGTAAAGTTTACGCAAAGTGAGAAATAAACGTCTCGAGTACTCGGTAATACTGTAACTACAAACTGGATTCGTTAACGATCGCGTAAAACTGTTACGCGAGTTAATCAAGGATGTAGGAATTATTTTATTCATCCGAGAAATATTTCGGACGTGGAATATTACAGATTAGGGGACGAAGTTTGCAAATGAAAGTTTTGACTTCGGGCGTAATTAAAGCCAGTTATGGCTCACGTAGATCACATATCCGGAGGGTGGCATGGCCCGCCTCCAGTCGGCCTGGATGGATGTAGTTAAGGGAAAGAGAAGAGATTAGGATCGTCCCCGTCGGGAGATCCACTTTATCCCTGGAGTAAATTTATCCGTGCGTAAGGGAGAGTGTTTCTCCTTTTATCTTATTTCAAATTAAAGTCTTGTTTATTTGGAAGCCCCGCCAGAGCTGAATTATTGACCCTTTCCCGGTTATTGCTGCGGATAATGCCATGTCCGAATCTTCCCTTTTTCAGTTGCACGAGGAAAAAGGGATGCGCTCCTTAGAAAAAGTGCGGCCGGACAGCATTAAGCGCAAATGTGCGGTCCATCCCCCGCCCAGATAAAGCACAGATGGTCACCCTAATCCCAAATAACGTTCCCAACACACACACAGCCGAAATTCATTTATAAAACGCGCGCCCGCCAGATAAATAAATAAATAACGCAAGAGGGTGGCGAATTAAATTCCGGGCGTCCTAATTAAATTCTGCGAATACGCGGAAAGTTGGCGTTGCGTAACTACATATCGGGCAGTTTCCGCATTGCGTGAAAAATCATTTATTAGAAAAGTTTTCCGCCGCGAGGAGGGCGGCGGCGATCGATCCCGCACGACCCTCTCGTAAATCACGCACCCCGTGTTAATTGTTTCAATTATCTAGATCGCGAATTAAAGTTCCATTCAATTTGGCTTTCGGTTTAATAATTATTTTTCTTCCGGGAGCCCCATCTATCATGCTTAAATATGAGGTTCTTGACAGCGTAGGGATTATTTTACAGGCAAGGGATGACCAATTTAACTTAATTCCACCAATAGGGATTAAATTCTCGATTGATTTTTTCCAACACACTAATGTATCGTGTGAGCCACAAAATTTTGTTTCAGAGTTGGCTGTGATATAAATGAGGTGTGTCGTATATCATTACGTCATTAAAAAAATGAATTAATCTCAGACATGACTGCTATGTTTCTCTCTCTCAGGCATGGCCAACCCTGAAACAAAATTCTGTGGATCACACCTTATAATAAAATAATACAAGTGAGCAAAAATTATAAATCTAATGACTAGGCGGAAAAAAATATTGTGCGTATTGGGTTGCCTACAAATACGGCTTATATTGTGGATACATTACATTCTCGCTTAATTGCCTATTTATCAAAACAACTTTATTAATTCTTGCTATATACAATATTTGTTGAAACGTGCTTTCTAAAGCTTTGAGTCAGACATTCCTGACTCTTTTTAAATGTCAAATCAGATACAGGTATATGCACCTCTATATCTTTAATTTTATTTCTACTTTTACGTTTGGTGTTCATTAAATCACACAAAGTTACGTTTTAACCACATCAATGTTTTTTTTAAATCCATTTCATTTATTAAATTTACTAAAATTTAAAATTTGAAAATGTAGTCGAAAATCGAATTTTACAAAGCAAAGGTTAGAAAATCTCTTAAGGAGGGTGGTAATTGGTCTTCGGCAGAGTCAGTGTTCATAAAATTTTCGAGCGAAAGAAATTTAAAATAAATATAAATCGCAGAGATAAAGTTATCCAAAAATTAAATTTAGCTCAAAAAACGTCGCTTTTCTAAAATACATGTGGTTTTTGAAAATCTTCAAGTTTTTGCGCGAGTTGCGAATTTTTGAAAATGTTTATAAAACTCTCGGGTAAAAAAAATTAAAATAAATATTAATCGCAGAGATAAAATTATTCAAAAATTAAATTTAACTCAAAAAACGTCGCTTTTCCAAAATATATTTGGGTTTTGAAAATCTGCAAGTTTTTGCGCGAGTTGCGAATTTTTGAAAATGTTTATAAAATTTTTGAGCGAAAAAAATTAAAATAAATATAAATCGCACAGATAAAATTATTCAAAAATTTAATTAAACTCAAAAAACGTCGCTTTTCCAAAATATATTTGGTTTTTGAAAATCGGCAAGTTTTTGCGCGAGTTGCGAATTTTTGAAAATGTTTATAAAATTTTCGAGCGAAAAATATTAAAATAAATACTAATCGCAGAGATAAAATTATCCAAAAATTAAATTTAACTCAGAAAACCTCGCTTTTCCAAAATATATTTGGTTTTTGAAAATATGCAAGTTTTTGCGTGAGTTACGAATTTTTGAAAATGTTTATAAAATTTTTGAGCGAAAAAAATTAAAATAAATATAAATCGCACAGATAAAATTATTCAAAAATTTAATTCAACTCAAAAAACGTCGCTTTTCCAAAATATATTTGGTTTTTGAAAATCGGCAAGTTTTTGCGCGAGTTGTGAATTTTTGAAAATGTTTATAAAATTTTCGGGCAAAACAAATTAAAATAAATAGTAATCGCAGAGATAAAATTATCCAAAAATTAAATTTAACTCAGAAAACGTCGCTTTTCCAAAATATATTTGGTTTTTGAAAATATGCAAGTTTTTGCGTGAGTTACGAGTTTTCGAAAATGTTTATAAAACTTTCGAGCGAAAGAAATTTAAAATAAATATAAATCGCAGAGATAAAATAAGAGATGAAAATAACAAATTTAGACGTTCAAAAGTTTTCGGGTTTTCTGGCGATAGTTGGTAATGATGACCAGATTTTAAAAATACTTCCATTAATGGCTTGGAATTTTTAAAAACATAAGGGGAAAATCTGAAACTCGTCCGTTTTTTGAAGGCAACAATGAATAATCAGATTCGGATAATTTTTTAGTGATGTATGTGTGTTGGCAATATTTCTAGCAATATCCCGGCGCATCCACCATATATGAAAACAAATCATTTTCCTTGGCATCACCTACAAATAGTACAGTAGTTTATAGCCATAGTTGCTATTGTTATAAAAAAATAAAAATTAAACATTTGGGGTATGTAACTTTGGCCGATTTGGCCCTAAATTTATATTTTTCGATGCCGATGTGATGTAAAAGTTTATTGCTGGGTGGTTTGCAGGTGGAAATCTCAGATTTTCTCGAAAGTAGTTTATAGCAATAAACATTTTCATTACATCGATATCAAAAAATATAATTTTAGGGTCAAAATGGCAAAAGGTACAAATCCCAAATGAATAATTTTTATTTTTTTATAACAATAGCAACCATGGCTATTATCTCCTGTCGAGAAAGTCTGGGATTTCCACCTGCAAACTACCCAGCAATAAACTTTTACATCACATCGGCATCGAAAAATATAAATTTAGGGCCAAAACGGCCGAAAGTACAAATCACAAATGAATAATTTTTATTTGTTTATAACAATAGCAACCAGGGCTATTATCTCCTGTCAAGAAAATCTGGGATTTCCACCTGCAAACTACCCAGCAATAAACTTTTAAATCACATCGGCATCGAAAAATATAAATTTGGGGGCCAAAACGGCCAAAAGTACAAATCGCAAATGAATAATTTTTATTTTTTAATAAGAATAGCAGCCATGGCTATAAACTACTGTACTGTTTGTAGGTGATACCAAGGAAAATTATTTTTTATAAATGGTGACGGCGCCGGGATATTGCTAGAAATATTGCCAACTTCACATCTTTTAGTGTTTTACTCACCAAACACAGATAATACAGATCCCACAAAAAAAAAATCAAAATTCGATTTTCAATTGTTTTTCGGTTTTTTGAGTATAGCTCTTGATCGAGTGACCAGATTTTGAAAATTCTTTCACCAAAGAATACTGATTATCATAAATGTACGGATAAGGATAAAAAATTGCAAGTCGCCTTTCAACTGTTTTTCGGATTTTTCAGGATAACTCGCATGGGTAACCAAAGTTTGCATAAATAAATTAGTCTATCAAATGAACATACTTTTGAGTGTGAAACCCAGGTTCACGCTCGTTGAATTGGAGTGCAGGATAAGGCCCATACATGCATATATTTCGTGAGTTGTCGTCGATCGATAAATTAGTTATTGGGTTTGGTATGAAGGCAAATTGGTGCACCTGAAGTTGCATCCATGTGGTTGCGAGCTCAAATTCCCGATCGGTGTCCTCTGTGTTGTGGTAATTCGTTAACGGGCAACTTCCCTTTACGCTCCTGCAATTCCAGCCATGGTTTCTACATACTAATACCCTCACACACACATACACACTCATGTATATACATACAATACTTTTAAAGAGGTTTGTTCGAATGATGTAATTCGGGTTCTAGAGGCGTTCAAGAAAATTCTTAAATCAAAATAAATAAAGACCTAGAATCGCAATTATTCTAGAAATTATTATCATCAGCGCGACTCACCTCCATAAAAATTGTCGAATGCTATCAGCGGCGGCTCGTGGATTTCCGTAGAGGAGGCTAAGACAGAGATGCCGCTAGTGCTGCACTATTAACTCTTATATTGGATCGATGAGACAATAAACAATTTTTGAAACCTTACAGTGCGTCAACGTTTTTATTAAATGACTTACTCTTATGAGGGAAGCAAATATTTCGCTGCTGTTTTGGTCAAATTTTCTTTGGTAGCCTCCTCACCGACTACCCACGAGCCGCCGCTGTGATTTGTTATTAATTTATTAGTAATAATTTATTTTCCAACAGTATACTCCAATTACGAGAAGAAAATATTCAAAATAAGTAAAAATATTAACAAGTAATATTTATAATTAAACGAGCGCATTTTTGTAGAGTAATGACCAATTTTTAACAAAATAATTGCATTATTACTAGAGCGAGAAAACGTGCATGATTAACCCTTATCCAACGAGCTAGTAAATAATGAGCTTATTTGTGAATTAACATTTTTGTGGATGCGCCGGTAACTTAACTCGTAATGTCTCGAATATGGCCATTCGTTCGGTACGGATTAATATTTTACTAATTACCACAGCACACTTGTTTTTTTTTAATTTAATAGTTACAAATTTCCGAATCTCGTCGCTGTGGATTTTCGAGAAGCGGCAAAGTTTCGGTGTTTGCAGTTACAAATCGCTGGTTCCCAACTTAGTTTTCGGTGGATGAGAGAAAGAGCGCGAGAGAGAGAGTCTGCTAAGTAGAAATTGGAGGGAAATGCACCGACAATAAAGTTTAACATCTATGCCTCGTATCGCGATACACAAAATACGGTTCGCGGAAGTTTCGGAAGGAAAACTTGCCGTAATTTATGGTTTCATATACTCGCCCGGATAAATCCCGCAATTACCACGACGACATCTTTTCATGAAGTAAAATAATCTTTGCTTTCCATCATCAAACTGTTATTCATTCCTTTAGTAAAGTGTGGTATACATGTACGTTCTTTACAAGTCTTAAAAAAAATATTTTAACGATTACCTTATGTTATGTAAAAAAATGTTTTTGCAACGAAAATGGCATTTTCATCACTCAATTTAGAGGGAAGTAGACGTTTGCATCACTTGTGAGGAAAGTAAATTCATTAGTGGAGAAATAGGCCTAACAAGTGAGGAAAGTAAATCCATTAGTGGAGAAATCGGCCCAACAAGTGAGGAAACTAAATCCAATAGTGGAGAAATAAGCCCAACAAGTAAGGAAAGTAAATCCATTAGTGGGTAAATAGGCCTAACACGTGAGGAAAGTAAATCCATTAGTGGAGAAATGGGCTCACTTTCCTAACAAGTGAGGAAAGTAAATTCATTTACGCACTAGTGAGGAAAATGATTTGTTCGTTGTTCTTCATTTCCGCTAGAAAATGCCACTATGATTTAGTCGGAGTAATAAATTCTTTAAAATTAATAGAATTCTCTGACTTTTATTTACGTTTTCTTTCTAAAATATTTGGCGCCCAACATGGGATCATCATATTGTATAAATTTATGCATGATGTTTCTCTCGTTTAACAATGGAGCACTTTTATAACATGTTGTGTAATATACTACTATTATTAAAGGCGGTGTAGAAAACCAACAGCAAAAATAAATAATTTTTTTCCGAAACCAATATATTTAGCGCCCAACGTAGGATCGTCATATTGTTTAAATTTATGCATGATGTTTCTCTCATTGAACAAAGGAGCACTTTTATAATACGTTGTGTAATATACTACTATTATTAAAGGCGGTGCAGAAAATTAACAGCAGAAATAAATTATTTTTTTCCGAAACCAATATATTTGGCGCCCAACGCGGGGTCGTTCATATTGTTTCAATGTATTCATTGTTCCGTCAAACAAACCATTTACCTCTATTATTTTCATAATGCTTTACCAAGTGATATCTGAAAAAGTTATCCGAAACCAATATATTTGGCGCCCAACGTGGGATCGTCATATTGTTTAAATTTATGCATGATGTTTCTCTCGTTGAACAAAGGAGTACTTTTATAACACGTTGTGCAATATACTACTATTATTAAAGGCGGTGTAGAAAATCAACAACAGAAATAAATTATTTTTTTCCGAAACCAATATATTTGGCGCCCAACGCGGGGTCGTTCATATTGATTAAACGTATTCATTGTTCCGTCAAACAAACCATTTACCTCTATTATTTTCATAATGCTTCACCAAGTGATATCTAAGAAAGTTATCCGAATTTATAATCGATATTTATAACTTAAACGATAAAAAAAATATTACAGCCGAACCAAACCGAATTCGTATAGAGGGGACTCTAAATATTCATCAAGTATTCACCGCGACCTTCATTAATATCGAACCGAGAACCGAGAATCGTGTTCATTTAAATGCCGAACATATTTATATTCAGCTGTGCGGAAAATATTAAAACTGTTGCTCTTCCGCGAAGCAAGTTAATTACGTGTTCCTTCCGGCCGCGGAATTAGGACGACGTCTGGTGTTTTATGCAAGCAGCTGCTTTAATTAGATGGCTAATGAGGATGCAATTAATTACAGCGTCGATCCACACTGCGCGCATTTTCCTTTTTACCTATTTCCTCGTTTTTTCGAAAAATTTCCAGACCGGAACGCGGGATGAAAGGGGAGGTTGAGGTTTGTTATTTCAACATTATTTCGTGTAAATTAAAAGAGAAGGCGTGATTTATGATGTAGCGGGAAAATGCGGAATAATGTCATACTTTGCAAAGAATTACGAAGTTTACGCCTCGGGTATTAATCAATAATATTATACTGGGTGGACGAAATCGTAAATTAATTAAATGGCGCAAATCAGGTTTCAATCTTCTGCTACACCAACTTCTTCAATAATTTGTTTTTCTAGCCCTTCTTCATTCCGTGCCGGTTTCTTAGTAGACTTTGGAACCAAAGGCCAAAAAACAAATTATTGAAGAAATTGGTGTAGATTCCAAAAACAATCAGATTTTCATGAATTTTTTCAATTTTTTCTGAGACCCAATATTTTTTGCATTCATTTTTTTCCCAAAAAATGGCGAAAATCATGAAATGACAAAAAAAAAATTCGGAAAAATAACTATTTTTTATGATTTTTTCGAACGAAAATTTTCACCATGACTAAAAGGATCGCAGAAATGAAAAGAGTAATTTGGCGCAAAAAAACAAAATTTTATTAATTTTTCGAACGAACATTTTACAAAAATTTTTACCAAGAGTTACAGACAATTAAAATCATCGAATGACCAAAAAATTTTTTTTCGGAAAAATAATTACTTTACACACTTTTACCATCATTGGGAACCGTCATGAATTTTTTCAAATTTTTTGCATGTTTTTTTTTTCTGAGGAAAAAATGGCAAAAATCAAAAAAAATTTTTTTTCGGAAAAATAATTACTACACGATTTTTTTAATGAATTTTTCGAACGAATATTTTCATCATGACCAAAAGGATCGCAAAAATGAAAAAAATAATTTGACGGGAAAATTTGGCGCAAAAAAATTAAATTTTATTAATTTTTCGAACGAACATTTTACGAAAAATTTTACCAGGAGTGACAAGACAATTAAAATCATCGAATGACCAAAAAAGTTTTCTTCGGAAAAATAATTACTTTACACACTTTTACCGTCATTGGGAACCGTCATGAATTTTTTCAAATTTTTTGCATATATTTTTTTCCTGAGGAAAAAATGGCAAAAATCATGAAATGACCAAATTATTGAAGAAATTGGTGTAGATTCCAAAAACAATCAAATTTTCGGAAAAATAATTACTTTACAAGTTTTTCCCGTCATTAGGAACCGTCATGAATTTTTTCAAATTTTTCTGAGATCCAAAATTTTTTACATGCATTTTTTCCTTAGTAATACTTTGAAAAAAAATGGCGCTTAACTTTTTTTTAAATTTAAATTTACACTGGTACATCTCAACCTGGATTAAAAAATTACATTTTTTTTGGTGCCCAACGCAGGACCCTTCACAATAATATCGTGGATTTTACGAGCTAGACCGGTAGTATCCTTAATTTTCATTAGCACATCTTAGAGTAGATTAAACATACCATACAATTTTTTTGGCGCCCAACGCGGGACCCATCACAATAATATCGTGGATTTTACGAGCTAAACCAGTAGTATCTTAAATTTTCATTGCATCTTAGAGTAGATTAAACATACCGTACAATTTTTTTGGTGCCCAACGCGGGACCCGTCACATGGATTTTACGAGAGAGACCCTGAATTTAAAGGTGTGAATAGGAGAAATTGGTTTATAAATCATCCGAAACGTGAAATTAAACTTGGTGCTGAATCTCCCTCATTTAGTTTACCACAAACAAAGGTTTTATCAGTAAAAAAAAAAACTTTTAATTATTCAAAAAATGTTTATTTTAAAGTGGCATTATATTATTAAATGAAAACAAATTATTATTTTAAAGTGGTAGATTTCTCCATTAAAAACAATCCCACTAATGCTCCCTAATAACCTGCACTCATCGTTTCGGAGAATTATGACGTAATTAGCAGAAATGAAGAGGGATGCGATTTAAATTGAGTTAAAAGTGTCGGAAACAGAGGGAAAGGACTAATTGGACGAAACGGACAAAGGGGTGTAGAGGGCCGATTAAAAAACGATCATCTCTTCGTACGCTGTTCGACACACAAAACGACGTCAGGAATTTCAGACGTTGCGAGTTTGATTAATTCGACGGTGCTGCACATAAATCAAAAGTGTCGGAGGGGCGCTTCATTTCCAGAGCGAGAGGGGATTAGGGAAAATTAAGAGTCGGATGTACGCGGAACGCAAACATTTTATACGTTTCCCTGATTAATTAAAAAAAAAGAACAACGCGAGTACATTGTACGGTGTATAATTTTAATCGTGTTAAGAAACAAGCGCTTACATTGTAAATCTATTTACTTTATTCTTCAACACGGATTGAACATGACTTACATTTTTTTTGGCGCCCAACGCGGGACCCATCACAATTATTGCGTGGATTTTACGAGGTAGACCAGTTGATTTTTAGATTTTTATTGGCACCTCAGCGAGGATAAAACGTAACTTACATTTTTTGGCGCCCAACGCGGGACCTATCACATTTTTTGCGTGGATTCTACGAGCTAGACCTGTATTTCAGATTTGCATTGGTACCTCAGCGAGGATAAAACGTAACTTACATTTTTTTTGCGCCCAACGTGGGACCCCGTGGAGACTCGCCTAGTTATGATGAAAAAATTAAAAAAAAATATTTATTCACGTTCGTCTACAGTTTCAAACTCGTCCTTCTGCAATAGAATCATCCTTATGCAACTCGTTCTTTAATGTAAGGCCACCCAACATCATATAATCAACACATAATCCGCCTAACTTATCAATACAAATTCAATATGGTTTCGACATTGTCGAAACATTACATGTCGATGAAACGTCTAGCCAATAGAATCGCCCCGCAGCATGCACTGAATCCCCACGGGGGACGTTTACATTCGATTTCAATTAACGGACGTAAACAATGCAAATTTATATAACGAATCGACGCACTAATTACCGTATCGCATGTTTCAAACGTACACCGGGGCTCTTGATTTTGCGCGAAGGCGTTCGCCGCGACCTGTTGTTTTGTTGGGGCCCAGTGTACGCTGGTAAATGAATTATTTTAATGAAACCGCGTATTTAATTAAAGCGCTAATTATTTTTCCAGTTTACCTGGGGGGATTAAGCGCAGTCACGTCACGTCGTCGGCGGCTCTCTTTGACGCCCGGAATTTTCGTTTAATCGAAATTCTTGGACTTTTGTGTAATATTTTATTTTAAATGACAGTTACGTTACACGCTTGTTCCGGCATTGTTTGTTTCTTTTTACTAATTACTACTGCGCAAATGTTATTTATGGCGGGAATATGTTATTGCGTGTGTTTTTGGCGCCCAACTCGGAGCACAAAAAATATTTCTTAATCGTGTAATCAATTATTTTTGCTTGAATTACTAATCTATATTTAGGTAATTAATTTATGTATAAATGCAAAAATATGTAAGGATTTTGGCGCCCAATTCGGAGCACAAAAAATATTTCTCAATCGTGTAACAAATTATTTTTGCTTGAATTACCAATCTATATTTAGGTAATTACTTTATCTATAAATACAGAAATAAGTAAGGATTTTGGCGCCCAACTCGGAGCACAAAAAATATTTCTCAATCGTGTAATAAATTACTTTTGCTTGATTTACTTATCAATATTTAGGTAATTACTTTATCTATAAATACAGCAACATGTAAGGATTTTGGCGCCCAACTCGGAGCCCCAACTACTAAGAAATTCGATTCCGCTGCAACGCGATGAATCGTGGATTTAATGTTTGTCGAAGGCTGGATAATGGCCCCGGTTAAGAGGGTCGCCGTCGATTTGCATGCGGGGGAAACAGGGGGAGAAAAACGGGAAAAACTAGAAGTGGGTTAATTCCCGAGCTCGTCTACTCAAACAATCAACAATCCTGATGAATTGCAGGGCGCAATTTAAAACTGCACGGACCGCATCTGGGCCAATTGAGGACGGGCTTTCTTCACCCTCCAGCTCCCCCGCGCCATCAATCCTTTAGCCGGATGTGTACTTCGTTACGTCGATAGAACGTTACCGGTTTCCAATGAGTGGATTATGCCGAACTTAAAAGTTTTACAATAATAACAATAACACAATAAAATTTGCTGTTTCGATATTGATCGATTCCACCGTTTTCTCTCATAAATCAACACTAATGCCGGTATAAATCGGAAGCAGTAAAAGTCGTAAAACCGAATTATGACTGAGGATAATGGCCGGGGGTATTTTATTAGCCCGCACCCTCGCCGTATATCAATGTATAGTTTTCTGTTTCTGCATGTGTGGACCGTAAACATAATTTCTGTGCAATTAGGTCGACGAATCTGCGGCGATTTCGGGTGGGGGAGGAAGGCAGGGAAAAAATAACGGCCGAAGGGAATGGGCCGTAAATATCATTTACGGAACATTTAGATAAATTTACTTTTCTGCATACACTCGCTTTCCTTCTTCTCTCGGTGAAATTTGTCGATTTGGGAAACGCCATAAAAGTAAATCACCCGCCTTTTTTTTCCGTTGCGTATCTTGCAAAACAACAATAAACGATAATTTAGTAACGAGGGGGGACGTGAAAACTCTACTCGGGCAATAAATAAATATAAACAAATTTAATGGTGTGCGAAAATCAATTGATTTTAATGTTGTTAAAATGTGCCTTAGTGCAACCATTTTTGTTCCCCACCATCGGTTAGGGATGGGCCATATTTCACGTATCTGTGAATAAAAAAATCACATGTCATTACTGTTACTAAGAGATTGATTTAACTGTGACTGTGACTGTTACTTTAACCATGATTGCTACTTAAAATCTCAACTGTGACTGCTACTCAAAATGCGACTGTTACCCTGTTACCCCAACTGTGACTGCTATTCAAACTGCGACTGTTACCCTGTTACCCAAAATGTGACTGCTACCCTAACTGTGAGTGTTACCGTGTTACCCCAAATGTGACTGCCACTTTAACTGCTACTGTTACACTGGTACCCTATTACCAACAATTGAGCCGATTATTCGATTGCTATTTAAAATCACAACAGTTACCCGAACTGTGACTGCTACTCTAAATGCGACTGTTACCCTGTTACCCCAACTGTGACTGCTAATCAAACTGCGACTGTTACCCTGTTACCCAAAATGTGACTGCTACCCTAACTGCGACTGTTACCCTGTTACCCCAAATGTGACTGATAATCTAACTGCGACTGCTACCCTGCTTAATTACTTATTAACACCTGAGCCGATTATTTAATTACTATTTAAAATCTCAACAGTTACCCGAACTATGACTGCTACTTTAACTACGACTGTTACCCTGTTGCCCCAAATATGACTGCTACTCTAACTGCGACTGTTACCCCAAATATGACTGCTACTCTAACTGCGACTGTTACCCTGCTAGCCCATTATTAACAACTGAGCCGATTATTTAATTGCTATTTAAAATCGAAACAGTTACCCGAACTGTGACTGCTACTTTAACTACGACTGTTACCTTGTTGCCCCAAATATGATTTCTACTCTAACTGCGACTGTTACCACAAATATGACTGCTACTCTAACTGCGACTGTTACCCTGCTACCCCATTATTAACAACTGAGCCGATTATTTAATTGCTATTGATAATCAAAACAATTACCTGAACTGTGAATGCTACTCTAACTGCGACTGTTACCCCAACTGCAACTGCTACTCTAACTACGACTGTCACCCTATTATCTCAAATGTGACTGCTACTGTAACTGCGACTGTTACTCCAACTGTGACTGCTACTCTAACTGCGACTGTTACCCCAACTGTGACTGCTACTTTAACTGCGACTGTTACCCTATTATCTCAAATGTGACTGCTACTCTGCAACTTTCTTGCGGGGGTTTTCATTTTCATTATGTATGTCTAGCGTACTGCATTATATTGTTTTTGGCTTGTTTTTGTTTGTTTGTCACATGTTGTCGCAATTTTAAATTTAAATTTTAAATTGTAATTTTAATTTTTGTATTTTTATATTTTATATTTATATTTTATTTTATATTTTGTTTTATATTTTATATTCGAATTAATACTTGAATGTACAGGGAGAATCCCGTAAATATATATTATTATTATTATTATTATTACTCTAACTGCGACTGTTACCCTGTTACCCCAACTGTGACTGCTACCTTGTTACCCTATTATCAACAACTGAGCCGATTATTTGCGGCGGACAATATTTTTGCCATGAGGAACATCGTTTCCGAATCCAGAAGTTTATTTCTAACCGAATTTTATTTCTATTGTTTTGTTAAACTAAACTGTTTCCATACATCAAGTTAGTATACTGTCTTGAGATAAAATAGATTTAAAAGTTTTCAAATTTTTTGAATTCATTTTTTTTTACATGCCTTACTTCTCTTTTAAATAATATTTGCCCTAATTTCCAACACACTTTTTAAAAAGTTTTTTTTTTAATTTTTTTTTTACATCTGTATTCTTACTGTTCCGTGTATTGTAAACACATAAATACATCTTGCTTTAATTTTTTTTTCAATTTAAAACTTTGCAAAATTTTCATTATAATTTGGACATTTTCAAATGACATTTTAATGGATTTAAACATTTTTTGATTTTTTTCTTGAATACTTTTCACACTCACATAATAACATAAATATGCCTATATAATAATAGTGAGCCATAGATTTGTATTGTTTGATTCAATTATCCTAATTTCTCCAATTTTGGTTTAAAATTTGATAAATTATCATAAAATCAAAATTTTGGTTTTATTTTATTTTTTTAAAGATTGACCGATTAATGCAATTGTTGTTCGTCCCACGTGCGTTGGATTATTAGTTGGACATGAACATTTGTTTGTTAGAAATTCAAATTCTGTGCAAAATTTGGTCTGCTGAAGTTGATAAATTAAAAAAATTATTTAGAGCTTTCATATCAAATTTTTTTGTAATATCATTTTTTAATTATTATGACTTACAAACGCAATTATATTAAAACCCAAAATATACCAAAATGGTTGTTCTTTCATCCAGTAATAGCCCTTGAAGTTTTTTTTTTAATTAGCAAACGCAATTATATTAAAACCCCAAATATACCAAAATGGTTGTTCTTTCATAGAGCAATCGCCCTTAAAGTATTTTTTTTTAAATTAAAATCATCACTTTCGCGATTCAGTGAAAGGCACATTTTTGGATTTTGATTTTCAAAGAACATTTAATTCTCAATTTTCCTGCCAAATTTGGTGATCTTTTAGAGAAACCGCTCTCGAAGTTAGTTCTTCATTTAAAAGCATCACACTCGAAATTAAACCAAAATAACTCGAAGACAACGAAAGGGCGTATTTTTTAATTTTTTTTTATTTTCAAAGAACAATAAATTCTTAATTTTCGTGCCAAATTTGGTGTTTATTTTGAGAAATCGCTCTCGAAGTTAGTTCTTCATTTAGAAGCATCACACTCAAAATTAAACAAAAATAGCCCGAAGTATTTTTTTATTTTTTTTTATTTTCCAAAAACATTGAATTCTCAATTTTCGTGGCAAATTTGGTGATCATTTTGAGAAATCGTTCTCTCATTGAAAAGCATCACACTCAAAATTAAAACCGGAATAATTCGAAGAGAAGGAAAGGGCGTATTTTTTATTTATTATTTTTTTATTTTCAAAGAACATTGAATTTTCCTGCCAAATTTGGTGATAATTTTCAGAAATCGCTCTCGAAGTTGGTTCTTTATTTAAAAGCATTACACTCAAAATTAAACAAAAATAACGCGAAGACAAGAAAAGGGCGTATTTTGTAATTTTTATTTTTATTTTCAAAGAACATTGAATTCTCAATTTTCGTGCCAAATTTGGTGATCATTTTCAGAAATCGCTTTCGAAGTTGGTTTTTTATTTAAAAGCATCACACTCAAAATTAAACCAAAATAATCCGAAGAGAAGGAGAGGGCGTATTTTTTATTTTTATTTTTTATTTTCAAAGAACATTGAATTCTCAATTTTTGTGCCAAATTTGGTGATCATTTTGAGAAATCGCTTTCGAAGTTGGTTCTTCATTGAAAAGCATCACACTCAAAATTAAACCAAAATAATTCGAAGAGACGGAAAGGGCGTATTTTTTTAATTTATTTTTTATTTCCAAAGAACATTGAATTCTCAATTTTAGTGCCAAATTTCGTGATCACTTCGAGAAATCGCACTCCAAGTTGGTTTTTAATTTAAAAGCATCACACTCAAAATTAAACCATAATAATTCGAAAAGAAAGAAAGAGCGTATTTTAATTTTCAAAAAACATTAAATTCTCAATTTTCGTACCAAATTTTGTGATCATTTAGAGAAATCGCTCTCGAAGTTAGTTCTTCATTTAAAAGCATCACACTCAAAATTAAACCAAAATAACTCGAAAACAAGAAATTATTTTTTATTTATTTCCAAAGAACATTGAATTCTCAATTTTAGTGCCAAATTTGGTGATCATTTTGAGAAATCGCTGTCGAAGTTAGTTCTTTATTTAAAAGCATCACACTCAAAATTAAACCATAATAATTCGAAGAGAAGGAAAGGGCTTTTTTTTCAAAGAACATTAAATTCTCAATTTTCGTGCCAAATTTGGTGATCATTTTGAGAAGTTGGCTCTTCATTTAAAAGCAGCACACTCAAAATTAAACCAAAATAACTCGAAGACAAGGAACGAGCGAATTTTTTATTTATTTCTTTTATTTTCAAAGAACATTAAATTCTCAATTTTCGTGCCAAATTCAGCGATGTTCTACTGGAAATTTGGTGCAATCGCCCTTCAAGTTATTTCTTGATGTAAAACCATCACACTTGTACAATTAATTCTAAAACTAGCGAAGGCATGTTTTTGGATTTTTATTAATTTCCATCATTGAATTGTTAATTTGCATAGTAAATTTGGTCATGTTCTTCCAAAAACAATTTTGAGCAAACTAAAAAAGATATATTTTTGGATTTCAAATGATTTCCAAAGAACATTAAATTCTCAGTTTTGGTACCAAATTTGCTCATTTTCCACCAAAAGAATTTTGAGCAAACTAAAAAAGATGTATTTTCGGATTTCAAATTATTTCCAAAGAACATTAAATTTAAATTCTCAGTTTTGGTACTAAATGTTCCCTAAAAGGATTTTCGAGTAAACACCCTCAAAATCATCACTTTCATGATTAGAAAAAATAACTCAAAAACTAAGAAAGACGTACTTCTGGATTTTGATTCATTTTCAAAGAACATTCAATTTTTTATCAGCGTGACAAATTTCGTGATGTTCCACCGAGGGAATTTTTAGCAATCGCCCTCGTCGTTAGTTTTTAATGTAAAATCATTACTCTTTCAACAATAAAAAGTACGGAAGGCACATTTGTGGATTTTTATGAATTTCCACGGAACATTAAATTCTCAGTTTTGGTACCACACACAAATGATTTCTGAAGAACATTCAATTTAAATTCTCAGTTTTGGTACTAAATGTTCCTTTAAAAGGGGTTTTCGAGCAATCATCCTCAAAATCACCACTTTCATGATTAAGACAAAATAACTGGAAAACTAAGAAAGACGTACTTCTGGATTTTGATTCATTTTTAGAGAACATTCAATTTTTAATCAGCGTGACAAATTTTGAAATGTTCCAGCGAGGGAATTTTGAGCAATCGCCCTCGTCGTTAGTTTTTGATGTAAAATAATCAATCTTTCAACAATCAAAAGTACGGAAGGCGCATTTGTGGATTTCCACGGAACATTAAATTCTCAGTTTTGGTAGCACATTTGGACATGTTCCTCCAAAAGAATTTTAAGTAAACTAGGAAAGATGTATTTGCATATTCCAAATGATTTCTAAAGAACATTAAATTTAAATTCCCAGTTTTGGTACTAAATGTTCCTTTAAGAGATTTTCGAGCAATCACCCTCAAAGTAATTTTTTATGTACAATCATCACTTTCATGATGAGTCAAAATAACTCGAAAACTAAGAGAGACGTACTTCTGGATTTTGATTCATTTTCAAAGAACATTCAGGTTTTAATCTGCGTGCTAAATTTCCGAGGGATTTTTTTAGAATTTCCGTATCAATGCGATTATATCCGGGTCCCGCCTATAAGAGTGCGATATTTTTGGCGTCATCCGGTTCCCGCAGCTAGGGGGTTAAGCAACGATAAATATCATTTTTAGAGGTAATGTCAGTAGACTTTAATTTTAAAAATTTAAAATAGAATTTGACTTTTTGAATCTGCACGTAAATTATTCCAAATAGTTATATTTACTTATTTAAATCTCGACTTGTCACGGTGAATAATTCCGAAAGAAAAGGCTGCAAACTTTGCCTTCATTACACAAATCCCGACCTCCCCACCCCCCCACGTAATTAACTTAGGGGAGTAAAATATGTTCGGCTTAAGGTAAACAGGAATAATTCAGGGGCGGAAACGTGAATATTCATAAGTGACTTTATACTCGCATAATTATTCAGTGTTCCAGTATCATTTCGGCAAACATCTCGGGCGGCGATGGAATAAAGAAGAAGTGCCTCGCACACACATCGGTCATGCCACCTGCCTAATTGTTTCCGCCGCCCCCCCCTCCCCAATTCCAGCGATTCCCAGTTCATCCCGGAATATGCATTATTCACGAGGTTCGGATTTATGTGCGGGGGTTGGGGGAGTCCCCGCGAAATTCCACCGCGAGACGACCCGAGGAAATCGACTCGGTCAATTTTGATCACTCCGGATGGGGATGGAAGACGTATGGAGATGCGGCTCTCGATTACATCACCTGTCGGCTTATATTGCGATCCCTCGTGGATTTAATTCGATTTCGCTGCAATTTCACGTAAATGGAGCGAGTGTCGAGTTAATCATTGTTAGAATTAAAGACCTGTTATAGCAAGCGACGCCGGTTTTTGAATCAGTTTCATTAAGTATTTTAAATGTAAACCAATTATTCTGACTTGTATGACTTAGTGGTACTGGAATAAAGACAGGGTGACCACGAGGAATAGGGAGAGGGTTGTCAGACGTATGCAATTTCAGTCACAATGTCATCGGTCTCTATTTTTTCGAGGATAGTGAGCATACAGTGACAGTAAATTCCGGACGGTACACAGAAATGCAGAAACGTTTCCGTAGGAGGAGGCTAAACACGAATGAAATTTGGTTCCAACAAGATGGAGCAACTGCCCATACTGCAAGAATATCCGAGGAATTGCTTCAGCTTCCCCACTCGTCTCATGCCTTGGCCTCCGCGTTCTCCAGACCGCGGCAGGTGTGAATTTTTCTTCTGGGGTTACTTAAAATCTCGCGTTTTTGTACATTATAGAAACTTAAAGATGCGATTTTTCAAATCACGCACTTCTCTCTTTGATATATAATTTACTATTTCACTTCAAAATTAACCGAATAATATTTTTTTCAAAAAAATCCAGTTCCTCGTGGTCATCCTGTATTATTATTATTTTTATTACTCAAAAGTGAATTCTTTAGAAATTTCAAGAACTTGAAAATCAATTGAATTCTATATTTAAAATTCCGTCCTAGTTACCTGGTTTTTCCTTTACGCTTGCACAAAAAAATGCGGAATCCTATTAGGGTTATTAAAGGGCGAGGGTTTTTTTTCACTTTCGTCTGCTATTCGAATTCGGAGTAAAACGTCCTCAGGGGATGCAAAATTCAACCGCAAAGTGACTCTTTCCCCCCTTAAAAATTCACGCAACCCTCGCTCCATTCTTCGGGGCTGCTTTCGCGACGCCATTGTGCCCGTCCGGTTAATTCAAAATTAATGTCCAGCCGGCGGCGTTAATATTCATAACGACACAATTAAAAAATCGACTTTTACGTTTGAAGATAAAAGCCACTGTATCTTGCTAAGTTTTTTTCTGAAAAGGGGTGTATAGTAGAGTCTAGGGATATTTGGCATGTCTGGTAATTATTAAGTGAGATTGAAGGACCAGATAATGTTATGCGTACCTTTGTTGGAAAATAAAAATAAGTAAATCTTGCTAAGTTTTACTGAAAAATTGGGGAAAAATGGGTGTATAGTCGAGTCTGGAGATATTTGGCGTGTCTGGTAATTATTAAGTGAGATTGAAGGCCGAGAATGTTATGCGTACTTTTGTTTAATGATTAAAGTAACTGGGTCTTCGTAAGTTCGAAAATGGGAAAAACGGAGAGTATAGTCGAGTCTAGAGATATTTGGCATGTTTGGTAATTATGAAGTGAGATTAATGGTCAAGAATTTTATGCATACCTTTGAAGATAAAAGTAACTATTGCCTAGCTTTACTGAAAAATTCGAAAATATTGAAAACGCGGTGTATAGTCGAGTCTGGAGATATTTGACATGTGTGGTAATTATTAAGTGAGATTGAATGCGTACCTTTGTTTGATGATATAAGTAACTGGATCTTCCTAAGTTTAACCAAAAAAATCAAAAATGGGAAAAACGGAGTGTATAGTCGAGTCTGGAGATATTTGGCATGTTTGGTAATTATGAAGTGATATTGATGGTCAAGAATTTTATGCGTACCTTTGAAGATAAAAGTAAATGGATCTTGCTCAATTTAACCGAAAAAATCGTAAATGGGGAAAACGGAGTGTATAGTCGAGTCTGCAGATATTTGGCATGTTTGGTAATTATGAAGTGATATTGATGGTCGAGAATTCTATGCGTACCTTTGAAGATAAAAGTAACTGGATCTTGCTAACTTTTACTGCAAAATTCTAAAATGGGGAAAACGGGGTGTATAGTCGAGTCTGGAGATATTTGGCATATCTGGTAATTATGGAGTGAGACAGACCGAAGAAGAAGCATCGAGAACCGTTAAAATATTAACCGCAATTTTTTTAAATTCAAGAGAACCGGAAATGAAGACCGGAAATGGAAACATTACATATAAGTTTGAAGGCTCGTAAAAATTTAACGTCGCAACAAAAGATGATTCAGAGCGCGGGAAGTTAGAGTAAAATATTTCGAGATAAAAATGCGATATCTGCGATCCGTGACTGTTCATTTTATACTAAACACGAGGTGTTTTTGAGAACCGGTAATGACGACAGGAAATGGAAATTTTATTGCGGTTTCGCATACTACTAATCGAGAGCTATTATTGAACGTTGACATTTATAAAATTCATCAAGCCGTTTATATTTTACACTATTGGAATTTCCCGTTTAGAACTTAAGCTTTTGGCGGCAGTTGGTACTAAACGTTAGGCATCAGTTGGTACCCTCGTAAAAGTTTACCTTGGAATTCCAAACTTGCGGCGCCTTTTTTAAAATTCCCGCCCATAACTAGAACTTTGGTGACAGTTGGTACCAAATTTTTGGTTTTGGTTGGTACCCCTGTAAAAACTTAAGGAAGTAAGAGTAAAGATTTTCAAACCAATAATGCGATTTTTGACATCTACAATCCACGCCCGTTCATTTGAAACTAAACACGAGGTTTTTTTGGGAACCGGAAATGGCGACCGGAAATGGTCGTTTTATTTTACTCAACGAGGGCTATTATTGAACGTTGAAATTTATAAAATTTATCAAGCCGTTTAAAGTTTTCATTATTGGAGCTTCCCGTCTAAAACTTCAGCTTTTGGCGACTGTTGGTACTAAACGTTAGGAATCAGTACGCTCGTAAAAATTTAACTTGGAATTTCAAACATGCAGCACCTTTTTTGATATTCCCGCCTATAACTGGAGCTGCGGTGACAGTTGGTACCAAATTTTTGGTTTCGGTTGGTACTCCTGTAAAAACTTAAGGAAGTAAGAGTAAAGATTTTCGAGATAATAATGCGATATTTGACATCAACGATCCACATCCGTTCAATACCAAACATGAGGTGATTAGGAGTACCGGAAATGGCGACCGGAAATTGTTGTTTTATTGCGGTTTTGTATACTACTCAACGAGGGTAATCATTGAACGTTGAAATTTATCAAATTTATCAAGCCGTTTATATTTTTCATTATTGGAATTTCCCGTTTAGAACTTGAAGTTTTGGCGACAGTTGGTACTAAACGTTAGGCATCAGTTAGTACGCTCGTGAAAGTTTATCCTGGAATGGCAAACTTGCGGTGCCTTTTTTGAAATTCTCACCTATAACTAGAGCTTTGGCGACAGTTGGTACCGAATCTTGGGTACCAGTTGGTACTTCTGTAACAACTTAAGGAAGTAAGAGTGAAGATTTTCGAGATAATAATGCAATATATGACATCTACGATCCACGCACGTTTATTTGATATCAAACGTGAGGTGTTTTGTAGTACTGGAAATGGCGACCGGAAATGGCGACCGGAAATGGCGACTGGAAATGGCGACTGGAAATGGCGACCAGAAATAGTGACCGGAAATGGTGACCGGAAATATCGGTTTCATATACTGCTCATCGAGGGCTATCATTGAACGTTGAAATTTATGAAATTCATCAAGCAGTTTATATTTTGCAATATTGGAATTTACAATTTAGAACTAAATCTTCTGGCGACAGTTGGTACTAAACGTTAGACGTCATTAGGTACGCCCGTAAAAGTTTAACTTGGAATTTAAAATTGCTCCGGCATTTTTAAATTTCTCGCCTGTAACTAGAACTTTGGTGACAGTTGGTACCGAATTTTGGAATTTAGTTGGTACTCCTGTAAAAATTTAAGGAAGTAAAGGAGTAAAGATTTTCAAGATACAAATGCAATATTTGACATCGCCCCACGCCCGTTCATTTAATACCAAACACGAGGTATTTCGGAGTACCGGAAATGGCGACCGGAAATGGCGGTTTCACATACTGCTCATCGAGTGCTATCATTGAAGGTTGAAATTTATAAAATCCACCAAGCCGTTTATATTCTTCATTATTTGAATTTCCTGTTTAAAACTTAAGCTTTTGGCGACAGTTGGTACTAAACGTTAGACATCAGTTGGTACTCTCGTAAAAATTTGCCTTGGTATTTGAAATTTGCGCCGCCTTTTTTGAATTTCTCGCCTATAACTAGAGCTTTGGTGACAATTGGTACCGAATTTTGGGTTTTTAGTTGGTACTCCTGTGAAAACTCAAGGAAGTAAGAGTAATAATTTTCAAGATATAAATGCGATATTTGACATCTACGTTCATTTGATACCAAACTAGAAGTATTTTTGAGAACCGGAAATGGTCGCCTTTTTTTAATTTCCCGGGGATAACCAGAGCTTTGGTGACAGTTGGTACCGAATTTTGGGTTTCAGTAGGTACTCCTATAAAAACTTAGAGCTAGACAGCGTTGTGTGGTGAAGCAGGATGTAATTTTTGAAAATTGGATGCGGTTTTGGCAACACTGTGGAATTTAAAGATCCGCCGTTATCATTTTCATTCACCAGATTTAAATTTCCCGCCACTAAATTCATCAGGATGTAGACAGTTGGTGGACACTTTGAGATGAAATTACACAGATTTGAATCTTCGGCCTCGAAAATCCTGCAGATTTGAATTTCCCACCCAAAAAAAAAATCTCTCTGGGTTGGCAACTCTTTTGCATGGAAATTTTTGAATTCCTCGCAGATTTGAATTTCTCGCCCCAAAAAAACCCCAGGGTTGACAACTCTTTTACACGAAAATTTTTGAATATCCCGCCTTCTGGAACCGGAAACAGGAAACGGGAATTCGGAAGCGGGAAAGCGGAGATAGGAAACCGGAAACCGGAAACGGAAAACAGGAAACAGGAAACAGGAAACGGGAAACAGGAAACTGGAAACGAGAAACGGAGAACAGGAAATGGGAGGCGGAAATGGGAAACAAGAAAGCAGAACCGGAAACTGGAAATAAAGAATAGGACATCTGATGTACTTCCGGAAGCATTTCCGGGAGCACTTCCTGGCTCCGAATCGGCTATCTATATTTACCAGTGTCGTACTGTTCTTACGTTTTGGACTAACTCTAAATACGGGGAAAGAGTGTTTTTAGATTTTTGCAGGAACATGAAACGGAATCAATTTTAAGTTTTTTTTTTAATTTAAATTTTCGATTGGTAGCAATTGTTTTCTCATGTTTCAAAACAAACTGGAAGTGTTTTTAGATTTTTGCAGGAACATGAAACGGAATCAATTTTGAGTTATTTTTTTTTAATTTTTGATTAGTTGCAATCGTTTTCTTGTTTTAAAACAAACTGGAATTCTTTTTAGATTTTGGCAGGAACATGAAACGGAATCAATTTTGAGTTATTTTTTTTTTAATTTCGATTGGTAGCAATTGTTATCTTATGTTTCAAAACAAACTGGAAGTGCTTTTAGATTTTTGCAGGAACATGAAACAGAATCAAATTTGAGCTATTTTTTTTTTTAATTTCGATTGGTAGGAATTGTTTTCTTATGCTCTAGAACAAACTGGAAGTGTTTTTAGATTTTTGGAGGAACATGAAACGGAATCGATTTTGAGTTTTTTTTTTATTTTCGATTGGTAGCAATTGTTTCTTTATGTTTTAGAACAAACTAGAAGTGTTTTTAGATTTTTGCAGGAACATGAAACGTAATCAATTTTGAGTTATTTTTTTTTTTTAATTTTCGATTGGTAGCAATTGGTTTCTTATGTTTTAGCACAAACTGGAAGTGTTTTTAGATTTTTGCAGGAACATGAAACGAAATAAATTTTGAGTTATTTTTTTTAAATTTTCGATTGGTAGCAATGGTTTTCTTATGTTTCAAAACAAACTGGAAGGGTTTTTAGATTTTTCCAGGAACATGAAACGGATACAATTTTGAGTTATTTTTTTAAATTTTCGATTGGTAGCAATTGTTTTCTTATGTTTTAAAACAAACTGGAAGTGCTTTTAGATTTTTGCAGAAACATGAAACGCAATTAATTATAAGTTCTTTTTTTTTAATTTTCGATTGGTGGCAATCGTTTTCTTATGTTTTAGAACAAACTGGATTTGTTTTTAGATTTTTGCAAGAACATGAAACGGAATCAATTATGAGTTTTTTTTTTATTTTCGATTGGAGCAATTGTTTTGTTATGTTTTAGAACAAACTGGAAGTGTTTTTAGATTTTTGCATTAACATGAAACAGAATCAATTTGGAGTTTTTTTTTTTTTATTTTCAATTGGTAGTAATTGCTTTCTTACGTTTTAAAACAAACTGGAAGTGTTTTTAGATTTTTGCAGGAACATGAAACGCAATCAATTTTGAGTTATTTTTTTTTTTTAATTTTCGATTGGTGGCAATTGTTTTCTTATATTTCAAACCAAACTGGAAGTGTTTTTAGATTTTTGCAGGAACATGAAACGGAATCAATTTTGAGTTATATTTTTTAAATTTTCGATTGGTAGCAATTATTTTCTTACGTTTTAAAACAAACTGGAAGTGTTTTTAGATTTTTGCAGGAACATGAAACGCAATCAAGTTTGAGTTTTTTTTTTTAACTTTCTATTGGTAATTGTTTTCAGATTTTTCAGGAACATGAAACTGGAAGTGTTTTTAGATTTTTGCAGGAGCATGAAACGGAATCAATTCTGAGTAATTTTTTTTTAATTTTTGATTGGTAGCAATTGTTTTCAGATTTTTTCAGGAACATGAAATTGGAAGTGATTTTAGATTTTTGCAGGAACATGAAACGGAATCAATTCTGAGTTATTTTTTTTAAATTTTCGATTGGTAGGAATTGTTTTCTTATGTTTCAAAACAAACTGGAAGTGTTTTTAGATGTTATGAATTTTGAGTTATTTTTTTTAATTTTCGAAAATTCGAAAATGTCAAATAGAAAATGGCCTGTATTTCCAACCAATAAATTGTTGATGTGAAAAGTGTTAACCTGGGGGGGAATCATGTGTGTGTGATGTTCGAGTTATCAGTTTCTGGCAAATGGAACGTGGAAGCGGGCGGCCTGTAATTGGAAATTTTTAATTGAAGTGCCGCAAATGGGACTGACCGGAAACGGAAGGGAGGGCAGCCCGCGCAACCTTTTTCCCACTTCAATTAAAAATCGCGATTAGATCATAGTGCAGTGGTCGATGGGATTTTTAATAACAGTATTGATCAAAGAGCTCGTTTAATTAATTAAGAGCAAGTGAAATATTAACGAAGTTAAAAGATCAAAGTTGTCGTTTATTTGTGGAAAAAAAAATGCCAACCGTAAAGGCTTGGAATATAATATGTTCCATTTGTGTTGGAACATATTGTATTCTGTTAAGTACACCAGCCTTCACGTTTGGATGAGTAAATGAAAACGATTTTCCCATTAAAAAATCAAATTTCCCAAGGCAATGTTCATCCCTCACGCACGGAAAAGTGGGACCGCATTTTAGGTATTCGCACGACGACGGCGACGTGGAAAACTTCTTCGAGCCACGATTTATTCATTCGGAGTCGAGTCGAGGAAGGAGGTAATATTTCGCGAAGTTAATAATAAGCGAGTCGAATTTATTCGCAGAATTGGATTTTTTCTCTCGTCCGCCCAATGTTTTTATTATAAAGACGGAGGCGCGAGCCGTAAAAATAATTCATTTTATTGCGAAATTTTAATGAAAAATTTACCGCCTTTCCGCCGCCGCGGGAATAATAAAACTAATCTCTACGCTCTCCGAGAGCCGGCGTTTTGCAGGTGCGGGAATTTATTGCCGGACCGCGTTTCGGAAATTTTTACCGACATCGTTCTTTTAAAACCTCTGCAAATTAAGGATCGATCTTTAAACTCGAGTGCATGGCATACATTTCAAGTTCCCGGCGCGTATACCATAATATCCCAACAAATTTGCCTGTTTTCATCACTGAAACGAGCTCTGAAAAGCGAACCATTGTAAACTAGCTCGTAACTTAAAGGTTAAATAAAAATGCACTTTATTGATATACAAAATTGTACGTTCCCGGCGCATCCACCATACAATCAATTTGTAAATGAGCTCGTTTTTAGTACGTAAAGAGATGTTTGCGTCTTTTATAAACTAGCTCGTTAGCTATGGGTAAAATGAAAATGCACCTTGTTGATAATAAACACACTTTTTTGATGAAAATGCATTCGCATTTTAACTTCATAACTGTTTTAATTGAAGTATGCAAGTTGATTCAACTTAATAACACCACCCCTAATTAAATCCTGAATCCAATATTTACCCATGGCGTTCGACTCCGGTAGTTTTAAGTCCGAACAATGATGAAAAAAGGGCAAAACTTTGATCATTTACATCGAGACGTTATTGAGCCACGTCCAATCGACAAATATCCGTGCTCGAGTTAATGGCCCCCGCCGCCACTTTTTCCGCCCTCGTTTTCCGAGAGAGAGAAAAAAAGGAAGGAAATCAACGGAACAATAAAAGCGGCTGATTATTGATGGGGGGAAACAAGGAACGATTAATGAAAGTTAAGACGGGAACATGAAAGGCCGCATCGTTAGTATTGCATTTTCGGAGAAAAAACTTACACAAAGCCAGGTTGTTATCTTGAAGCCCTTCGAGTTAATTACAGTTCGCAAATTAATGTTATTCAAATTTTCATCAAATATTTTTTTATTCTTCAAATTCTCTCCATGCGATGTTTTTAAATGCCGATGAATATCCGCTTGAAGAAAAGGGTTACGGCAGGGACGGTAACTCGAATACAGGAAATGCATCTTTTCTTTGCGTCTTCAAATTCTCTTTTTACTTGCCGATGAATATCCGCTTGAAGAAGGGAGTTACGGCGGAGAGAGTGGAAAATCTCTTCTCTTTGCTTCTTCAAATTCTCTCCGAACAATGTTTTTACTTGCCGATGAATATCCGTTTGAAGAAAGGAGTTACGGTGGAGATAGTGGAAAATATATTCTCTTTGATTCTTCAAATTCTCTCCGAACAATGTTTTCACTTGCCGATGAATATCCGCTTGAAGAAAGGAGTTACGGTGGAGACAGTGGAAAATCTCTTCTCTTTGCTTCTTCAAATTCTCTCCGAACAATGTTTTCACTTGCCGATGAATATCCGCTTGAAGAAAGGAGTTACGGTGGAGACAGTGGAAAATCTCTTCTCTTTGCTTCTTCAAATTCTCTCCGAACAATATTTTTACTTGCCGATGAATATCCGCTTGAAGAAAGGAGTTACGGTGGAGACAGTGGAAAATCTCTTCTCTTTGCTTCTTCAAATTCTCTCCGAACAATATTTTTACTTGCCGATGAATATCCGCTTGAAGAAAGGAGTTACGGTGGAGACAGTGGAAAATATCTTCTCTTTGCTTCTTCAAATTCTCTCCGAACAATGTTTTTACTTGCCGATGAATACCTGCTTGAAGAAAGGAGTTACGGTGGAGAGAGTGGAACATCTCTTCTCTTTGCTTCTTCAAATTCTCTCCGAACAATGTTTTTACTTGCCGATGAATATCCGCTTGAAGAAAGGAGTTACGGTGGAGACAGTGGAAAATATCTTCTCTTTGCTTCTTCAAATTCTCTCCGAACAATGTTTTTACTTGCCGATGAATATCCGTTTGAAGAAAGGAGTTACGGCGGAGAGAGTGGATAATCTCTTCTCTTTGCTTCTTCAAATTCTCTCCGAACAATGTTTTTACTTGCCGATGAATATCCGCTTGAAGAAAGGAGTTACGGTGGAGAGAATGGAAAATCTCTTCTCTTTGCTTCTTCAAATTCTCTCCGAACAATGTTTTTACTTGCCGATGAATATCCGTTTGAAGAAAGGAGTTACGGTGGAGATAGTGGAAAATATATTCTCTTTGATTCTTCAAATTCTCTCCGAACAATGTTTTCACTTGCCGATGAATATCTGCTTGAAGAAAGGAGTTACGGTGGAGACAGTGGAAAATCTCTTCTCTTTGCTTCTTCAAATTCTCTCCGAACAATATTTTTACTTGCCGATGAATATCCGCTTGAAGAAAGGAGTTACGGTGGAGACAGTGGAAAATATCTTCTCTTTGCTTCTTCAAATTCTCTCCGAACAATGTTTTTACTTGCCGATGAATACCCGCTTGAAGAAAGGAGTTACGGTGGAGAGAGTGGAAAATCTCTTCTCTTTGCTTCTTCAAATTCTCTCCGAACAATGTTTTTACTTGCCGATGAATATCCGCTTGAAGAAAGGAGTTACGGTGGAGAGAGTGGAACATCTCTTCTCTTTGCTTCTTCAAATTCTCTCCGAACAATGTTTTTACTTGCCGATGAATATCCGTTTGAAGAAAGGAGTTACGGTGGAGACAGTGGAAAATCTCTTCTCTTTGCTTCTTCAAATTCTCTCCGAACAATGTTTTTACTTGCCGATGAATATCCGCTTGAAGAAAGGAGTTACGGCGGAGAGAGTGGAAAATCTCTTCTCTTTGCTTCTTCAAATTCTCTCCGAACAATGTTTTTACTTGCCGATGAATACCCGCTTGAAGAAAGGAGTTACGGTGGAGAGAGTGGAACATCTCTTCTCTTTGCTTCTTCAAATTCTCTCCGAACAATATTTTTACTTGCCGATGAATATCCGCTCGAAGAAAGGAGTTACGGTGGAGACAGTGGAAAATCTCTTCTCTTTGCTTCTTCAAATTCTCCCCGAACAATGTTTTTACTTGCCGATGAATATCCGTTTGAAGAAAGGAGTTACGGTGGAGACAGTGGAAAATCTCTTCTCTTTGCTTCTTCAAATTCTCTCCGAACAATGTTTTTACTTGCCGATGAATATCCGCTCGAAGAAAGTAGTTACGGCGGAGAGAGTGGAAAATCTCTTCTCTTTGCTTCTTCAAATTCTCCCCGAACAATGTTTTTACTTGCCGATGAATATCCGTTTGAAGAAAGGAGTTACGGTGGAGAGAGTGGAAAATCTCTTCTCTTTGCTTCTTCAAATTCTCTCCGAACAATGTTTTTACTTGCCGATGAATATCCGCTTGAAGAAAGTAGTTACGGCGGAGAGAGTGGAAAATCTCTTCTCTTTGCTTCTTCAAATTCTCTTCGAACAATGTTTTTACTTGCCGATGAATATCCGTTTGAAGAAAGGAGTTACGGTGGAGACGGTTCTCTTTGCGTGTCCAAATTTTCTCCATAGAATGTTTCACACGCAGATGAAAAAAGTGGTTACGGCAGACACAGTGGCTCAAATCTCGTCCCTTTGCTTCTTCACCGAAACGACAAATAAAACAAATAACACGAAATATCCTATTCCCATAAAATTCGATCCGTGCGTTAAAGGTAACATTTTTCCATTCCGAGGGACGGAAAACGGTTTTTCCCATCGGCGATGTAAAATCAGTTTTGCAATTCCGCAGACACACACAGTCGATTCGGATATGATGGAGATAATGGAAACTGGATCAATTACGGTTCCTCCTTTTGATATTCGCAATTCCGATGGATGCATTATTCCCTTCCTTTATTCCGCCAGAAGAAACATGTTGCACGCCCAAGAGCTCATCAATTCACAATACAAACGTTTCCCGCTTCTCTTTGATACACTCTTAAGGCAGGGTAAACGAATTTAATGTCGTCCGGCGAAAGGAGGGAATAAAAATTTCCGTCCGCGCTGTGTTTCTCCGATTACTTTTCGCGCAATCCTCAAAGCCGAAATTTAAATTACGTTTTATAATTAAATACGCTACGGATGGATTCGTCGGGCAGGGATTTCGGATTTTATTTATGGAATATTTAATTAATTTTATTTTGGGGTAAGTAAGCCATTTTGCGACATATTACTTTTTATTCAGTTGAAACCACCATAGAATTTCTTTTAAGGCTAAGAGTTTTTAAAAGTAATTGCAGTCATATTTTTTTCCACTTCTTTTAACAATTTATTTTTAATTTATCACTGACAATTATCAAATTTCAAAGGGCCTAACGGGGCCTAATCGGCCCCAGCACGTATTAAGCTCTAATCAATGTCACAAGTTCGCATCCATTTGGTATGAGATTATACCAAATTTTAACTTTGAAATTTTTATGGAGGGGGAAAGAAAAATAAGTTTTTTTCATTCAAAATCGTCTGAAATAAGCGAATTACTGTTATGTTGTTCATAACACCACGTGCGTCAAAAATTTTTGCCAAAATTGAATGATTATTAAGTTAAAAAGGTGTCTATTTGAAAATGTAAAAATATACAGGGGGTCCATTTAAAAAAAACTGCCGATGACGTCATATTTCGAAAAATGGGGTAGCTGTAGAAAGTGAAAACTGAATAGAACAAATAAAAGTATGCACATTTATTTTTAAAGAAATAAGAAAACAAAAAACGTTTAGCCAGAAATTAGGTATTCCGACACATATGTCCAACCCTGTATGTTAAAATATGCATTATATGGGTAAACAGGCAAAATATGCAATATATGCAAAATATGCAAAAATATGCATTTTGCATAAAGTCCTCTCTCTTAGTTTAATCAATGAAACTATTTTCTAGAAAAATAAAAAAAAATCCGACAAAAATTTCAGATAAAATATATGCATTTTGCATAAAAAACTTCTAACCATCAATGAGACTATATTCTAAAAGAAAACAAAAAATTCCGCAAACATTTCAAGTGAATTTTTTTTTTTCAATTTTTGGAAAAAAACAACTGGAAGTTATGTTCTATAGTAACACCAATAATTTTTTACATATACAGTGCACGCCTAAAATATAGAATAAATTCAGTAAAACCGAAATAAAATATTTTTGGAAAAAATCCTTGAACAGGTCGATTTTTGTTTGGAAAAAAGCGCTGGGAAAAGGTCATTTTGCAAAAACTCTAAATATCAAGATCTCACCTTCAATTGTCATTTACTCGAAAAATTTCTTAAGTAAGATGGCAATATTTTTATACTACCCGTTCGACAATGAAAAGATCTCTCAAAATCAAGAACAAAAATAGAGGGTTGCCAGTTAAAAACAAAATGGAAGACGTCATAACTCAAAAATAAATGACGAATGAAAATCGACTTTCATGCAAAAATGTGTATTTTTATAAAAGAAAATCGACCTGTTCAACTGTCAAAAAACCGTATTAGAAATATTTTTATTTAATATCGAACAGATCATTGATCCGTGGCTGGCATTAAAAAAAATCTAAAAGGGTGATTATTTTTTTTTAAATTTTATTTATGCAATATCTTTCTGGAAGTATATTTAACAATTACAAATTGTCAAAATACCGTGAAAATGTTAAAAAAAAATTTTTTTACTCGAAAAATTTCTTGTGTATTTTTATAAAAGAAAATCGACCTGTTCGAGGATTTTTACCAAAAATATTTAATTTCGGTTTTACTGAATGTATTGCATACTTTAGGCGCGTACTGTATATTCCTCAAAGTGTGTATTCCAACATATATTAATGATTTTTTTTTGAATTGTGCAACATTGTGAAAAAAATAAAAATCGGGTACCGTTGATGCGAAAATTTTTCACAAATGGCGTCTTATGACATCTTAAAGGTTAAATTTGATACTTTAACTCAGTGTAGCGCAATCAGTGGCGGCTCTTGACCGAGGTCTTGGGGTACTGGAGAAAGAAACCTCCAGAGAAAATTTAAAAAATAGACCGTTTTTAAGCTTAAATTAAATTAAATTGCGACGATGTTTTCGCCAATTAATCTTAAGAAATATCGATATCTTTTTCTGATAAATTATACTTTGTTTAGTTATATAAATGCTACCAAAGAAATTTCGGAGGAATCGCATTTTTTTATGAGGCAATAAAGTCTTTCTAATACTAAATTATTTATGAAAATTAAGTAGAAATCGAAAGGTTCTTAAATAACATGCCAATAACAATTTAATTGTTAATTTTTTCATAGTGACAAGTCTGAATAATCGACAAAAGGTTTTTTCCTGGCGCATCCACTAAAAAAAAGAAAAAAAAGGTGCCAACAAATGTCAATGTTATTTTTGCAATGTATTTCTGGAAGCTTATTTAACACATACAAAATAAAAAAAGCGAACAGGTTGTTTTTTTTTTATATGGAACAGCTCATTGATCCGTGGATGGCACTATTTTCTAGAAAAATAAAAAAAAATCCGACAAAAATTTCACCTGAAATTTTTTTTTTAATTCTTAAGAAAAATTGAGGTTATGTTCCGTAGTGACATCAACCATTTTTCACATATATATTTCTCAAAGTGTGTCTTTCAACATATATACAGGGTGTTCAATTTAAGTGAAGACATTGAAATATCTCGAAAACTACACATCGAATAAAAAAAAATTATAATTAAAATTTGTTCGACTCGGAGGGGGACATCTAATGATATGAAACTCGACCCACTGCCTAAACCCCCTAGGGGGTCGGGGGTGAGAAAGAGGAAAATTAAATAGGAACCCCCATTTTTTGTACGGGTTTGAAAAAATAAGAAAGTGTTATCTGATTTTTTTTTTGTATTCGTGACAGACGACGCTATAACACAGCCCCACAAAAAAGCAGTGAAAAATACATAAGAATACACATGTCTGATTTACAGATCCGGACTTTTTTTTGTGGGGCTGTGTTATAGCGTCGTCTGTCACGAATACAAAAAAAAAATCAGATAACACTTTCTTATTTTTTCCCGGAGTATTCAAATTCGTACAAAAAAATGGGGGTTCCTATTTAACTTTTCTATTTCTCACCCCCTACCCCCTAGTGGGTTGAGGGTAGTGGGTCGAGTTTCATATCATTAGATGTCCTCCTAGTCCTCCTAGGCGAACAAATTTTAATTATAATTTTTTTTTATCCGATGTGTAGTTTTCGAGATATTTCAATGTCTTCACTTAAATTGAACACCCTGTATATCATTTTTTGGAATGGTGTCGTTGGCCATGATAAAATCAGATTCTAAAAGTACAATTTTACTTTGTTTTCTTGAGATCTTCCATATTTTTTAATGTTAATTGTAAGTAAACGCTATATTGAAGGCGTTGTCATGCCAATAACACCGCGTGGACATGTTTCCTTTTTGCAATAAACGTTAAGTATTCCACCTAGCAACAACTTAAAGAAAAAAAAAAAGAAAAATCGTTCAACTTGGACATGATGCCTTTCTGTAGTTAGCGATTCATATGCGTCTTTCTCGATTTACAGAAGGCGTTCGATACAGTCAATCATGACATTCTTTTACAGAAACTTGACAGGATGGGTGTTACCGAACAAATTATTACACTCGTACTTAATTCGAATAATTCAACGTGTCGAATTATACCTTTTCTTTAAATCATGCCAATAAGGGTAACCGGTCTTAGTAGTGAAAACACTGTAAAATGCGGTGTTCCTCAAGAAACAGTTCTCGGACCCACCCTATTTTTGGTCTACATCAATGATCTATTTGAAATGGAATACTAATTTTATTTGCGGATCACACAGCATTTTTTTTATGATGAACTGGCATGATTTAAAGAAAAAAACGGAGGAAGACCTAAAAGGCATATTCAAATACTTGGGCAATAACTTTCTATCCTTGAATGTAGGTAACACAAAATTCCTACCTTTTACATGCGATGCCTACACCTTGCCGCCTCTTCAGGAGCCACGAATTGAGGAGAATGGGCACATAAGTATTTTCCACGGAATAAATTACTTAGGGGTTATTCTTGACCAACACCTGGAACAAACAGATACAACATGTCATTAGAAAGTTGAGGTACACATGCGTGTTTTTTGTTCAGAATAACATTATCTACTTCCTGTTTTCGTTTGGCACACTCGAAACGAGTTCGAATACAAACTGTCAAAAAAACGTGAAAATGTTGGCAAATATTTTTTTTACTAGGGAACAGATCATTGATCCGTGGCTGGCATTCAAAGAAAGTCCATAAGAGCGCTAAACATTTTTGATTTTATTTATGTAGTGCAAACATAAACTGTCGACAAGTCGTGAAATTATTTAGAAATATGGCTGACAAATCAAGTCCAAAACGGCGCCAAAATGTTTTGATTTTATGTATGCAGTGTAGGGATGGGCGATATTTCACGTATCTGTGATTTTTCACTGGTATTGAAAAATCATAGGTCGTTACTGGTACTAATAGGCGAATTTCACTGCTACTTAAAATCACTGTTACTTAAAATCACAAAAAAAAATGGAAACTAAAATTTAAAAAAATCCATATCTCCATTAAAAACTGTGGAATTTATAAAAACCAAATTGATTTTGAATAAGCAATAATTCGACCATTGAGGATATTTTTTATGGAATTTTGTCTGCGCGTTTTATATTTTTTCTGCGATGTTTTTGGCCAAGTGCTCAACAAATTGAAACGAAAATCTTCAAAAATCCATGATCGTGATTCAAAAGTAGCAGTTTTGCCCATCTCTAATGCATTGCTTTTCTGGGGATATATTTTTCATTCAAGTGCTCAAAAAAAACTAAAATTTTAAAAAATCCATATCTCCATTAAAAATTGCTGAGTTTACAAAAACCAAATAAATTTTGAATAAATGATTCTTTGACCATTAAAGCTATTGTTTTAAGGAATTTTTCTAGGCGTTTTATATTTTTTCTGCGATGTTTTCATTCAATTGCTCAAAAAATGAAAACTAAAATCTTCAAAAATCCATACATCTGTTGAAAATTGTTGAATTTACAAAAACCAAATGGATTTCGAATAAGCGATACTTCGACCATTGAGGATATGTTTTATGAAATTTTGTCTGCTCGTTTTATATTTTTTCTGCGACGTTTTCGTTCAAGTGCTCAAAAAAAAACTAAAATTTTCAAAAATCTATATCTCCATTAAAAATTGTTGAATTTACAAAAACCAAATAAATTTTGAATAAGCGATTCTTTGACCATCAAGGATATTGTTTTAAGGATTTTTTCTACGCGTTTTATATTTTTTCTGCGATGTTTTCATTCAAGTGCTCAAAAAAAAACTAAAATTTTTAAAAATTCATATCTCCATTAAAAATTGTTGAATTTACAAAAATAAAATTAATTTTGAATAAGCGATACTGCGACCATTGAGGATATTTTTTATGGAATTTTGCCTGCATTTTTATATTTTTTTCTGTGATATTCTTGTTCAAGGATTTTTTAAGATTTTCCGTATTAAGAATTGTTGAATTTACAAAAACCAAATTGATTTCGAATAAGCGGTACTTTGGCCATTGAGGATATTTTTTTATGGAATTTTACCAGCACGTTTTATATTTTTTTCTGAGATGTTTTTGGCCAAGTGTTCAACAAATTAAAACGAAAATTTTTAAAAATCCATAGCATCTCTAATGCAGTGCCTTTCTGGGGGTATATTTAACACATTCAAACTGTCAAAAAACCGTGTAAATGTTAAAAAATATTGCTTTTTAATATCCGTGGCTGGCATAAATCATAAGTCCAACAAAGAGTTTAAATGTGTTGATTTTATTCCTAGAGGTATATTTAACTATGAAAAAACCGTGAAAATTTTGGAAATTATTTTAGAGACCCGTGACTGGCACATAAGTCCAAAATAAATTAAATATGCTTGCAAAAATATAATAAATTGCTATGCCGAAAAACGATTAGTGCTTAACTTGACTAGAAATGCCGAAAAATGATTAAATTTAATATTGCTATAGAAACTAATTTTTGTTTTTTTTTTCATGTCCAGGAGACCATTCTGACCATTCAATTTTTGTAAATTATATTTATGGTGGATGCGTCGGGAAAACAAGTGACTGGAAATTCATGGCTAACTTCTCATTAATGTCCTAATAAGCTTCAACTCGGAAAAGCTTTTTTCTGTGGCAGGAATTGTCTGTCTCTATTACTCTTCACACGACATAAACGTTTGGGGTAGACATCCATCAAGCTGTTTTGTATAATATACTTAAGAACTGACAGTACATCGTCGTTTTCTCTGGGCAAGGGTCAACCTTTTCAATTTCTCAAACAGCTCCACAGCCTCACTATCATGTTATCTTTTCGCTCAGTGAAAGTTGTAAGTCCTGACAATTATTCAATAATGTTCATGTTCAAAGCATACATTTGATAGTTAACGTCATTATTTCTTGAATAACTGTCTCACTAATCATGATGGTTGAGGCGTTAACTGCGCGATACATTTTGGAACTTTGAATAAAACAGTTTCTTTGTTAATATCACACTTTATTTTTGAGTAACTCGAGTTTAGATCATAAGTTTAACTCGAACCACTAAAAAATAAAGTGTGATATTAATAAAAAGCATTCTTTGTTAATATCTCACTTTATTTTTTAGTGACTAGAGTTTAGATCCTAAGTTTAACTTGAGTCACTAAAAAATAAAGTGTGATATTAACAAAAAAACTGTTTTATTTAAAGTCTCACTAATCAGTTAGTGAAACTAGTTTTGCTTCTTACAGTCTCTTGACAATGCTGTAAGAAGAAACTAGTTAAAGATTAGAGAAAAGAGATGTGTTTGCAGATTAGCTTTTTTCGACAACAAATTGGCTTCAAATTTGATTCTTCCCGGATCCGCACAAAACCGCTAAATCAGGCCCGTTTCACGATTTCGCATTATTTTTTTTTCTTTCACATCCTCCGCAGAGGTGACAAAAAGGGAATAATTAGCGGTCACTCGCAAAAGGGTCTTTGTCGTCGGTGATGAGGGTCGATTCGTCTGTCGGTGGTGGTGGCGAGCATTTCCCAAATTATTATGTTGCGCTCAGTAAAAGCAAGGGCCGCAATCAATTTTTAACCGTGCTTCCGACGTGCGCCGTTCACAGGCCTTCCCCCCGTCCCCCTCTAATAGCCCCCATAAATTATTTAATTCGCCCTATTATTCATGACGTTTACTAATGCGAGCAGTTTTGCCCCCGGAGGAGAAATAAAAAACACATACACATATAACCGACCCCAATTTTTCAATCTCTTCCCCGCCCGTCGAGAAAGTGGAAAATTATTTATGTTTTCAATACAATCTCCTTCATCACCGTCATCATCATCATCATCGTTTTACAGAAATCATTTTTCTCCATTTCTTTTTCCCTATGAAAAAGCCTTCGTTTTTGTTTAAATTAGAAATGGAGCCTCGGATGAGGATTTAAGGTAAAAATACAAAGAATTTTTCAATAAACATAGTGGAAGAGTAAATATTAATTAAAATATCGCAGAACCTAACCTCAAATTATGCATTCCGTTTACCATTCACACATCCGAAAATATAATACCAGTGTTATGTCAATTTAAGCCAGAGTTATATTTGTGAAATCCACAGTTGGTGGTGTGTTATTTTTTAATTCAGATATATTTCACGTCCGTTGGCTAAAATTCGTTTAGTATTTATGGTGCGAAATGTTTCGTATTATAAAGTTTTAAAATGACCCATAAATAGCGGAAATTATGAAAAATTAAATAATTAGCGTTTTCCGAGAAACTGGGTGGAAATTGACCTCTCGGTGTAGGTTTCCTCGTGCACACGATAATGGGCAAAAAGGAAATTTTCTTTTATATCGAGTGCACAATTTACACGACAATCGCCAACAACGTGCCTCGTAACTGGGTCGGGCGAAAAATCGAATTTCCCAGCTCGGCATCGCATAAATAAATACATAAATTATTCAACATATTTTCTAGAAAATTTAATCACACGGAACATAAGAAAAAAAAAAAGTGGGTGTTTGCCGTAACCATTTTTTGTTTTTCTTTTTCAATATTTTTTTTAATATGGAAAATATTACCAAAACATTCAAATAAATATTGAAGACAACTAAAAAATAAACATCTTTTGTTTAAAAATATTTTTCATGAAATCATTTTTATTCGAGATTTTTTTTTTCATTTTTCGTTTATAATTATGTAACAATAATACTTACAGCAAATTGTTATTAATAATAATTGCAGAGAATGCCAATATGAACAACTTATAAAAAAATATTTGAAATCTCTTTGGTTTTTGAGTAAATTAGGATTTGAAGTATAATTGGTCATTTTCATCTTTCGCAATTTTGACGTTTTAAACGTCAGTTTCATCCGCTTCCACAAAACGATCGATGTACATTTAAAATATGATTTAAATTGAAAATAAACCATGAAAGTGTAAATATAAATAGCCATTATATCATCAAATCGGAGAAAGTAACATGAAAAAACATCAAAACATCAAAAATTGAAATGATTGCAACTTTACGCTCTTGACGCATGAAATCAATTCAAAATACAATGATGGATATGCAGTTTCTTACAAAAACGCTATCTCGAAAGAATTTTAAGTTATTTTGGAAAGATTCAAGTTGATTGCAATTGTCATTTTATTTTTCTAGAATCACCAACATTATTACAATTTTTACAACGTTATGCTCTGATTGCATGAAATTGCATGAAAATCCAGTGTATGTATGTTTTCAGGAAACCATAATCTCAAATGAATTTTAAGCAATATAGAAAATTTGTAGTTATTATATTTTTTGATAATTGCAAAAATTATTACAGCTTCGGCAATTTCTTTGAAATCATATCTCAAGTGAATTTTGAGTCATTTTGGAATATTTTTAATTGATTTTGTTTTTATATTTTATAAAAATCGCCAAAATGATTACAATTTTTTAAAACTTTCTTTCTGAATTCATAAAATTATCCCAAAATCGGTTAATGGAAAATGTAAGTATTTTGTGTTAATACACGAAACGTTATGTGGTTTAAGTAAATCAGGGGCGGTGGGTGGTCCCTATCCTACCCGCCAATTTATGGATTTTTAAACGGGAGTTTACGTGCGAAAATCAATACATATGAATAAGAAAGATACACTAAAAACTATCTCTTCTTGAATATCTTATGTTTTTTAGGTAGTTTGAAATTTTCGAATCGATATCAATTGTTTTTATATTTTTTTTTCGAGTCTCAAAACAATATTAACATTTTTATGACTTCTCGCTCAGTTCAAAATTAAAATATCTTAGAAGCGTAGAAAAAAAAAACTTGCAGTTTTTACTGAATTGCAAACTAGGAAGAGTAACGAGTAAATTTTGAAAATTTAAAATCGATAGAAATTGTTTTTATATTTCTTCGAGTGGCAAAAAATTGTAAAAATTTTCACAACTTGTCATTCCGTTTAAAATTAACTTGTGGTTTTTACTGAATTGCAAACTAGGAAGAGTAATGAGTAAATTTTGAAAATTTAAAATCGATAGCAATTGTTTTTATATTTTTTCGAGTGGCAAAAAATTGTTAAAATTTTCACAACTTGTCATTCCGTTTAAAATTAAAATAACTCAAAATCCAAACAAAAATATTTAGGAAGAGTTATGAGAAAATTTAAAAAATTTCAAATCGATAGCAATTTTTTTTATATTTTATTCGAGTCTCAAAACATTATTAAAATTTTTATGATTTGTTGTTCCGTTTAAAATTAAAATATCTTAAAATCCAAGAAAAAAATACTAATAATTTTTACTGAATTACAAACTAGGAAGAGTCGTGAGTAAATTTTGAAAATTACAAATCGATAGCAATTGTTTCTATATTCTTTTTCTAGTCTCGAAAAACTGTTAAAATTTTCATGACTTGACATTCCGTTAAAAATAAAAATATCTTAAAATCCAAGGAAAAGTACTTGCAGTTTTTACAGATTTGCAAACTAGGAAGAGTAATGAGTAAATTTTGAAAATTTCAAATCGATTACAATTGTTTTTATATTTTTTTCGAGTCTTGAAAAACTGTTAAAATTTTCACGACTTGATATTCCGTTTAAAATAAAAAATATCTTAAAATCCAAGGAAAAAATATTTGCAGTTTTTATTGAATCGCAAACTAGTAAGAGGTAATGAGTAAATTTCACAAATTTCAAATCGATAGTAATTGTTTTTAAATTTTTTTCAAGTCTTGAAAAACTGTTAAAATTTTCATGACTTGACATTCAGTTTAAAATAAAATATCTTAAAATCCAACGAAATAATACTTGCAGTTTTTACTGAATTGCAAAAAAGGAAGAGTAGTGAGTCAATTTTGAAAATTTTAAATCGTTAGGAATTGTTTTTATATTTTTTAAGAGTCTTGAAAAACTGTTAAAATATTCACGACTTGATATTCTGTTTACAATAAAATATCTTAAAATCAAACAAAAAAATTCTTAGAGTTTTACTGAATTGCAAAGTAGCAAGAGTAGTGAGTAAATTTTGAAAATTTCAAATCGATAGCAATTGTTTTTACATTTTTTTCGTGTCTCAAAAAACTAGCAAAATTTTCACAACTTGACATTCCGTTTAAAATAAAAATATCTTAAAATCTGAGGGTAAAATACTTGAAGTTTTTACCGAATTGCAAACTAGGAAGAGAAATGAGTCATTTTTGAAAATTTCAAATCGATAGCAATTGTTTTTATATTTTTTTCAAGTCTTGAAAAACTGTTAAAATTTTCACGACTTGATATTCCGTTTAAAATAAAATATTTTAAAATCCAACGAGAAAATATTTTCAGTTTTTACTGAATTGAAAACTAGCAAGAGTAGTGAGTAAATTTTGAAAATTTCAAATCGATAGCAATTGTTTTCATATTTTTTTTCGAGTCTTGAAAAACTGTTAAAATTTTCACGACTTGATATTCCGTTTAAAATAAAATATATTAAAAACCAACGAAAGAATACTTGTAATTTTTACTGAATTACAAACTAGGAAGAGTAATGAGTAAATTTTGTAAATTACAAATCGATAGCAGTTGTTTTTACATTTTTTTCGAGTCTCGAAAAACCAGTAAAATTTTCACAACTTGACATCCCGTTTAAAATAAAAATATCTTAAAATCTGAGGGTAAAATACTTGCAGTTTTTACCGAATTGTAAACTAAGAAGAGATGAGTCAATTTTGAAAATTTTAAATCGATAGCAATTGTTTTTATATTTTTTTTTTCGAAAGGAAAAAAAATTATTAAAATTTTTATGACTTTCCGTTTAAAATTAAAATATGGTAAAATTCAAGAAAAAACATTTGTAATTTTTATTTAACTGCAAACTAGGATGAGAAATAAGTCAATTTTGAAAATTTCAAATCGATAGCAATTGTTTTTATATTTTTTTTCGACACGCATTTTTTTTTTTTAATTTTCACAACTTGTCATTCCGTTTCAAATTAAAATATCTTAAAATGCTAGGAAAAATATTTTTAATTTTTATTTAACTGTAAACTATCAAGAGTTACCAGTAAATTAATAAAATTTCAAATCGATAGCAATTTTTTTAAAAATTTTCTCAAGTCTCAAAACATTATTAAAATTTTTATGACTTGTCGTTCCGTTTAAAATTAAAACATCTTAAAATCCAAAAAAAAATACTTGCAACTTTTACTGAACTGCAAACTAGGAAGAGTAATGAGTAAATTTCGAAGAGTTCAAATTGACAGCAATTGTTTTTATATTTTTTTCGAGTCTTGAAAACTATTAAAATTTTCACCACTTGACCTTCCGTTTAAAATAAAAACGTCGTAAAATCCAAGGAAAAAATACTTTCAATTTGTATTGCATTGTAAACTAGGAAGAGTAATGAGTAAATTTAGAAAATTTCAAATTGACAGCAATTGTTTTTATATTTTTTTCGAGTCTCGAAACCTATTAAAATTTTCAGCATTTGACATTCCGTTTAAAATAAAAACGTCTTAAAATCCAAGAAAAAAATACTTGCAATTTGTATTGCATTGTAAACTAGGAAGAGTAATGAGTAAATTTCGAAAATTTAAAATCGATAGAAATTGTTTTTTATATTTCTTTCGAGTCTCGAAAAACTGTTAAAATTTTCACTTGACATTCCGTTTAAAATGAAAACTCGCAAGCTCGCTCGGACTCTAAACTTTTTGGCTCATCCATAAAGTCCTAAATTATGTACTTGTTCCATAAATACTGTATAATGTATAATGTACTTGTTATAAAATTATAAATTAATCAGTTATGTTTACATATTTTTCGAAAATTAAAGATATTTTGAATTTGAATTTTTGAATTTTGAATAAAATAAATTATTATTGATAAACAGGAAAAGTTATTTTTTAGTGAAACCGAGGGCGGTGGGTGGGCCCTAAACCCACCCTCCCATGCATGGATAATAAACGAGAGTTTACACGCAGAAATTAATAGAATCAATACATATAAATGAAAAATACACTATAGACGAATTTTTGGTAAAAAAATATGACAAAATCCTGTGATGGGTTTTCACAAAAATCGCAATCTTGATCAAATTTTGAGTAATTTTGGAACGTCTTAAGTCGATAGCAAGTATAAATATAAATAACTATTATGCCATTAAATCTGAGAAAGTAACATGTTGGCCACGGCACCATTTTTTTAATTTTTTATAATAATAATAAATAATAATAATACATTTATTGACGTATTCAACTTTTTACAAGAAATGCTCTAAAAATAATATAAACATAATTATACCAGTTTAGTTTATAATTATGAAACAATAACAGTTACAGCAAATTTATGTTAATAATAATTGTAGAGAATGCCAAAACAAGATTTTGTTTTTTCGAAATCTCTTTAGTTTTTGAGTAAACTGAGTTTTTGCATTGAAGTATAATTTTTACATCTTTTATAATTTTGAAGTTTTAAACGTCAGTCTCATCAGAGTCTACAAAACGCTCGATGTTATACATTCAAAATATGATTTAAATTGAAAATAGACCAAGAAACATAAATGATCCATCAAGTCGGAGAAAGTAACATGATGTGTGTGTGTGTGTGTCTGTCTGTGCGCGACGTATTTCAAAAACCACTAATTGAATAAACATGGAACTTTGAAGATAAGCCTTATTTGATAATCCAAAGAACTGAAACGCTTTTGGTAGAATTTTATATTTCGGATGTGGGCGTTTACTATAATCGTTTTTTGTTTTTCTCCGATTATATTTTAAATATGATAAATTTTACAAAAATATTTAAACAAATTGTTGGTGTTGTAATCCATGATTACTGGGTAATATGTAATTGGTGTAATAAAATTACGTACGTCCCAGTATTTAGTCTTACAAAATACTCGGACGTACGTCATTTTATTACACCAATTATTTAAACAAATCTTGAAGATAATAAAAAAATTAACATCTTTTGTTTGAAAATATTTTGCTAAAAATGTTTTTTGAAGAAATTTTTTTTTTGTCATTGTTGGTTTATATTAAGGAAACGGTGATAGTCATATCAGATATATATTAATAATGTTTGTAGAAAATGCCAAAATAAACAACTTATAAAGAATATTGCACTTTTTTAAAGTTCGTTTTTAAAACTGCCAAACGCATTGTTCGATTATTAATTGTTTGAGAACATTTCCAATTACGCAGCTCTGTGCACGTACCTTCATCAAATAATCCCTCATCCACCCCTCAAAATTGATGATCCAAAATCAACACTCCACCACAATATTACACTCTTTTAACACCGAACTCGCGCACTCAACTGGAAAATTTCGTCAGGTGCTAACAGCCTTATCATCTCACCTCACCTTTGCCCCGGAGGCAAATTCACGTCCGGTGTTGATATCGCAAAACCGCATTCTTTCTTCACCTGTTATCAGTGCTTATCTACGCAGCTCCGATTCGAATCAAATTCATTTCAATCTGCACACAAGATAGACGAAGATGCAAATACTTGTTTTCATTGAAAGTCGGGCGAATTGGATTAACGATTTTAAATTTTAAATAATTAAACTGTCTTTCAAAAACGTTATTTTAAAATTTTTGAAAACAATTTTCCACATCCACCCCTCAATTTTAACTTAATAATATTAGAGGCGCCTTCGAAGTTCACGCAAATATTTATGTTTATTTAGGGCGATGCCGATGTTGACCGTTTCCTTTATCCTAAATTGAATAGTTAGTAAACTTGCACTTGGCGAAAGTTTGTAAAATTATGTATCCTTGTCGGTTGTGTAGGGTAAATGTCAAGCGCACAAGTCTGGAAAATTGGAGGTCGCAGGTTCAATCCCAGCCGAAAGCTTGTTCACACATTTAATTTAATTATTTTCGAAATTTAAAGTATGATACAGATCTGATTTATGTTGAAATAATTGAAAAATATATTCGATTGAAAACTAGCTTCACACATTCCCCATCATAATGAGAACGAATAGCAAAACGAAAAAAGATCCGATGACAATTTTTTTAACCCTAGATAACTAAACTTAAATCAGTGTTACTGTGTAACTAATAATTCGACTGATAGACTACGAATTAAAATCAAGTATATTTTTTAATGTTCTTGAATTACAACAAAATAGCTTAATTTAAGAAAAAAATTATAATACTTCAATGAAAATATAAAAATTAGTGCTTACACTCCAGGCAGATGGTAAAAGTCAGCTCTCTATAATTGCCTTAACAAAACTGTCAAAAGTCGACGAATGTTTAGTTATGTAGAGTTAAATAAGAAACGCCAACGCAGGCTATTTTCCAACAATGCAAACTGATTTTTAGTATTAGACTGACCAGTAGAGTGGTTCTTATTTTAGAAGTATATGAAAATCAACGGGACAACCCGGAAACTTGTTCGTATAGATGAAAAACTAATAACCGTAAATTTTGAGCCATATCGAACATTGCGTAACCGAGCCCTAGCCCTCTAAAATTTGAAAAAGTGGGTTTATTCCCTTTTTTTCATTTTGGTCCACCCTAATATTAAACGGTCCACCCTTATGGCAAAATTATATATTATGTCGATAGAGGACGTTAATGTGAATGAAAAACGTGTTTATTTGTTGAAATCGGACTAAAATTGACGAAGTTATTAATGTTTTACGAAACTACAAGCCAAAGATCCAAAATATCGGCCGGAAAATCAAAAACCCTGGACTAAAAGTAAAAAATGCAGACCGAAAACTTGAGAATTCAAGTAAAGGAAAATTAATTTGCCATTTTCACCCCCAAAATAATAAGCTCAAAGTAAATTTCAGGCCAGAAACTCGGAAATAATAGCCAGAAAATAAAAAATAAAATCACCCAACAAAGTCAATTATTCAAGTTAAAAAATCCAAAAAATATGAAGAAAATCATAAATTTAGACCGAAGTTGAAAATTCGGAACTGAAAATTAAAAACGCAGATTAAAAAAATTGAACAAAATTTCGGTCAAAATAAGGAAAAATAGAGGCCAAAAAATGAAAAATAAACAATCGTGGCCAAAAATCAAACATTTTGACTCGGGCCTTAAAATAAAAAATGCAGACCAAACAAATCAAAATTTTCTGCCAAAATAAAACGTAGGACAGAAGATTCTGAATTTAGACTACAAAATCGAAAATGCAGCTCAAAAATCAAAAATATATAAAAATACTAAAAAAAAACCACAATCGGGACCAAAAAATCAAAAATTTTGACCAAAACTCGAAAACTCTGGTTTAAAAATAAAAAAATGTCGACACAACAATCAATCATTAAGGTTACAAACTCAAACTATAGGACCAAAAATAAGAAATTCGAGCCTAAAAATAAAAAATACGGACCAGAAAATTGAAAATTTTGGCCAAAATAAGAAATATTTCGACTGAATGATCACAAAAAATTAGCCAAAAATCGAAAAAAACAGGCCAAAGATCTTAAATATGAGCCAAAAAATCAAAAATCCCGGTCTGGAAATAAAAAATGGTGACCAAAAAATTGAAAATTCAAGTAAAAGAAAAATAATTGTTCTTATATATTTTTATATTAATAGAATGAATATAATTTTTCATAATTTCGCGCTCTGTTCAAAAAATTGTATCACACAATTTGATCACGGTGTGTGTCCAGCTTTTTCCAAAATCTTCATGTCGAATGAATTTTGAGTTTTTTAGGAAAGTTTCAAATCAATTTTTATATTTATTTCAAGCCACCAAAATTATAACAATTTTTTGCAATTTTTCGCAGTGATGACATGAAATTATGACAAAATCTGGTGATGGTGTATAAGCAGTTTTCCGCATAATAATAATCTCAAATGATTTTTGAGTAATTTCGGAAAATTTTAAGTTTTTGTTTGACAATTGTTTTTGTAAATTCTTGAGAGCATTAAAATGATTAAAATTTTTCATAAGTTCGCGTGCTGTTCAAGTAAAAAATTGGTTTTGATATTTATCCAGATTTTCCCAAAATCATAATTTCGGATACATTTTGAGTTATTTTGGAAGGTTTTAAATCGTTGGCAGTTGTTTTTATATTTATTTTAAGCCACCAAAATTATAACAATCTTTTTCCGATAATTCGCACTGATTACAAGAAATTATCACAAAATCTGGTGATGGTGTGTAAGTATTTGTTTACTTAATAATAATTTCTAATGATTTTTGAGTAATTTTAGAAAATTTTGAGTCCACGACAATTGTTTTTGTATTTTTTGAGAGCATTAAAATTATTACAATTTTCATAATTTCACGCGCTGTTCGAATAGAAGTATCACAAAATTTGGTTCAGGTGTGTATCCAGATTTTCCCAAAATCGTAATTTCGAATGATTTTTAAGTTATTTTGGAAAGTTTTGATTTGATGGCAATTGTCTTTATATTTATTTAAAGCCACCAAAATTATAACAATTTTTCACGATTTTTCGTGATAACTGATTACATAAAATCTGCTGATTTTTCACATAATAATAATAATTTCGAATGATTTTTAAGTAATTTTAGAAAATTTTAAGTCGTCAACAATTGTTTTTATATTTGTTTGAGAGCATTAAAATAATTACAATTTTCCATAATTTCGTGCGCTGTTCAAATAAAAGTACACAAAATTTGGTTTTGGTGTGTATCCAGATTATTCCAAAATCATAATTTCGAATGTATTTTGAGTTATTTTAGAAAGTTTCAAATCGATGGAAATTATTTTTGTATTTATTTGAAATCATTAAAATTACTACAATTTTTCATAGTTTCGCGCGCTATTGAAATAAAATGTATGTAAAATTTGACGTTGGTATGGATCTATCTTTACAGGAAAATATAATCTCGATTGAATTTTGAGTAATTTTGGAAATAGAACCATAACCACAAGCATTGCATTTATCAGTGAAGGGAGCTCATCTGCTTTAGACAAGTGTAAAATAAGTGACAGAAATGCCGCGCATCTTCTAATTACCGTCGATTCGGTCACAAAACATCGAAATATAGAAGTATGATATAACAGAAACATTCACAACTCTGTCAATTTTAGTCAGATTTTAACAAAGAAATTCGTTTTGAATTCGTATTAACATCCTCTGTCGATACAGTATATCATTTGACCATTAGGGTGGACCATTTAATATTAGGGGGCTAAAATGAAAAAAAGGGGAAAAAACGATTTTTTTTTCAAATTTTAGACGCCCAGGGCTCGGTTAGGCCATGATCGATATATCTCAAAATTTACAGTTATAAGTTTTTTTATCTATACGAATAAGTTTCCGGGTTGTCCCGTTGATTTCCACATACTTCGAAACTCCACCATATATGCTAAAACCACTCTACTGACCAGCCTAAGTCATAAGAAGAAAAAATATGATTGAGTCGCATTAACGCCATATTATTACCCTTATTATAAAATTAATCTAATTTTTAATTACTAAACCACTAGATTTACCATCAGCACTCGAGCTTAAACTAATCCCCCCGCTTGAATTTTTTTCACACGCCGCCATCACCCAAAACGCCAAACACAACTGCTTAACCTACTTAATTGCTATTTAGCTGCTTGATGTAATTAACGTCGTACAACCTCTGTTGTTCACTCCCCCCCCCCTCCCCCTCTCACTCCTCCCGGATTATTTTAATTAGTTCCAGTGCGAGTGGTTGTTGCGTAACGAGGACGCGATTAATTACATCATCGATCTCGCGCGCCGTTTCTTCTCATTCGCTTCACGGTTCAAGAAACTCTCTTAGACTAGAATGCCGGGATGAGATCAGAATTGTGTCGAACTTGACCCCAAAGGGGGGACATAAATTCATTTGCGCCGTTTAAAAACGAAATTGCCGCAATTATTCGTCGACCGCGTTTCTATCCTATCTCTCGATCGGAATCGTAAATACGCGATGTTTTATATAAATTAAACGACAAAGTTGGCTTTGGATATTAAAGGCCGTTTTATTCGCAGCTACTAATGATGGTACATATTGGAAAGATTAAAATGATAAAAGTAAATCGTTTATTTTATTTGACATTATACTGGGTGCTATTAAAATGGCGGATTAACTTAATGGTTCATTGTCGAGGATTACTTCGAGAGTATGGAAAAAATTAATATTGTATTTTTTCGAAGATGTGAAGACTTTAGTGTAAATTATTTCATTGCTTAAAGTCTCCCTAACATTAATTGTTTACACTACAGCTCATCAAATATTTTTTTCAGCGATACATACTTTCATGCTTGTCAATATTATATACAATTGGTATTTTCAAATGCGATAATTTGAATGTTAAATAATTGATTATCCCATTGAAAAAAACCTCGCATCCGTAGATTTACTTGAATGCCAAAATCAATTATTTAAATTGAAATTATCGCATTTGAAAATACCAATTGTGTATAATATTGACAAACATGAAAGTATGTATCTCTGAAAAATTTATTTGATGAGCTGGAGTGGAAATAATTAATGTTATGCAGATTTGAAGTAATAAAATAATTTACACTAAAGTCTTCAAATCTTCGAAAAAATACAATACCGATTTTTTTCATTATTTTTTCCATACTACATGTATACTATTATTTTAAATTATGAATTTTCCTGTATAAGTTTTTCTGTTGGGAAATAAATTTACTTATTATTATTATTATTATTACCCCATAATCCTAAATCCTAACACAAAACCATCCATTAATATATAAATAAAATACATAACTAACGCAGTTGGCAGAAAGACCGCTGGTCGATAGCCTTTTAGAATTTATATTGCTGTAAATAAAAATGTAAACATATAATGTAATACTAAATAATAAAGATAGTTAGTAGTAGTATTATTATTATTATTACTCTCGAAGTAATCTTCGACAATGTACCATTTAGTTAATCCGCCATTTTTACAGCACCCAGTATAATTTTCTTTTGTATATTTTCATGAATATTTGTTTAATTTTAAGGGTCAAGTAGTTGAGTAGCCTTAATGGCTAAACTTCGCCCTTTGTTCTGTATTGTTCTGGACAATAAAGACGATTATTATTATTATAAATTGGTATTTTAAAATCTATATTGCGACCGGTTTCGGTGGTTTGGGGAAAGTATTTGCTACACCAATTTACGAGATTTCCTTAAATTAAAAAGATTTCATGGTTTATAGATAGACAACCAAATATGCATGTTGGCAGTATTTGGTTGGCCTTCTATCAAACATGATTCCCCGTGTAATTTAAGTTCCAATGTAAAAAATATATATCTAATCTAATTATGTATTCAGCGCCGGTGCGAGGGTTTACGCTGCTACAGGCGAAAAAAAATTTGCCGCCTTAACCAAAATAAAAGTTTTGCGAAACTATTTTAAACATACAATTTTCGTTTTTCAAATTTGTTAAGAAATGTGGCCATCATGTAACTTTCTTCGATTTGATGGAATAAATGGGATTATTATGATAAATTTAATATTAATCGATTTTTTTCAGAATTCAGTGCGATTAAGAAAAATATTTCTTGTTCATCAATATGAAAATAATTGACGCAATCCGCCTGGAAAGAAAATTTCATCACTCTGAAATTGAATTTGAGCAAGAAATGTGCACCTCGTGATTAAAAAATTTTCTAAAAATATCATCTTAAAATTTTTCAAATCTGCTCAAAAATGACATATTTTTGACACATCAAAAAATAACTGACGCACCTTGCTTGTAAATAAAATGGCGACACTATTAACTTGAATTTGAGTGAGTGAAATGTGCACCTCACGATTAAAAAAAATTCTAAAAATATTATCGCACTTCGAATTATATATCACAACAAATAATTGACGCACTTTGCCTGGACACAAATTTGCAGTACTCTGAACTGGAATTTGAGTGAGTGAAATGTGCACCACCTAATTAAAAAAATTCTAAAAAAATTACCGCCCGCGGAATTTGCTTCACAATTTCCAAATTTGCTTAGAAATAACATATTTTTAACATATCAAAAGATAATGGACGCACCTTGCTTGTAGACAAAATGGCAGCACTATGAACTCGAATTTGAGTGAGTGAAATGTGCACCACCTTTTTAAAGAAATTCTAAAAAAATTACCTCCCGCGGAATTTGCTTTAAAATCTCCACATTTGCTAAGAAATAACATATTTTTGACATACCAAAAGATAATGGACGCACCTTATTTGTAAACAAAATGGCAGCACTATGAACTCGAATTTGAGTGAATGAAATGTACACCACCTCATTAAAAAAATTCGAAAAAAATTAGCTCCCGAGGAATTTGCTTCAAAATCTCCAAATTTGCTTAGAAATAACATATTTTTGACATACCAAAAGATAATTGACGCACCTTGCTTGTAAACAAAATGGCAGCGCTCTGAACTCGAATTTGAGTGAGTGAAATGTGCACCACCTCATTAAAACAATTCTAAAAAAATTACCTCCCGCGGAATTTGCTTTAAAATCTCCAAATTTGCTTAGAAATAACATATTTTTGACATACCAAAAGATAATGGACGCACCTTGCTTGTAAACAAAATGGCAGCACTATGAACTCGAATTTGAGTGAGTGAAATGTGCACCTCCTGATTAAAAAAAAAATCGAAACAAATTACCGCCGACGGAATTTGCTTCAAAATATCCAAATTTGCTTAGAAATGACATATTTGTAACATACCAGAAGATTATTGACGCACCTTGTTTGTAAACAAAATGGCAGCGCTCTGAACTCGAATTTGAGTGAGTGAAATGTGCAGCACCTGCTTAAAAAAATTCTAAAAAAATTACCTCCCGCGGAATTTGCTTAAAAATCTCCAAATTTGCTTAGAAATAACATATTTTTGACATATCAAAAAAAAATAGACGCACCTTGCTTGTAAACAAAATGGCAGCACTATGAACTCGAATTTGAGTTAGTGAAATGTGCACCACCTCATTAAAAAAATTCTAAAAAAATTACCTGCCGCGGAATTTGCTTAAAAATCTCCAAATTTGCTTAGAAATAACATATTTTTGACATACCAAAAGATAATTGACGCACCTTGCTTGTAAACAAAATGGCAGCACTATGAACTCGAATTTGAGTTAGTGAAATGTGCACCACCTCATTAAAACAATTCTAAAAAAATTACCTCCCGCGGAATTTGCTTTAAAATCTCCAAATTTGCTTAGAAATAACATATTTTTGACATACCAAAAGATAATGGACGCACCTTGCTTGTAAACAAAATGGCAGCACTATGAACTCGAATTTGAGTGAATGAAATGTGCACCACCTCATTAAAAAAATTCAAAAAAATTACCGCCCGCGGAATTTGCTTTAAAATTTCCAAATTTGCTTAGAAATGACGTATTTTTGACATACCAAAAGATAATGGACGCACCTTGCTTGTAAACAAAATGGCAGCGCTCTGAACTCGAATTTGAGTGAGTGAAATGTGCACCACCTCATTAAAAAAATTCTAAAAAAATTACCTGCCGCGGAATTTGCTTAAAAATCTCCAAATTTGCTTAGAAATAACATATTTTTGACATACCAAAAGATAATTGACGCACCTTGCTTGTAAACAAAATGGCAGCGCTCTGAACTCGAATTTGAGTGAGTGAAATGTGCACCACCTCATTAAAACAATTCTAAAAAAATTACCTCCCGCGGAATTTGCTTTAAAATCTCCAAATTTGCTTAGAAATAACATATTTTTGACATACCAAAAGATAATGGACGCACCTTGCTTGTAAACAAAATGGCAGCACTATGAACTCGAATTTGAGTGAATGAAATGTGCACCACCTCATTAAAAAAATTCAAAAAAATTACCGCCCGCGGAATTTGCTTTAAAATTTCCAAATTTGCTTAGAAATGACGTATTTTTGACATACCAAAAGATAATGGACGCACCTTGCTTGTAAACAAAATGGCAGCACTATGAACTCGAATTTGAGTGAGTGAAATGTGCACCTCCTGATTAAAAAAAAAATCGAAACAAATTACCGCCGACGGAATTTGCTTCAAAATATCCAAATTTGCTTAGAAATGACATATTTGTAACATACCAGAAGATTATTGACGCACCTTGTTTGTAAACAAAATGGCAGCGCTCTGAACTCGAATTTGAGTGAGTGAAATGTGCAGCACCTGCTTAAAAAAATTCTAAAAAAATTACCTCCCGCGGAATTTGCTTAAAAATCTCCAAATTTGCTTAGAAATAACATATTTTTGACATATCAAAAAAAAATAGACGCACCTTGCTTGTAAACAAAATGGCAGCACTATGAACTCGAATTTGAGTTAGTGAAATGTGCACCACCTCATTAAAAAAATTCTAAAAAAATTACCTGCCGCGGAATTTGCTTAAAAATCTCCAAATTTGCTTAGAAATAACATATTTTTGACATACCAAAAGATAATTGACGCACCTTGCTTGTAAACAAAATGGCAGCGCTCTGAACTCGAATTTGAGTGAGTGAAATGTGCACCACCTCATTAAAACAATTCTAAAAAAATTACCTCCCGCGGAATTTGCTTTAAAATCTCCAAATTTGCTTAGAAATAACATATTTTTGACATACCAAAAGATAATGGACGCACCTTGCTTGTAAACAAAATGGCAGCACTATGAACTCGAATTTGAGTGAATGAAATGTGCACCACCTCATTAAAAAAATTCAAAAAAATTACCGCCCGCGGAATTTGCTTTAAAATTTCCAAATTTGCTTAGAAATGACGTATTTTTGACATACCAAAAGATAATGGACGCACCTTGCTTGTAAACAAAATGGCAGCACTATGAACTCGAATTTGAGTGAGTGAAATGTGCACCTCCTGATTAAAAAAAAAATCGAAACAAATTACCGCCGACGGAATTTGCTTCAAAATATCCAAATTTGCTTAGAAATGACATATTTGTAACATACCAGAAGATTATTGACGCACCTTGTTTGTAAACAAAATGGCAGCGCTCTGAACTCGAATTTGAGTGAGTGAAATGTGCAGCACCTGCTTAAAAAAATTCTAAAAAAATTACCTCCCGCGGAATTTGCTTAAAAATCTCCAAATTTGCTTAGAAATAACATATTTTTGACATATCAAAAAAAAATAGACGCACCTTGCTTGTAAACAAAATGGCAGCACTATGAACTCGAATTTGATTGAGTGAAATGTGCACCACCTCATTAAAAAAATTCTAAAAAAATTACCTGCCGCGGAATTTGCTTAAAAATCTCCAAATTTGCTTAGAAATAACATATTTTTGACATACCAAAAGATAATTGACGCACCTTGCTTGTAAACAAAATGGCAGCACTATGAACTCGAATTTGAGTTAGTGAAATGTGCACCTCCTGATTAAAAAAAAAATCTAAAAAAATTACCGCCGACGGAATTTGCTTCAAAATATCCAAATTTGCTTAGAAATAACATATTTTTGACATATCAAAAAAAAATAGACGCACCTTGCTTGTAAACAAAATGGCAGCACTATGAACTCGAATTTGATTGAGTGAAATGTGCACCACCTCATTAAAACAATTATAAAAAAATTACCTCCCGCGGAATTTGCTTAAAAATCTCCAAATTTGCTTAGAAATAACATATTTTTGACATATCAAAAGATAATGGACGCACCTTGCTTGTAAACAAAATGGCAGCACTATGAACTCGAATTTGATTGAGTGAAATGTGCACCACCTCATTAAAACAATTATAAAAAAATTACCTCCCGCGGAATTTGCTTAAAAATCTCCAAATTTGCTTAGAAATAACATATTTTTGACATATCAAAAGATAATGGACGCACCTTGCTTGTAAACAAAATGGCAGCACTATGAACTCGAATTTGATTGAGTGAAATGTGCACCACCTCATTAAAAAAATTCTAAAAAAATTACCTCCCGCGGAATTTGCTTAAAAATCTCCAAATTTGCTTAGCAATAACATATTTTTGACATATCAAAAGATAATGGACACACCTTGCTTGTAAACAAAATGGCAGCACTATGAACTCGAATTTGATTGAGTGAAATGTGCACCACCTCATTAAAACAATTATAAAAAAATTACCTCCCGCGGAATTTGCTTAAAAATCTCCAAATTTGCTTAGAAATAACATATTTTTGACATATCAAAAGATAACGGACACACCTTACTTGTAAACAAAATGGCAGCACTATGAACTCGAATTTGATTGAGTGAAATGTGCACCACCTCATTAAAAAAATTCTAAAAAAATTACCTCCCGCGGAATTTGCTTAAAAATCTCCAAATTAGCTTAGAAATAACATATTTTTGACACACCAAAAGATAATTGACGCACCTTGCTTTTAAACAAAATGGCAGCACTATGAACTCGAATTTTAGTGAGTGAAATGTGCACCACCTCATTAAAAAAATTCTAAAAAAATTACCTCCCGCGGAATTTGCTTAAAAATCTCCAAATTAGCTTAGAAATAACATATTTTTGACATACCAAAAGATAATGGACGCACCTTATTTGTAAACAAAATGGTAGCACTCTGAACTCGAACTTGAGTAAGTGAAATGTGCACCACCTAATTGAAAAAATTATAAAAAAATTACCGCTCGCGGAATTTGCTTTAAAATATCCAATTTTGCTTAGAAATAACATATTTTTGACATACCAAAAAATAATTGACGCACCTTGCTTGTAAACAAAATGGCAGCACTGTGAACTCGAATTTGAGTGAGTGAAATGTGCAGCACCTGCTTAAAAAAATTCTAAATTTAAAATTACCGCCTTCGGAATTTGTTTAGAAATTTGCAGCTTAGCTTAAAAACACCAAAAAATAATTGATGCACCTTATTTGTAAACAAAATGGCAGCACTCTGAACTGGAATTTGAGTGAGTGAACATTTACACAAATGCAGAATAAAACAACATTTGATGTGATTCGAATTGCGACGATTCAAAACAATAACCGGAGAGCAGGACAATAAATGCGCGCTTCCGCCTTAAAAAAGAGGCCAAAACAATGGGGGCTCGGATGATGATGGAATAGAGTGGTTGTTTTTAATTGAGCAAAATTTGCATCGGGAAATTATTCCAGCGGGAATCCGATTATTTTTATAAAAAAAAAACTAATTACGATCTCGACATAAAAAAAATCTCATCTAATTTCTATAGATCATTTAATCTCTCTAGGAATATCGGCATATACAGTGTGTATCAGCCAAATGGAATAAATTCGATAATAAATAAATAGGGGTGTGTTAGAAAAAATGCTCGGATACGTTGATTGGTATGTTTAGTTGATTTTTTTCAACAACTTTGTATACAGGGTGTGTCATGTAACAGAGTCAATACCAACTTTCTTATTTTAAATGCAACACCCTGTATATTATTAAAGTTTTGGATTCTTACGAAAATTCTAGACATATTTAATGTAATGTAATATTATTACATTTTTGGATTCTTACGAAAATTCTAGATATATTTAATGTACCATGTCCTATACCTATTTGAACACGCCCCTATTTATTTATTATCGAATTTATTCCATTTGGCTGATACACACTGTATCTGTACGTTACATGTAAAAAATAATTAATTTATTCATATTGTCAGTTGCTAGATTCATTATGATTAATTTGTATCAAGTCGTATGTTGGTATTTCTTTTCTTTTAAACGAAGAGTCCACATATGTACATTATTGACAATTGCGGTTCCAAAGTTAAGGTATATTTACAGTAAAAAAAAATTGTGGTGGAGTTCAAGGAGCTCTTTTAATAAATTCGCATGCACTTGAACTTCAGTTTGCACACAGCTGTACATTCATAATTATGAATGCTGAATAATTATGAATGTACCGCGGTGTGTATTCTGAAGTTCAAGTGCGTGCGAATTTATTAAAACAGCTCCTCGAACTCCACTACACATCGTGGCGATTCCTGTTCAATTCAGTAGTACGGCCACGCGGAGATTTGTCATCTCGTTCTTTTCGAATACTTTCTCACTCTGCGCAAACTTCATGGCTCGCTAGGCGAGTTGTACCTAAGACGCCATATAACTTGAACCATTATACGGTTAATAGATGTTTTCAGAAGTTTCGCTTAATGTTTTCAAACATTATTTGAAAAATTTAAATAAATTTGAGGCAACCTCACTTGTTGCAGAAGCATCAAATAAATTTAATGAATATGTGAATATTCAACCTGTTCGTAACTACAAAATTAAGTCAAATTTAACACAGCGCATACAAATGTAGAAGGTGGGTCATCTTTGAAATTGGATCAAACAGTTACGAAATGTGAGAATGTAATTAACCGTTTGCAGTCTGCCAAGTAATAATATATCTAAATTGATGGACAAATAAATTAAAAATGTATAAAACACTGACGGACACGCCGTGGATTTTCCAAATGTCCAGCAGATCATCATAAATTATGTGGATAACATCAATGCACAATCGCGATTACCGCGATTATCCCGATGTCCACTCAACTCGAGTGGACCTGTATAATGTGATCGATCCATTTGAATATTGAAAGAGCCTCGACCGTGCGATAGTGTATAATGGAGAAACATTTACCATTTACATAGATAATCGTAATTAAATCCATTGATGATGATGAACGGACGGCCCATCAATTAAAGATCGCGAAGAGTTTTCGCCCCGTAAAGGAATCCGGCCACTATTCATCCCCAACAACGTCCGCGTAATTGATAATTGATAATTGGACTCGTCCATACGGAATTAGGTCGGAGGGTGATAAATATCTGATTGTTTCGATTTGGACACGGTGGGAATGTTCCGCTGGGGATTTTGGAATTTTTGCCCCTTAGGCGAGGATTGGAAATAACTTTTAGTTATCAGGCGAGCGCTTGTGCCGGTTGCACCGGATGCCGTGTGGGTTCGAATCCCAGCCCGGCCGAAAGATTTTTCGGGGATCGAGAAGTATTCGGTCGGGTCCATGGTTGTTGTGTATACATCTGAGATTATTAATTTGTTCATATATTCATCCAAAAATTAAAAATACATAATTAAAATAGTCGATGTGACTGAATGGCTCATGCCTAAGTAAAAAAAAAATGTTGGTCCTTTAAGAATTAATTGGTGAGCGTCTGAGAAATGTATATGCTTTACAGTCCCATTTTCCAGGTTTCAAAAGTTGATGATCGATAAATTTAATTTTGATTTTTCCAAAAATTTTGAAAAAATTAATGACGAAATCAATGACCTTAAACATTTCAACTCGTCCTCTTTAAATGCAAAAAATATGTCCTTGAAAGAAACATTAAAATTGGTGTAACTATTTTGGTCAAATTTTGAAAAATCTTCTTAAGGGGGCAACAAATAAAAAATGTTCCACTACAATTATTATAGGGAAATGCTTTGTAAATATACTGAAGCATTGACAGGCTCTTCAATGTCAAAACTAAAGGTAGCAAGACTCTCGGGAGATACGCATGTATCGCTCATTTCTCGAGCCAGGGCACAGTAAAGCTACGCGCACACTTGTCGGAATCGGACGGACGGCACGCATCGGCAAAAATTGCTTAACACAGTTGTAAACGAGTCAACGCACATGGAACGGATAAATGTGTGTCGACTCGTTTACAACTGTGTTAAGCAATTTTTTCCGATGCGTGCTGTCCGTCCGATTCTGACAAGTGTGCGCGTAGCTTAACAGGAGCCTCCGGAGATAAGACGCTTATAATATTTCACCCCTTCCGGTAAGAGGTATCTTTGGTGAAAATTTCAACCGAATCTATGTCATGCGATTTTCAACAGTAATATAACGAGTGCCTATGATTTTGCCGGCAATTATTAGCGGCAGGATCACGATTGCTTGTTGCGACGAAAATCGGCACGACTGCGAAGCAGGAGTGCCGATTTTCTAGAAGCAACAAGCAAGAGTGACCCAGTCGCTAATAATTGCCTAGGAAAAATCAGTCACGAGTTAGATTCGGGAAGACAATTGGCCGAACAGAAAGTTCACACTTCTTAATTTGAAAAATTAAATTTAGTGACACCAAGTGTCAGACGTGTATTTATCTGCGCCACAATAATTGTAGTAAAAATGAGCTTACCAAGATTTTGAGAAATGCCTATGAATACTATTACTGATGAAAGCACTAACACTTCACCCGAAAATACAAACAGATCGAATTCAGGAGCAAACTGCTTAAAAGTCCGGCAATAACTGACGTTTTATACGCTATAGAAAATGAACCAACGCGTTGCTAGGCAATACCAACATGAGAGATTATCTGATTAGATACGACCCAGGGTAAATTGCCATGCATAACATAGAGCGTGGTCTGTTATGCATCGTAATTAGAATTTTATTGGATCATCTCATCAACGTTCTTCGATTTCATTGGTTAGTAAGTAAATGAGGGCAATTGTCACTCAAATTTCCGATGAAAAATGAAAAATATGCTGCCTTGACACAAAAAAATTCATAACTCGCGAACGATTAGAAAAATCGAAAAAATGAAAAGAATAAATGTTATAGAGCTGTTTTTTATGAAGAGAATAAAAAAGGTTTAAATCATCCACAATGTACAGGGAAGGCAATGCGAATGTTTTTTCTATTATTGGTTAAGAGAGCCCTTAAGGCCACAGGGAGGATCATTGGGACGATCAAATTTGCTCAATCCGTGCCATTTCATACCTACCACGACCTTAACAGGTCATCTCCATCGGCAGTGTTGAAGGGGGTGAATGATATTAAACATGATTTTAAATCGTTTTGGGAAAAATCAATATTTTAAAAAGTATGCACTTTATGTAAAAATTTTGTATATGTTTTCGATTTGGTTTCAATAGTTATTACAAAATCTGACATTTGAGTTGAATTAATTTTTTTTCACTTTTACACCCCCGCTGAGGAGTTTCGGGAATGTCGAGTTAAAAAATAACGGATCACCATTAATCGTGGAGAAGACGGTGCTACATCTGGCTAACCTTTTTTTTTGCAAAATTGGATGAATTTTTTTTAAATTAGTAATTAAAGAGGTGGAGAATTTGCGGCAAATTTGAAAAATCATACCTCTAAACGCCAAATCAAAAATCTTATAGAGAGGGTCTTTGTGAATTGATTTGATGACTTTTACGTTCATTCCAATTAAAAACAGAGGGTGAAACCGCACCCCAAAAAATGTCTGCCAACCGTTGGCAATTAACCGTAAGGGGTGTTCCAAAAATAAAAAATAAAATTCGAATAAAAACTTGTTATACCCTCCACCAACCCTAAAAGTTTTATCTCTTCGATTTAAATGTGGCCATCATGTTACTTTCTCCGACTTGATGGTATCATAGCCATTTATATTTACGTTTTTATGGTTTATTTTCAATTGAAATTATATTTTAAATGTACAACGAGCGTTGCGTAAACTCGGATGAAACTGACGTTTAATACGTCAAAATTATGAAAGATGGAAAAATTATACTTCAAATTCAAAAACTCAGTTTACTCACAAACCAACGAGATTTCGAAAAAAACTTATTTCATATAAGTTGTTCATTTTAGCATTATCTACAATTATTATTAACATAAATTTGCTGTAACTAATATCGTTTTATAATTATAAACCAAAAATTAAAAAAATAATAATATTTTTTTTTCTCGAATAACAATGATTTTATGAAAAATGTTTTCAAACAAAATAAGCGCATTTGTTTGTTGTCTTCAATGTTTGTTTAGATGTTTTTGTGATATTTTTCATATTTAAGAAAATATCGGCAAAAAACAAAAAACAGTTAAGGTAAACACCCACTTCCAGTGTACGAAATTTTACCAAAAGCTTTTCAGTTCTTCGGGTTATCAAATAAGACGTATGTTGAAAGTTTCATATCAATTGGTCTATTAGTTTTTGAGATACAGCGCGCGCGCACACATACACACACACACGCACACACACACACAATTTTTTTTTCTAGAAATTATTGAAATGGATCCCAAAACGGATATTTCCGTAAAAAAAATTTTGAAAAAAAAATCACGATCACAATACTTTCTCGTACTTCGTCACGGAGAAAGTAAAAAAATACGTCCTTGATGGAAGCAAAACTAACTCAGGGGCCAGGACAAATGGCGCGCTCTAGAAAGCTAGATGTTTTAAAAATTTTGAAAAAAATCAAAAATCAAGGCTCGTGATCCCTAAAAAATTCTTATGGTTAACCTGAAAATGATTTTTTTTTGGATAAGAGGATGGAGCAAAATTGGGGGCGGATTTAAAAAAAATGGACAGAGAGTTTCTTTGGAATATTTTTTAAAGTCTAAATACAATGGCCGCCATCTTTTGGCAAGTGCGAGCGCCCCGAATTTAAGCGGCGCGTTTTCGTTTTTTCAAAAATTCCCGCCGACGGGTGGGAGTGCACGAGATGGACGGGACTGGAAGGGATCGACGGGACCTGCTATTGTGCATCGGATCGCGTCAAATTTTTTTTTCGAAAAAGTCACCCCCACCGCCGAGGAATGGGGGTTGAAGGTCGCAGCTAGCGGTGGTGAATGCCAACGGCGCTCTTGTTACCGTGATTTTTTTAAATTTTTGTTAAGATGATTTATGTCAAAGTTATCCTGAAATCTGTTTTTCCGACGGCCGCCACTGGAACGGGGAAGGGGCTCGATCTGTTTTAATGCGATCACCCAGTTTGTCCGCGATCACACAGTTTGTCCTCCTATTTTGCACCCGGCGGTAGTGGGTCGTTTGCGGCCGACCGCAAGAACCCATAAAAATTAGGAGGGATCAACAGAGTCTTCTTCAATTTAAAATAGAGGTACATTCATCATCAATCGGTACGAACTGCATAAGTAAGCAATATAACGATACACTTGTCTGTCACGCGAGTCGATTGTCGGTCGCAGAAAGAGTTCATCGATCATTGGATCAGCGCAATAGCGATTTTTAAATTTGTATTTGTAATTCACCGAATCCATAATTCACTAGGATGAATTACGAATTTATTATTCACTACAGTGAGTTATGAATTAATTATTCACTACGGTGAATTAAAATTTCATTATTCACTACAGTGAATTATTAATTCATTATTCACTACAGTGAATTATGAGTGCATAATTCACTACAGTAAATTATGAATGCATTATTCACTACAGTGAATTATGAATGCATTATTCCCAGCAGTGAATTATGAATGCATTATTCACAGCAGTTAATTATGAATTCATAATTCACTACGGTGAATTATAGGAACGATTTTTTACTAAAAATATGCGAATGATTTCAATGTAATTAAAAATTATTTAAATTATTTTGACTTGTGCAACAAACTGTAATATCTTTTGAATGCATAAATAAACTAATTGTTATTAAATAGGTGAGTAAATTTGAAAAACACATGTTCGGTTTATATCGACTACATAATAGAGGATATTTTTTGAATTTTGGAACTTTTGTAACGCATTTTGTAACATTTTGATTGAAACTGATTTAGGCGCCGTGTTTGAGGTTTGCCAATTATTTTTTTTAACTGAACCACGTGAATCTATAAAGTGCAACTTCATGCTCTTATTTCTTTTTCAGTTAACCACGTGAATCTATAAACCGCAATCAACTTCACACTCTCAGCTCGATTAATTATTCTCTCTACTGCATAGAACGGCATTTATTAACTCCTAAACTTAACACACACACAGGGCATTATTAATAAAAAGGCGCGTAAAATATTCACACGTGCACTCAGTTAAGAATATCAAATAGAAATTTAGAATACCTAAAATCAACACGTGCACACACACATGCGGGAATCCCATCAGTAAGTAAAATATTTGCACGCTCTCATAATCCCCTGCGGTGCGTTAATAAATGAATAGCGGCATTAACAACTCAATTACAAACACTTTTATTGCGACCCAAATTTTCCCCTAGCACTAAAATCAATCCCTTGCCGTAATTAGTTCGCATGCGAGGATTTACCGTGCCGCCCCGGTCGTCAGTTCTAATTTTCAACTCCTGTCAGACACAATTAATAACTGCAAAACGGAACGAAAACAGCGACTTTTGTTAAAGTGTGTGGCGAGTTTTATTTCCCTGCAGGTTGGTAACACTGTTTATGATGAAAATATAATTAGATTTATCTTCAAAGAAATCTAATATCCGTTTTGGGGTCCCTGGATGCCATTTTAACAATTTCTGGCAAAAAAAAAATTGTGTCTGCTGTGTGTGTGTGTGTGTGTGTGTGTGTGTAGGTTTCCGTATATTTGTGGCGACTTGTGTGTGAATCAGCCTGAACTGTGGCAAATTCTCAAATTGTGGCAACTCACACACGATGCCACAATTTTAAACTGAAATCGTAATTTTGAATAATTCTACCGATTTTTTCCCAACTATCTATTTTCCTCTAGTGCAAAAAAAAATAAAAATTTATATGAAATGCAGGGATAACATCGCACAAAAATTCAGTTTACTTCACAAAACGTCGATCTTTCAAAATAATTTTGGTTTTTGAATGTGCAGCAATTTTCAGTCAAGTTATGAATTTTCAAAAAAATGTATTTTTTGCAATGACGAATTCTCTAGCGCCAAAAAAATAAAAAATAATATAAAACGCGGGAAAAAGATTAAAAAAAATTAAATCACTTCAAAAGATTTTATTTAATGACGAATTCTCTAGCGCAAAAAAATAAAAATCAATATGAAACGCGGGAAAACGATTCTACAAAAATTGAAATACCTTCACAAGAGTCGATCTTTTGAAATCATTTGGGTTTTTGAATGTGCAGCAATTTTCAGTCGAGTTATGAATTATGAAAAATATATTTTTTTCAGAGAAGCACACTCGAATGCAAAATATTAAAAATTAATATGAAACGCAGGGATAAAATCCTACAAACATCCAGCTCACTTTACAAGACGTCGATCTTTCAAAATAATTTTGGTTTTTAAATGTGTAGCAATTTTCAGTCGAGTTATGAATTTTTGAAAATGTATTTTTTTCAATGACGCACACTCGAATGAAAAAAATTAAAAATTAATATGAAATCCTACAAAAATTCAGTTCACTTCACAAGACGTCGAACTTTCAAAATAATTTTGATTTTTTTGTTTTTGAATGTGCAGCAATTTTCAGTTGAGTAATAAACTTTTGAAAATGTGTTTTTTCAATGACGCACACTCGAGTGCAAAAAAATAAAAATTAATATGAAACGCAGGGATAAAATCCTACAGAAATTGAAATTTACTTCACAAGACGTCGATCTTTTAAAATAATTTAGGCTTTTGAATCTGCAGCAATTTTCAGTCGAGTTATGAATTTTTGAAAATGTATTTTTTCAATGACGCACACTTGAAAGCAAAACATTAAAAATAAATATGAAACGCAAGAATAAAATTCTACAAAAATTCAGTTCACTTGACAAGACGTCGATTTCTTGAAATCATTCTGGTTTTTGAATATGTAACAATGTTGAGTCGAGTTACGCAATTAAAAAAAAAATATTTTCAATATCGAACTCTCGGGAGCAAAAAATTCAAAAATAATATAAAACGCGGGAAAAAAGTTCTACAAAAATTAAAATCACTTCACAAGACGTCTATCTTTTAAAATTATTGTGGTTTTTGAATGTGCAGTCTGGTTATGAACTTTTGAAAATGTGTTTTTTTTTCAAAGTCGAACTCTCGGGAGCAAAAAATTTAAAAATAATATTAAACGCTTGAAATGAGTTCTACAAAAATTCAAATCACTTCACAAGACGTCGATCTTTCAAAATTATTGTGGTTTTTGAATATGCTGCAATTTTCAGTCTAGTTATGAATTTTTGAAAATGTATTTTTTTCAATGACGCACTCTCGAAAGCAAAAAAATAAAAATTAATATGAAACGCAGCGATAAAATCTTACAAAAAATCAATTCACTTCAAAAGACGTCGATCTTCCAAAATCATTTTGGTTTTTGAATATGCAGCAATTCTTAGTCGAGTTATGAATTTTTGAAAATGTATTTTCTTCAATGTCGAACTCTCGAGCGCAAAAAATTAAAAATCAATATGAACCGCGGGGATAAAATCCTTCAAAAATTCAGTTTACTTCACAAGACGTCGATCTTTCAAAATAATTTTTGTTTTTGAATGTACCGCAATTTTCAGTCGAGTAATGAATTTTTGAAAATGTATTTTTTTCAATAACGCACACTCGAATGAAAAAAATTAAAAATTAATATGAAATCCTACAAAAATTCAGTTCACTTCACAAGACGTCGAACTTTCAAAATAATTTTGATTTTTTTGTTTTTGAATGTGCAGCAATTTTCAGTTGAGTAATAAATTTTTGAAAATGTGTTTTTTCAATGACGCACACTCGAGTGCAAAAAATTAAAAATTATATGTAACAAATCCCCCATCCCCAAAAAAAAATCAATCTACCAAAATAATTTTGGTTTTTGAATGTGCAGGAATTTTCAGTCGAGTTATGAATTTTTGAAAATGATTTTTTTTTAATGACGAATACTCGAAGGCAAAAAAAAATTAATATCTCCATCGATTGTTAATAATTTGAAGGTGCCAGAAATTTTTTTATAAATTTACATAGTGTAAATCAGATTTTTGCGCAGAACATGCGGCGATTGTGGGTGTTTTAACAACTCTATCTGCAGAATAAATAGACTATATTTCTACAATGAATTATTTATAATTTTAATAACGCTGCTTCGTAAAGTTAGTATTGTAACAATTTTGCTACTAAATTTTGCTATTAAATTTTGCTGAAAGGCATTTAATAAAATTTTGTGCACCGTTAATGGGAATTTTTGATAATAAATGTTCTTCGTAGTAATTTTTTTTAAAATATAAAGAAATAAAGGAAATATCCGTTAGAGGGACTCCAGCGATTTTTGGAGAAAAAAAAAGATATCTCGCATGTCATACCAGATAGTCGCCAGAGCTATGAAAATGTACAAGTGCAGAGGGTTTCAGCGTTTAAGATAAGATGGTGGTAATACACTAAATCCCATTTATAGAAAATTTTGAGACGTACAGAAATGTACTTCTGCCCCAGGAGATGTTAATAATAAAACATGCGTACGAACTGTGCGTAGAAAACCAGTAAACCTGGACTACAGTCGCGATCAAAAATTCATCTCATCACCCAATTCCAGAGAACAATAAATGTCCCCCATAAATTCCTCATGAACATTCTGATTCACTTGAACAAGTTGACCGCAACGGAGTAATATTCAACTGATTGATTCCTTAAACAGCGACAATACGTGCGAGGGGTGGAAAGCTAGAAGGGATCGAATGGAATTGGGGGCACTCGAGGTCGGCCGGAGTTAATAATGAGATTAGGGGCGGCTTATTGTGTAATCGGAGACAGTTATCCGTTCTTTTTTTTCAGCAGAAATTGCGTGATTTCGTTACCGGAATGCGGTTGGAGTGGACACGAAATTACCCCCTTTCCGTTCAAGCTGTACGAACATTACCGTTTAATACCCATCATTGCGATTGATATTTCGAAATTGTGTCAAGCGTAATTGCTTGAAACCACTAATTCTATTACATTACAGAAAAAAATTTTTTTTTTTATTTTTTCGAAAAAAATAAATTATACGCCAGTAATAGATATTGTTATACAAATCCAACATATTTCATAAATGAATGTTTACCGGAACGAGTGTATCATTTCAGCGTTAGTGATATTTAGTATAATCTTCGGATTTCATCCCCCTACCGTCCGGTATTAATTAATCCGTGTGCAGCTTAACAATAACAAATAACAGCTGCATTTGGTGGCGGCTCCCATTTAGCTAATGGCCTGCAGGTGACGCCCGCCAAAATTTATTGACCGGAAATCGATTCCGACCCCATCCCCCCCCCCCCTCGTCCAAGGATGCCAAAACTAAATTCGGGCGATCGGCGGTTTAAATATCCATTAGCCCGGATCTCTCCTAGGCGGCGACGAAACAACGGCCCCTGGGGTATGTTTTCGCTCATACTTTATTAAAGGGCTAAAAAGCCCCATCCGAATTTACGACCTTCGCCACATCAACCCCGGGATAATTTTATGTTCCCCCCTCTACACACGTATAAAAAATGAGTTAATAAGAAAATACTGGCAACGGGGTTAATGGATTAAATATCCTGATTTAATCCGACGCGGGGGGCGTGGGGGACGGTGTAAATTTACATCCATATGATACTTTTTTGCAGATTAATCCCGCGGCGCGGTTTTAATTATGCGTCCTCTTTCATCCCCCATCCCCACCCCGCGAGCGATATGTGCGAGTAAATAACGCTTTTCCCACAATAAAAGTCACGTCCGGGATTTTCTTTTTTTTTTTCGTTGACCACGGTGTGATTATTAAATCGAGTTAATTGTTAAGCTAGATGAAGAAATTTATTTATTTATTTTAAAGGAAGGATGGTTGATGGGATTTCGGGTTAAGGAGAGTGAATGATATTAGGGAAATTGGCGTAAGCTACTTGGCTATTCTGCCACAACCGATTCTTTGTAATAAATTCATATATTGATATGAAAGGACAACCACTAGACATCCATGGACCAGTACGGCCATTTTTCATTCAGAAAAAGTGACCGTCCGGATGGGATTCGAACCCACGACCACGAGGCCCAGAAGCAGGAGCGCTACCCACTAGGCCACCGCGGCCCCGAAGAAATTTATGATTTTATATTTTGGACCAGTACGGCCATTTTTCATTCAGAAAAAGTGACCGTCCGGATGGGATTCGAACCCACGACCACGAGGCCCAGAAGCAGGAGCGCTACCCACTAGGCCACCGCGGCCCCGAAGAAATTTATGATTTTATATTTTGTATAATTTCAAGTTGTTACAAACTCTGCCTTAATCCCCAGAGGATGAACCACCTTATTTTTCTTAGATGAATTTAATTCTAGCTTATATTTCTTGAAAAGAGTTTCTGCAACTTCCTTCTTCGTTTGCAGTAAAATTGCAGCATTTCGGCACTAGACTTCACCAAATGGAGAACTTTTGACGCAACCATCCGACCAGATTATTGCATGATCAGAGAAAATTGCAGAATTTTGGCACAACTAGAATTTTAAGGTTATCTTCAAATAATGATGAACTTTTGATGCAGCTTATAGTTTGGTTCTTCATCGATTGAAAAATATAACTGTTTCTTCAGTCTTGAATAAACTATTATTATTATCATTATTACTACTAGCTAATTCCGAAAATTTAAGGATACAAAACATTACGCTTGTGTGTGCGTGTGTGTGTGTGTGTGTGTATGTGTGTGTGACTTGCGATGTTTCTTATATTATATAATACTCGCTCTATTACGAAAAACAAACGGAGATAAGCAATTAATTAAGTGCAACATCCATTAAATTTCTAAAGCAATCCCCTTAATAGGAAATGGAACGAGCTTTGGGAAGGAGAATTAATTTTCCATTTAAGCGAATAGTTTTTGCGGCAAGGAGATTATAATTTTTTTTTCTCTCTCTCTATTCAGCCTCGGCTCCCCGTTTTCTGAGCTATAAGGATAATTGTCCTTTGTGGGAGGGCCGAGGAAGTGTGCTCTTTAATTTAGATTAAGGTGGCGCTCTCAGATGAGAACTTTAATTTTTCACTGAAAACTATTCTTCACTCTCATACAATTACAAAATACTGGATATAAAGAAGGTCTCGTGAGGGTAAAGTATGGACATTTTTTAACGGCAATCAATTTTTCTCGTCTTTCTGATGAAAAAAAGGTAACTTCAATAGTCGCATTGCATTTTTTAACAAATTTCCAAGGGGTTTACTCATGTCTTTTTTCACGTTTTTGTCAAAAAATTAAAAATCTCTAATCCGACTAACTGACGTACGAGGAGCTCAGATTTGCAAACCGCGTTCAATTTGGAGTTTTCGTTTAGCCGCTACGGCCGATCAAAGTCTGAAAAATCAATTATTTTTTTAAATTTTCTAAAATGTTCATGGTGAGTTGCTAATTTGTTTGCTATTGAAGATGGCTGAAATTTTTTAACGGCAATCAATTTCTCTCGTTTTTCTGGTGAAAAAAATGTAAAATTCAATAGTTTACGATGATTATTACGAAAGTTGCATTTTTTAACAAATTTCCAAGGGGTTTACTCATGTCTTTTTTTCGTGTTTTCATCAAAAATTCAAAATCTCTAATTCGACTAATTGACGTACGAGGAGCTCAGATTTGCAAACCGCGTTCAATTTGGAGTTTTCGTTTGGCCGCTACGGCCGATCAAAGTCTGAAAAATCAATTATTTTCGTAAATTTTCTAAAATGTTCACTGTGACTGTCTAATTTTTTTGCTATTAAAGTTAGCTGAAATTTTTTAACGGCAATCAATTTCTCTCGATTTTCTGATGAAAATAAAGTTAAATTCAATAGTCTACGATGATTTTTAAGAAAGTTGCATTTTTTAACAAAATTTCCAAGGGGTTTACTCATGTTTTTTTTCACGATTTTATCAAAAATTCAAAATCTCTAATCCGACTAATTGACGCACGAGGAGCTCAGATTTGCAAACCGCGTTCAATTTGGAGTTTTCGTTTGGCCGCTACGGCCGATCAAAGTCTGAAAAATCAATTATTTTCGTAAATTTTCTAAAATGTTCACTGTGACTGACTAATTTTTTTGCTATTGAAGTTAGCTGAAATTTTTTAACGGCAATCAATTTCTCTCGTCTTTCTGATGAAAATAAAGTTAAATTCAATAGTCTACGATGATTTTTAAGAAAGTTGCATTTTTAACAAATTTCCAAGGGATTTACTCATGTCTTTTTTTCGTGTTTTCATCAAAAATTCAAAATCTCTAATTCGACTAATTGACGTACGAGGAGCTCAGATTTGCAAACCGCGTTCAATTTGGAGTTTTCGTTTGGCCGCTACGGCCGATCAAAGTCTGATAAATCAATTATTTTCGAAAATTTTCTAAAATGTTCACTGAGACTGACTCATTTTTTTGCTATTGAAGTTAGCTGAAATTTTTTAACGGCAATCAATTTCTCTCGACTTTCTGATGAAAATAAAGTTAAATTCAATAGTCTACGATGATTTTTAAGAAAGTTGCATTTTTTAACAAAATTTCCAAGGGGGTTAGTCATGTCTTTTTTCACGATTTCATCAAAAATTCAAAATCTCTAATCCGACTAATTGGCGTACGAGGAGCTCAGATTTGCAAACCGCGTTCAATTTGGAGTTTTCGTTTGGCCGCTACGGCCGATCAAAGTCTGAAAAATCAATTATTTTCGTAAATTTTCTAAAATGTTTATGGTGACTAGCTAATTTTTTAGCTATTGAAGTTAGCTGAAATTTTTGAACGGCAATCAATTTCTCTCGACTTTCTGATGAAAATAAAGTTAAATTCAATAGTCTACGATGATTATTAAGAAAGTTGCATTTTTTAACAAAATTCCAAGGGGTTTACTCATGTCTCTTTTCACGTTTTTGTCAAAAATATTTAAATCTCTTATCCGACTAATTGACGTACGAGGAGCTCAGATTTGCAAACCGCGTTCAATTTGGAGTTTTCGTTTAGCCGTTACGTCCGATCAAAGTCTGAAAAATCAATTATTTTCGTAAATTTTCTAAAATGTTCACTGTGACTGACTAATTTTTTTGCTATTGAAGATAGCTGAAATTTTTTAACGGCAATCAATTTCTCTCGTCTCTCTGAAGAAAATAAAGTTAAATTCAATAGTCTACGATGATTATTAAGAAAGTTGCATTTTTTAACAAAATTCCAAGGGGTTTACTCATGTCTCTTTTCACGTTTTTGTCAAAAATATTTAAATCTCTTATCCGACTAATTGACGTACGAGGAGCTCAGATTTGCAAACCGCGTTCAATTTGGAGTTTTCGTTTAGCCGTTACGTCCGATCAAAGTCTGAAAAATCAATTATTTTCGTAAATTTTCTAAAATGTTCACTGTGACTGACTAATTTTTTTGCTATTGAAGATAGCTGAAATTTTTTAACGGCAATCAATTTCTCTCGTCTCTCTGAAGAAAATAAAGTTACATTCAATAGTCTACGATGATTTTTAAGAAAGTTGCATTTTTTAACAAATTTCCAAGGGGTTTACTCATGTCTTTTTTTCGTGTTTTCATCAAAAATTCAAAATCTCTAATTCGACTAATTGACGTACGAGGAGCTCAGATTTGCAAAGTGCGTTCAATTTGGAGTTATTGTTTGGCCGCTACGGCCGATCAAAGTCTGAAAAATCAATTATTTTCGTAAATTTTCTAAAATGTTCACTGAGACTGACTAATTTTTTTGCTATTGAAGTTAGCTGAATTTTTTTAACGGGAATCAATTTCTCTCGACTTTCTGATGAAAATAAAGTTATATTCAATAGTCTACGATGATTTTTAAGAAAGTTGCATTTTTTAACAAAATTTCCAAGTCTTTTTTCACGATTTCATCAAAAATTCAAAATCTCTAATCCGACTAATTGGCGTACGAGGAGCTCAGATTTGCAAACCGCATTCAATTTGGAGTTTTCGTTTGGCCGGTACGGCCGATCAAAGTCTGAAAAATCAATTATTTTCGTAAATTTTCTAAAATGTTCACTGTGACTGACTAATTTTTTTGCTATTGAAGTTAGCTGAATTTTTTTAACGGCAATCAATTTCTCTCGACTTTCTGATGAAAATAAAGTTAAATTCAATAGTCTACGATGATTATTAAGAAAGTTGCATTTTTTAACAAATTTCCAAGGGGTTTGTTTACTCATGTCTTTTTTTCGTGTTTTCATCAAAAATTCAAAATCTCTAATTCGACTAATTGACGTACGAGGAGCTCAGATTTGCAAACCGCGTTCAATTTGGAGTTTTTGTTTGGCCGCTACGGCCGATCAAAGTCTAAAAAATCAATTATTTTCGTAAATTTTCTAAAATGTTAACTGTGACTGACTAATTTTTTTGCTATTGAAGTTAGCTGAAATTTTTTAACGGCAATCAATTTCTCTCGTCTTTCTGATGAAAATAAAGTTAAATTCAATAGTCTACGATGATTTTTAAGAAAGTTGCATTTTTTAACAAATTTCCAAGGGGTTTACTCATGTCTTTTTTTCGTGTTTTCATCAAAAATTCAAAATCTCTAATTCGACTAATTGACGTACGAGGAGCTCAGATTTGCAAACCGCGTTCAATTTGGAGTTTTCGTTTGGCCGCTACGGCCGATCAAAGTCTAAAAAATCAATTATTTTCGTAAATTTTCTAAAATGTTCACTGTGACTGTCTAATTTTTTTGCTATTAAAGTTAGCTGAAATTTTTTAACGGCAATCAATTTCTCTCGATTTTCTGATGAAAATAAAGTTAAATTCAATAGTCTACGATGATTTTTTAGAAAGTTGCATTTTTTAACAAAATTTCCAAGGGGGTTAGTCATGTATTTTTTCACGATTTCATCAAAAATTCAAAATCTCTAATCCGACTAATTGACGTGCGACGAACTCAGATTTGCAAACCGCGTTCAATTTGGAGTTTTCGTTTGGCCGCTACGGCCGATCAAAGTCTGAAAAATCAATTATTTTCGTAAATTTTCTAAAATGTTCACTGTGACTGACTATTTTTTTTGCTATTGAAGTTAGCTGAAATTTTTTAACGGCAATCAATTTCTCTCGACTTTCTGATGAAAATAAAGTTAAATTCAATAGTCTACGATGATTTTTTAGAAAGTTGCATTTTTTAACAAAATTTCCAAGGGGGTTAGTCATGTATTTTTTCACGATTTCATCAAATATTCAAAATCTCTAATCCGACTAATTGACGTGCGACGAACTCAGATTTGCAAACCGCGTTCAATTTGGAGTTTTCGTTTGGCCGCTACGGCCGATCAAAGTCTGAAAAATCAATTATTTTCGTAAATTTTCTAAAATGTTCACTGTGACTGACTAATTTTTTTGCTATTGAAGTTAGCTGAAATTTTTTAACGGCAATCAATTTCTCTCGATTTTCTGATGAAAATAAAGTTAAATTCAATAGTCTACGATGATTATTAAGAAAGTTGCATTTTTTAACAAATTTCCAAGGGGTTTGTTTACTCATGTCTTTTTTTCGTGTTTTCATCAAAAATTCAAAATCTCTAATTCGACTAATTGACGTACGAGGAGCTCAGATTTGCAAACCGCGTTCAATTTGGAGTTTTTGTTTGGCCGCTACGGCCGATCAAAGTCTAAAAAATCAATTATTTTCGTAAATTTTCTAAAATGTTAACTGTGACTGACTAATTTTTTTGCTATTGAAGTTAGCTGAAATTTTTTAACGGCAATCAATTTCTCTCGTCTTTCTGATGAAAATAAAGTTAAATTCAATAGTCTACGATGATTTTTAAGAAAGTTGCATTTTTTAACAAATTTCCAAGGGGTTTACTCATGTCTTTTTTTCGTGTTTTCATCAAAAATTCAAAATCTCTAATTCGACTAATTGACGTACGAGGAGCTCAGATTTGCAAACCGCGTTCAATTTGGAGTTTTCGTTTGGCCGCTACGGCCGATCAAAGTCTGAAAAATCAATTATTTTCGTAAATTTTCTAAAATGTTCACTGTGACTGTCTAATTTTTTTGCTATTAAAGTTAGCTGAAATTTTTTAACGGCAATCAATTTCTCTCGATTTTCTGATGAAAATAAAGTTAAATTCAATAGTCTACGATGATTTTTTAGAAAGTTGCATTTTTTAACAAAATTTCCAAGGGGGTTAGTCATGTATTTTTTCACGATTTCATCAAAAATTCAAAATCTCTAATCCGACTAATTGACGTGCGAGGAGCTCAGATTTGCAAACCGCGTTCAATTTGGAGTTTCTGTTTGGCCGCTACGGCCGATCAAAGTCTGAAAAATCAATTATTTTCGTAAATTTTCTAAAATGTTCACTGTGACTGACTATTTTTTTTGCTATTGAAGTTAGCTGAAATTTTTTAACGGCAATCAATTTCTCTCGTCTTTCTGATGAAAATAAAGTTAAATTCAATAGTCTACGATGATTATTAAGAAAGTTGCATTTTTTAACAAATTTCCAAGGGATTTACTCATGTCTTTTTTTCGTGTTTTCATCAAAAATTTAAAATCTCTAATCCGACTAATTGACGTGCGACGAACTCAGATTTGCAAACCGCGTTCAATTTGGAGTTTTCGTTTGGCCGCTATGGCCGATCAAAGTCTGAAAAATCAATTATTTTCGTAAATTTTCTTAAATGTTCACTGTAACTGACTAATTTTTTTGCTATTGAAGTTAGCTGAAATTTTTTAACGGCAATCAATTTCTCTTGATTTTCTGATGAAAATAAAGTTAAATTCAATAGTCTACGATGATTATTAAGAAAGTTGCATTTTTTAACAAATTTCCAAGGGATTTACTCATGTCTTTTTTTCGTGTTTTCATCAAAAATTTAAAATCTCTAATTCGACTAATTGACGTACGAGGAGCTCAGATTTGCAAACCGCGTTCAATTTGGAGTTTTCGTTTGGCCGCTATGGCCGATCAAAGTCTGAAAAATCAATTATTTTCGTAAATTTTCTAAAATGTTCACTGTGACTGACTAATTTTTTTGCTATTGAAGTTAGCTGAAATTTTTTAACGGCAATCAATTTCTCTCGATTTTCTGATGAAAATAAAGTTAAATTCAATAGTCTACGATGATTATTAAGAAAGTTGCATTTTTTAACAAATTTCCAAGGGGTTTACTCATGTCTTTTTTCACGTTTTTGTCAAAAAATTCAAAATCTCTAATTCGACTAATTGACGTACGAGGAGCTCAGATTTGGAAACCGCGTTCAATTTGGAGTTTTCGTTTAGCCGCTACGGCCGATCAAAGTCTGAAAAATCAATTATTTTATTTAATTTTCTAAAATGTTCATGGTGACTAGCTAATTTTTTTTTGCTATTGGAGAAATTTGAAATTTTTTAATGACAATCAATTTCGCTCGTCTTTCTGATGAAAAAAAGGTATACTTCAATAGTCAATGATTATTAAGAAAGTTGCTGAGAAATTCATTGCTAATTTCTCAATGATAATTTTATACAATATTGTTATTGCGTTTTGTTAAAGCAAATTAATTTAATCTTCTAGTTTAAAATTAAGGTGAATGCGCCGGGGAAATCCGTGCTCAGAAATTCATTGCTAATTTCTCCATGATAATTTTGCAAATGAATTTGTTAATCATTGAATTATGCAGAGGGTAATAGTTTTTTGCGTGCACATTTGCGAGCATATTTCGAATCGTTTACAAATAAATTCCGTGCTCGTCGATGTTCCCGTTTAAGCCGTTCGATCCGTCCATTCATGTGCAAATAATTCGCGTGCTTTTTGAGCCCTCCGGACCCCACCCCCGCCCCACATCATCCAGCCCATCCGGATTGCGGACAGGTTGCCATTAATTATTGCCCTTCTCTATGCATGGCTGTGTGTGTTAGTGGTAAAATGATTTTTCTACAAGAGTCCTTTATATAGGGCCTCCTCACCAGGTTACGAGGAAGGTTATAATGATGGAATTATCGGTGACCATGGCGAATAATCTCGACAACGTGGATGGATTATAATTTTGTATCCATGTTAATTATTTGGGGTTTATTTTTTTTGCACTAAAGCGGATTACGTTATATTTCACTATTAGATCATCAGATTATGTAGGGTTGAAATTATATGGAATTTTGTGAAAATTAAATTTGCGATTTTTACAGTTGCCTTATTTTTATTTTCTCTTAGAGATATGTTGTGATTTGATTGTTTACGTGTACTTCTATTTTGAATAAAGTATTAAATTGTACTTGTAATTTATGCTTGAAAATTTTTAATTTGTGATTTTTAATGATAATTAATATGACCTTTAGAGAAAGTTAATTTTTGAGGCTGAAAATGTTAAACAAGAGACCAATTATTCGCTAATTACCAGCTACAGGCTATAAATGTTCCATTTTCCAATAATTTAAGTTTGTTTGGAAAATAAATGGAAAATATTTGTGTCTGCGACATGAAAGACTTGGCATCGTTTATATCGCCGTTTGATGGAACCGTAGACGTGCTGGTAATTTGATGTAGCGAGATTTGAAGCGACGCTCCTGCTCTTTGATTGTTGCCGTCCACCGAGTGTTATTTATGTTATTGCTGGGGCGTTGCAGCATTTTCCCGGGGAGAGATATCGCGCCCTCTTTCCCTCCGCTCGTCTTCGTTTTTCCTACACAAGGGCACATCATTTTATTGCCGGATGAAGACATCGCACCGAACGTGAGCGACCCTGCGACACATTCCAGACACGTACCTGTCGCGGCCTTTTTTGATCACCTTCACCGATCATCCGCAATTGTAGAAGTCACCCCCCACCCCCTATAGCAAGCACATACATCTGTAACATATGACGCTGATATTTGCCAGCACAAATTGATTGAACAGTAAACATTGGATTTTCGACAATGGATTTCTTTAAAAAAAGGAACTGATAGTATTCTTCCGTATTAGGTAAAGCTTTCCAATTTTAATCAATTGCCTACGGTACGTTTTAACGTAATTAGGGCATGAATCAATTAATGTCGTCGATATCTCAGGTCAGGTTTTCTCTTAGGGGCGAAGACAGCACTTCCTCAACTTATCATATTAAACGTAAATTACGACATGGCTCAACTATCTCCCGGCAGAACTATGCGGGGGTTGGCTTTAATTGCGAGGGGCGCATTAATCAGACGGCGGGGGGGGGATGGGGAGTTGACCCTCGTCTCTCACTGCCGCCACTGATTTAATAACGGGGACGGCGGGGCCCCCTACTTTCCGATTCCCGGAAATCTCCGGTATCCCCTGATTGAAAACTTCAACACGGATCTTCATGTAATTTAATAATTCTGTCATAATATTGGCCTTCTCAGTTAGGGATTTATTTGAGGATTTTACACGGGGCTATGCAATTATAAGTCTCTCATTAAACTTCGTGTATGCGTATGAAAAATATCGCAACATAAATCAATAATCATTTACCCGTAGACAACGATTTAATTGCAACCATCCTGTTTATGATTTGATATTATGGTGGATTCGCCGGGAGCTAGAAATGTACAACATGCGCCCGCACGGATATTTTTATTTCTAGTCCCCGGCGCATCCACCAGAAGATCGACGGATAAATTGACTTCATTTGGTCCGCTCTAAAGCAGTTGTAGCGACTATTATAAACTAGCTCGTTAGCTAAAAATTCATTCTAGTATTAAGATGTTACCTCTAAAATATAATTTTCACCCGTTTCACATAGATTTTGATTTAGAGACTCTTTGAACATATTCCCAACATCAAGAAATATGCTGGCCACAAATGGCAACAAGAAGCAGTGGATAAATATTGCCAGATTTTTATCTGGAAACTCTTTGGACATCAAAAAATATGCCGACCACAGATAGCAACAAGAAGCAGTGGATAAATATTGCCTGATTTGTATCTGGAAACTTTTTGGACATCACGAAATATGCTGACCACAGATAGCAACAAGAAGCAGTGGATAAATATTGCCTGATTTTTATCTGGAAACTCTTTGGACATTAAAAAATATGCCGACCACAGATAGCAACAAGAAGCAGTGGATAAATATTGCCTGATTTTTATCAAGAAATATGCTGACCACAGATGGAAACGAATATTAGCTGATGAAGAAAACATATTCAATAATAATTTTAATAAAATCAATTTATACACTTTGTGCTGAATTTAAAGCGTTCCAACGATTGATTAATTACCATCCAGCGGTGCAATCTTTAAGATAAGGGTAACACCGAAATCCCCCTTTGCCACCGGCTAATGAATGAGACCCAAATTCCGCTTCGGCGACTTTGCGCCCTCGTCAATATAATCGGCCGATTGTTTTCAATATTTTTCAGCGGCTGATCCCCTTTTAAGCTCGCGCCCCAATTTCCGTAGACACGGTTTTCCAATTAATCAGCAGCTTTTTTCCTTACGCCGCGCAATTTTCGCTTCCTCTCCCCCGCTTACCATCAACGATCGATTACACATGTTGCTCCACTGAATTATTTTCGAATTTTTAAACATTAACTACTTTAAAATTGTTTCGAACAATAAAGAAGAAGTTAAATTAAACTCGATTTGTCTTCATACCACTGGTGAAAAAAGGGTGTTTAAGTTATATCATTTTGTTCACGAAAATCTTATAATATGCGCATTGTTTAATTTTATGGGAAGAATAAATAGCGTACATTTAACACTCAATTTAATTAAAAACGCATTTGCGTGTTTAATATGGTCATTAAACACGCACACGCATTTGCTGTGGGTAAATTTCTTCAAGTGAAACTTTGGGCATAGACCTTATTTGCCAATCCGAACAAGTGATGAGGTTTTGGTAAAATTTTGAAAGCCGGAAGTGGATGTTTACCTTAACCGTTTTTTGTTTTTTCTTTTTCAAAATTCTGCTAAATATGATACATTTTACAATTTAAATCTTGGTAAAATTCATGAAGATAACATCTTTTGTTAACTGAAGTTTTTTTCAAAGTTCGGTGACCGCCATAAAAAAGTTAAAAATTTATAAACAATCTAGATATACAGGCCTAACAATAGGAGGAATAAAAGAAACGTGCCGGGCCCTGGATCACTTAAAAAATAAATAAACAATTCGCCACACTCTCCGAAAATGTAAGCGCCGTCACATTAACTGAAGTTTTTTTCAAAGTTCGGTAACCGCCATAAAAAAGTTAAAAATTTATAAATAATCTAGACATACAGGCCTAACAAATGGAGAAATAAAAAAACATGCCGGGCCCTGGATCACTTTGAAAAAAAATAAACAATCCGCCACACTCTCCGAAAATGTAAGCGCCATCACATTAACTGAAGTTTTTTCAAAGTTCGGTAACCGCCATAAAAAAGTTAAAAATTTATAAACAATCTAGATATACAGGCCTAACAATAGGAGAAATAAAAATACGTGCCGGGCCCTGGATCACTTTGAAAGAAAAAACAATCCGCCACATTGTCCGAAAATGTATGCGCCGTCACATTAACTGAAGTTTTTTTCAAAGTTCGATGACCGCCATAAAAAAGGTAAAAAATTATAAACAATCTAGATATACAGGCCTAACAATTAGAAAAAAATAAATTATCCGTCACAATCTCCGAAAATGTATGCGCAATAAAAAGCTAGCAATGAACTCACCAGTGACTCATGGTACGGCCGAGGCAGCAGATGGGTAGGTCGGTTGCAGAGATCTGTATTACCACCTCTGCTACCTCAGCCATGCCATGAGTCATCACTAGAACTCGCCTGAAATATTTAACACTCGAGGCGCACACAACATTAATCAAACAATATTACACACCGGCGATATTTATTTAATGCAGAAGACGTACACAAACATAATTAATCTCATTGACAGTATTTCAGCGTTGGCTGGTGGTACTGTGTAATCTGGCTCAGAGCCTGCATTAGTTAGGCCGTCGATAATTAACGTGCCGAAGTGATTCCACTCATAATTATGCAGATTTCCCCATCCGATTCTGAATATAATAGTGTGCGTGTGTAATATTATAGTCGATTATTGATCTCTCGGAGGATGCCCGACCTGCAAGGCGCTTAATTGCTTTAGGTGTTGCCGCCATCGGGGATCCCCCCGGCCCCGCCGTCCTCCTTCCCGATTTCGTTAATAATTGCGCAATCCATTCAAATTGACATCGGCATTAATTCATTTCTGATAATGCGCGCAATCTATGATTTATCGTAGTTAAACAACAACAACAACAACAACAACTAATGAAAACAATTAAAAAGCATCGTATTAAAGATGATCTTCGATAAAACGTAACAAATTACAGGCGTATAGCCATGAAGTCTGTTTGAGCATCAATTGGTGTCCAAATTGTTGCAGACGCGTTAATTGTTAACTAACGAAAGTATTTCATATTATAATTAGTTTAGCACGCGGAATAAAAAAAGCAGGACACGGCGAGTTCGCAAAAAAACGTTTCTTTTTCTTCGCGTTCCACTGCGGAATTTTTTTCGCGGTGTATATAAATCTCCCTAACTGCATTTAGACGGTAATATTTCATATTATAATTAATTTAGCAGGCAAAATAAAACAGCAGGTACACGGTGAGTTCGAAAAAACGTTTTTTTAAATCTCCAGAACTGGATACGACATCCCTAGATAGATAAATCTACAATTAGTAATTTGTCGGCATATTAATGTATTCTCATACGCCAAGAAAAATTCAATCGATGATAAAGTTTATATTTAGTTGTAAAATAAATTACAACACTATATAGATAAACCTACAATTATTAATCAATGTGTTTTTTAGTGTTTTTTATCACAATGTAGAAATGCTAAGGAATATTCCATCGATGTGAAGATATTTAGTTGTAAAATAAATGGACGGTTCACATATAAATTGCTTTGTTCGTTATTTCCAATATTAAATTGTGTAATTATTAGCTTACATCCTGCGGGAAGGTCGTTCATTCCATTTAAGCTCCGTTCTCGTCTGTTCCCCAGGGCAAAAGCCATTGAATAATGGAACCGTGCAGAGAGGCTCAAGTCGCACATAAAAATTAATAAATAATCTATCGAAAGGGACGTGTTCGGTTTTACAAATAGCGGAAACGTTTTCTCTCGAGAAATCTATTGCAATTTATGAAAAATTTACATAAAAATTTCCTTGTATCGTACAATCAAAATTAGGATACGTATTCCAAAAAGATAAGGTTTCCAGATTTTAAATGATTTAATTTCTAAAGTGGAGTTTTCAATATAAATTTCAAACTACTATTTTAATTTATCGAATTGTACAGGTGTCCAGTAATTTTTTTAACGTGGATGAATTTAAGTTTACAATTAAGTGAAGGGGTAAAGCCTAGTCAGAAATTTCAAAAAATCGATTTTTTGGTTTGGACATTTTCAGTACGTACAATGTTTGAATTGTACAGGTGTCCAGTAATTTTTTTAACGAGGGTGAATTTAAATTTACAATTAAGTGAAGGGGTCACCCAAGTCAGAAATTTCAAAAAATCGATTTTTGGGTCTTGACATTTTCAGTAAGTACAATATTTGAATTACACAGGTGTCCAGTATTTTTTTAACGTGGGTGAATTTAAATTTACAATTAAGTGGAAGGGTCGCGCCAAGTCAGAAATTTAAAAAAATCGATTTTTGGGTTTTGACATTTTCAGTAAGTACAATATTTGAATTACACAGGTGTCCAGTATTTTTTTAACGTGGGTGAATTCAAATTTACAATTAAGTGAAGGGGTCACGCCAAGTCAGAAATTTCAAAAAATCGATTTTTGGGTTTTGACATTTTCAGTAAGTACAATGTTTGAATTGTATAGATGTCCAGTAATTTTTTCAGCGTGGGTGAATTTAAATTTACAATTAAGTGAAGGGGTCACGCCAAGTCAGAAATTTAAAAAAATCGATTTTTGGGTTTTGACATTTTCAGTAAGTACAATGTTTGAATTGTACAGGTGTCCAGTATTTTTTTAACGTGGGTGAATTTAAATTTACAATTAAGTGAAGGGGTCACGCTAAATCAGAAATTTCAAAAAATTTATTTTTTGGTTTTGACATTTTCAGTAAGTACAATGTTTGAAGAATATCCCCTAAAAAGTTGGAATTAGTCCGAATAAAATTGAAGTTACAGGCGGTCAAATTTAAAGGCGTCTTTCCCAAAACCGCATTTTTAACATGGTGACCACAATCGATATCTCGAAAAGTACTACACCGATTTTTTGCAAACTTGGCATGTTTATTTAAAATATTATAGGCCAGTGATTGAACGAAGGAATTCTTTTTCGACGTATAGTTTCTTTTTTCTTGGCGAAAGACGAGCGATATTTTTATGAAAAATCAAAATTTTAACTTTAAAAATCCGCCATTTCGTCCCAGATCAAAACTGTCGTAGTTGAGTATATTAGAGAAATTTTCTTCTGTTTTTGATTTTTTTTTTGGCATAGGAAACTGGTCCATTCCGCCAGAGTTTTCAATTAACTGTATACAGGGTGCCCGGATTTCGTGGATGCAGCATGGGCAACTTCTGCATTTGAAGAGATAGAGAGATGGTAAAATTAGCAAAAAGGTGCGGGTTTGAGGGCTCGTTGAAAATCCACCCAGAAATCCCACTTGTCATGGCTCACTTGTTCAAAATAAAAATTAAAACAAAATCTCCCAATTTCTTCAATTTCAGATTTTCTTTTAATTTTTATTGTGGAGGCCATGACACGTAGGATTTGGGGGTGGATTCTTAATGAGCCCTCGAACCTGCACCTTTTTGCTAATTTGACCATATCTCTATCTCTTCAAATGCAGAAGTTGCCCATGTTGTCCCTACGAAATCCGGCACCCTGTATATTAATTTATAATTATACCTGTTTTCATCAACGGTAGGATTTTTTATTGCTAATATTTTTTCTTATAAAATTTATGTTACATTCATGAAAATACGTGCTCCCGCATAGATCAATTCAATTTTAAACAAGTTTTATATTTTATGCAAAAAAAAAATCCCAAAAATCACCTATTTTTTTTTTTTGGCTTCCTGACTTAGCAAGCTATTTTTATAATTAATGCAGAGGATATAATTCTCTCTTATATAGATATTTAGAGAGCTATTTTTTTTAAATTTTATAATTACTTTAAACTTTGATATCACTCCACAAACCATTAAAAAACTTCATAGCCGCGTATGATGATTCTTTCTCATATATTAATAACCGGTGAATTGGCTTTAGTTTCATTATAATAATATGATATTTAACAAATATTAAAATCTGTCGTGACAGGATAGCTCACGTCAATTCCCCAACACGAGTTGCCAACAAAAAATTTTCCTTAAAAAAAAACCGATTGTTCCAAATAAATCCGTTCCAATTATCTCATGTGTACATGCAAGACCATCGAGACTGGACAAACACGAGAAACTATCCATTCACCGAAAATGGGTGGTAAATCTTGTGAAATTAAACAACTCCCGAGCACCGCTTTTGTTTCCTCCCGCCGTAATCGTCCTGCCATTGTTTCGTCCTTCCGCATGCAACACAATCTCCCAGAACGCCGACGATACTCTATAGAATAATCTATAGTATATATACAGTGCACCACCTGAGTTTAACAAATACAGGCAAATCGATAAAATTGTTAAAAATATCCGAATTTTTAAGTTCTTTATAATTTTCTCTTTTTAATTTCAAAAAAAATCGTATTCTTCATAAGTTGTTTTACAGCGTTTATATATACTTTGACCAATGGATCTTTGCGTTCACATCATACAGCCTAATTTAGTTCCCACAATATTTTCAAGCGTTTACTCTCTCTACAATAAGTTAAACTACACGCAACAATATGTTTACGTATGTCGTCCAAGGCGAGGAAATTCAGTTTTCGGTAATGACTCACACGCAAAGATCCATTGATCAAACTATAACTATTATTACTTCATAATTTTAGACCAAAAAAGTGTTAAAAATGTTCTCGAAAATCAGAGTTTATGAAATATATTTATTAATGCGATGGCGCTTATATTTTCGGAGAGTGTGGCGGATTGTTTTTTTTTCAAAGTGATCCAGGGCCCGCCACGTTTTGTTATTTTTCCTATTGTTAGGCCTGTATATCTAAGTTGTTTTTGTATTTTTTTACTTTTTCGAGATGGACATCGAACATCGTAAAAAACGTAAGTGTGGCCGCGCACCTCTTCACGATGCAAGGGGTGGACAAGTTTTTAATTGTTTTTTTAAGTGATCTAGAGGCCGGAACGTTTTTCTATTTTTTGTATTAGTAGGTCTAAGTATGTAGAATAACTACATATTTTCAGCATTTTCTTATCGGTCATCGAAGTTTACGAAAAAGGAGATATTTTTATATACTGTGAAAAATTGTAGGGGATTGAAATTTTGGGGTGGGGGTCATGTGTATTTTGTAGTAGTAACCCCACCCTACTTATAGAAAGTTATGGAAATTGTACATTTTTAAAATCTATTGCTAACTTCACACCCGTCATCTAATAACTTCTATTTTTGACATTATTATGTTATCATGTATCAAATTGACTCCACAATGGCACGAAAAAAAAATAATCACCCTAAATAACGATTTAATTCCCCCGGGATGGATCACGGGGTGACACCCCGGACCCACCGGAGCATGAAAACAGACGGGAGGGTCTCTGGCTGGTCGACGTTAGCCACCAGAGGCGTCCGTTTAGCGCGAGAGCGACAAAAACCCATTGCCCGCATTCGGAAAAATAAACAGAGATAACGGCGGCGGCTCGAGGGGGTGGCGCACCCTCTTTCCTTTCCGGACGAGTTAATCGGATATGAATCAAATCATAGAGAGCCGCGTTTTGTTCGGAACGGACTACCTGTCACAAAGCGACAGTTTCGAACGTGACCGGGGGACACATGGGACACACAACAAGAAGGGGGACCCACGTCGGAAATCATTTCGTGCGGAAAAAATAAGTTATCAATTCAAGAGTCAAATGCTATTGGTGGAGAGGATGGTTTTCCATAATTAAACTGTATTGAAAGTTTAATAATTATTGGTAAAAATAATCTGAAAGGATGGGTATAGTCTGGCCGTGCTGTGATGGCATCTGAGGTGATTAACTTGAGCGTGTTGGGCCGTTATGCGACTTGAATGCTTGAGGTTTGTCAATAAGCGAACAATAATGTTGGTTTTTTTGTACATTGATTTCCAAAGTTTGCCTTCAAAATCGCGAATCGAATTTTTTGTTAGATTTTGATAACTCAAATTTAACATTTTAAACAATTTGAAAAAACTCCGGAACATGACTAATTTAAGAATATCCTTGTAAATTGCCTAAATGTACAATTTTCAAGTCCTTTGCCTTCAAAATCGCCGATTTTTTTGTTGGATTTAGCTCAAACTTAACATTTTAAACAATTTGAAAAAGCTCCAGAACATAACCAACTTAGAAATGTCCTTGTAAAATACCTAAATGTGCAATTTTCAAGTCCTTTGCCTTCAAAATCGCCGAATTTTTTGTTGCATTTTGATAGTTCAAACTTACATTTTAGGCAATTAGAAAAAATAGTTTTGATTACTCCAGCTCCAGAACATAACCAATCCAGGAATGATCTTGTAAAATGCGAAAAAGCACCATTTTCAAGTTCTACGCCTTCGAAATCGCCGAATTTTTTGTTGGATGTTGATTTACATTTTAGGCAATTCGAAAAAAAATCAACGAGTTCAATTTAGTATAATTTCAAAAAAAGTTTATCACTTAAAAAAGTTAAAATCACACATTTGAAGACTACATTCCTCCAAAATTGCGATTTTGACTTTTGCAAAGTACACTGTCGCACTCAGATTCTGATGTTTAAATGTTTTAAATGTTCAAAATCATAAATTGTGTAGAAATGGCGTTGCCGTGTGTATTAAATAAAATAAACAAATTTCCAAAAAAAAATAATTGCTGCCGAAAGCTTTGTGTAGTTCCTAAGGTTCCTACGCTCTAACATAACCTATTTAGTCGAATTCAAAAACTTGTTCAAGAATGTTCTTGTAAAATTAATGTAAAACGCCAGACTGCACATTTTCCAAGTTCTGTACCTCCAAAATCGCCAAACTGTTGGATTTTGATAGCCCAATCGTTACAATTTAGGCAATTCCAAAAAAAATGCCTATAAAAAAATTACATTTTTTTGTACAAAACGAATGCAAATCCAAAAATTATAATGTCAATATTTTTAGCTTCTTTCAAAGTACGAGAAAGCTAAATATGTTGCCAAAACTTGAAATTTTGAGATTATGTCTCCTGAAGACTTTAGGCTTTCCATACAGTTTTCACAATTTCCAGAAAATTGTTAAGAAAAACATATTTTTATGCAAAATGAATGCAAATCCAAAAATTGTAATGTCAATATTTTTAATTTCTTTTAAGAAAAGAGAAAGCTAAATGTGTTGCTAAAACTTGAAATTTTGAGATTGTTATGTCTCCTGAAGACTTTAAGTTTTCCAAACAGTTTTCACAATTTCCAACAAATTGTTAAGAAACAAATTATTTTTATGCGAAATGAATGCAAATCCAAAAATTGTAATGTCAATATATTTAACTTCTTTCAAGATAAGAGAAAGATAAATGTGTTGCCAACACTTGAAATTTTGAGATTGTTATGTCTCCTGAAGACTTTAAGTTTTCCAAACAGTTTTCACGTTTTCCAAAAAATTGGCAAGAAAAAAATATTTTTGTGCAAAATGAATGCAAATCCAAATATTTTTTACTTCTCCTTACAAAGTACGGGACAGCTAAATATGTTGCCTAAACTTAACATTGTTATTTCACCTGAAGGCTAAGTTTTCGAAACCGTTTTCACAATTTAGGCAATTCTAAAAAAATGCCAATAACAAATTAAGAAATTTTGGTGCGAAATAAATGCAAATCCAAAAATTATGATGTCAATATTTGTTACTTCTCCTTACAAAGTACGAGAAAGCTAAATATGTTGCCCAAACTTGACATTGTTATTTCTCCTGAAGACTAAGTTAAAAAGGGTTTTCACAAATGAATGAAAAATTGTGACGTTAATATTTTTTACTTTTCGTGACAAAGTACGGGACAGCTAAATATGTTGCCCTAACGTTTTCACCTGAAGGCTAAGTTTTCGAAACCGTTTTCACAATTTAGGCAATTCTAAAAAAAAATGCCAATAACACGATCAAAATCCAAAAATTTTGGATTTTGATAGCCTAAACATCCCAATTTAGGACATTCCAAAAAAATTACCAAGAACAAATTGTGGAATTTTTCTGTAAAACGAATGCAAATTAAAAAAAAAGATTGTGCTGCCAATATTTTTTATTTCACCTTACAAAGTACGGGAAGGATAAATATTTTGCCAAAATTCGAAATATTGAGATTGATATTTCTTCTTTCGAAAAATTGGCAAGAACAATTTTTTGTGTAAAATGAATGCAAATTCAAAATTTTTTGATTTTGATAACTTAAACCCAGCAATTTAGGCAATTTAAAAAAATGCCAAGAACAAATTAAGGAATTTTTGTGCGAAATTAATGCAAATTCAAAAATTTTGGATTTTGATATCCTAAACCTACCAATTTAGGTATTTCAAAAAAAATGTGAAGAACAAATTGAGGAATTCTTCTGTAAAACGAATGCAAATTCAAAGATTGTACTGCCAATATTTTTTATTTCTTCTTGCAAAGTACGAGAGGATAAATATATATGTTTGCCAAAATCCAAAAATTGTGACGTCAATATTTTTTACTTCTTACAAAGTACGGGACAGCTACATATTTTGCTAAACTTGATATTGTTATTTCACCTTAAGGCTACGTTTTCGAAACTTCACAATTTAGGCAATTCCAAAAAAAAAAGAAATTTTTGTGTGTAATGAATGAAAATCCATAATTTCGGATTTTGATTGCCTAGACCTAGCAATTTAGGCAATTCCAAAAAAAATTCCAAGAACAAATTAAGAACTTTTTTTGTGAAATGAATGAAAATCCAACAAATTTGAACTTTGATTGCCTAAACCTACCAATTTAGGCAATTTAAAATAATTGCCAAGAATGAATTGAGGAATTTTTCTGTAAAACGAATGCAAATTTAAAGATTGTGCTGCCAATATTTTTTATATCTCCTTACAAAGTACAGTAAGGATAAATATGTTTGCCAAAATTCGAAATATTGAGATTGCTATTTCTGCTTTCAAAAAATTTTTGTGTAAAATGAATGCAAATTCAAAAATTTTGGATTTTGATAACTTAAACCCAGCAATTTAGGCAATTTAAAAAAATTGCCAAGAACAAATTAAGGAATTTTTGTGCAAAATTAATGCAAATTCAAAAATTTTGGATTTTGATAACCTAAACCTACTAATTTAGGCAATTTCAAAAAATTTACAAGAACAAATTGTATTTTTTTTTCTGTAAAACGTAGATACAAATTAAAAAATTGTGCTGCCAATATTTATATTTCTTCTTAAAATGTACGGGAACGATAAATATGTATGCCAAAATTAGAAATTTTGAGATTGCTATTTCTCCTTTCAAAAAATTGACAAGAACACATTTTTTGTGTAAAATGAACACAAATCCAAAAATTTTAATTTTGATAACCTATACCTACCAATTTAGTCAATTAATAAAACGAATGCAAATTCAAAAATTGTGCTGCCAATATTTTTTATTTCTCCTTACAAAGTACGGGAAAAATAAATATGTTGCCAAAATTTGAAATTTTGAGATTGCTGTTTCTCCTGAAGTCTCCAAGTTTTCAAAACTGAATCATGAATGCAGATTTTTCAGACTGAAGGTGAAAGATGTAAAAATAGCGTGTTTTGAAACGCAATTTAAGGACAAGACCACTGAATCATGAATGCAGATTTTTCAGACTGAAGATAAAAGGTGCGAAAAATAGCGTTTTTTTAAACGCAATTTAAGGACAAGACTTTAGAGCAGTACTAGATATGTTGTCAAGATTTTGAGGAAATTTTGAGACGAAGACTTTAAGAGGTTTGTGAATACCAGAGATTTGGCGGAAATTTTGAAATAAATATTTTCCCACTGAAGATGCAAATTTTCGGAATGATGAATTATGAAAAACATAAAATCATTTGTCACAGTCTTAGAACTTTAAAAATGTATTCAACATGTATTTAATGTATGCCGTGATAGTCACACGAGAAGTTAGGGATAAAATTCTAGCCATCGATTTCCAGGCGCCTTCACCAAAAATGGGTGCGAATTTAATTTCATTTGTGCAGTCACTTTCTGCAGGTGTACTTAGCAAATACAAACAGTCAAAAAGCCATACAAATTACTATAAAATAATTATCGATCAGCTCATTAATTTGTGTGAGGGATTTAAAGAAATCGTAACTCAAAAAGGGCATTGCAAAAAAAATTATTTTATTTTTGCAATGCCTTCCTGTAAGTACATTTAACAATTACAAACTGTCAAAAAACCGTGACAGACATTACTTATATTTTCTTTTTTTAAATTGAACAGAAATCTGTTACGGCCGCATTATTAAAATCGTAACTCAAAAAGGGCATTGCAAAAAAAAAAAAATATTTTTGCAATGGCTTCCTGCAAGTACTTGTAACAATTACAAGCTGTCAAAAAAGCGTGACAGGTATTACTTATATTTTCTTTTTTAACATTGACAGATATCTGTTACTAGCGCATTATTAAAATCATAACTCAAAAAGGGCATTGCAAAAAAAATATTTTATTTTTGCAATGCCTTGCTAAAAGTACATTTAACAATTACAAGCTATCAAAAAACCGTGACAGATATTACTTACATTTTATTTTTCAACATTGAAGAGAAATCCGTGTCTGGCGCATTATTAAAATCGTAACTCAAAAAGGGCATTACAAAAAAATAATTTTATTTTTGCAATGCCTTCCTACAAGTACGTTTAACAATGTTCCATATTTAAAACAAATATTTTTAAACATTTTTACGTTTTTTCGATAGTTTGTATTTGTTAAATATACTTGCAGGAAAGTATACAATAATTTTTTTGGAATACCCTTTTTTTAAACGCTAAATGAGCTGCTCGATAAAAAAAATCATTTTCATGGCTTTTTGGCAGTTTGTATTTACTAAATACACCAGCAGAAAGTGACTACATAGAATTTAAAAATGGCACACACTTTTGGTGGATGCGCCGGAAACCAATGGTTGGAATTTTATGTCTAACTTCTCATCGGTACGAAAACAAAGTTTAAAGTCACGCTCCTAATTTTCCCTTGATTTGAAAAATAAATAAAAAACAATTGCCACAAACTTAAAATTTTCAAAATTTGACAAAAATACGAAGAATTTTAACAAAGTAGGCCTCCTCAAAACAATGATCTGAAGAAGAAGTTTTTTATTTTATTTCGTTAACATCCCCAAAATAAATTAATTATCTTTCCATATTTTCAGGTGAAATCAGTTTCGATCGAATTTGTATTCGGGCGCATCTGCGGATAGACGCGCCTACTGCGACGCGCGACACGTCGTTTGTCAACCGTTTTATTTTCACATGTTCTACGCGCGACCGTGAGGAATTGGGGAAACGCGTTTTTGCGCCCCTTCGCCCTCGGAAGGGGAGACGCGGCCGGGAACGGACGGGGGGATGAAGATGTGTGTTTGGCGGTCGAGATGGGATGTAGAGACGTGTGCAGCGTGCCGCCCCGGGGGAACGAAAGTAACTTATTGCGCGAGACGTCTCCAGATGAAAGTGAATTTGTTCTCATATTTTTATGTACTGCATGATGAACAGAGAGTCTAAATCTGTAATCCGTTGCTCGTATAGTGCTGTCGAGATCCGCGTTCGCAACATGCTCGCTTCTAGTATTTTTCGAGCGCGGCTATAGAAATTAAAGCAATTAAAAATTGTTTGATGATGAAACATGAATGTAGAAAAAATATCCGCGTTCGCAACATGATCGCTTCTAGTATTTTTCGCGCGCGGCTACAAAAATTGAAGCGATTAAAATGTAGACTGTTTGATGGTGAAACATGAATGTAGAAAAAATATGATTTCGGAATGATTGCATGGTGTGGTATAATTTGGTTGCCTACCTTCGAGTAGTTGAAGGTTCGAGTGATATTATTAGTTTTTGCGTTTTTACACATTGATGAGCCCTTAGGCGAGAAACATGTTATTTCCTTGTCGGATCCCTAGTATAAATGTAGTATGCAAGTTTTGAATAAAAAAAAAAGTCACTATAACTTTGTTTGACGGCCAATGGTAATGGATACCAAGGCCAGGCGTAAGCCACATCAAAAAAATTTAAAAAAAAATTTACACATTGTCATTGCCTGTTGAGGTCATTTGTAAAAGTGTCTCAATAAATGTATTGTCTCCTCTCTCTACTTAATGTGAAAACAGATACGCAACAAGTGAAGACGCGCCTTTAAACGCAATTTAATATCACACCCAATAGCGCGGAAATAATCCTCGCATGCATACATTATTACAAAATTATCGCTAATAACGTAATTTATTAACGTTTTTATGTCATTCAAACAATAATTATAGTGGGGATTTGGAAAATACACGGGGGTAGATTATCCGTGCAATATTTCATTCTGTAAATATTTGTGTGTGTGTGTGTACATAAATTTCGATTAAATCGGATGGACGTTACGAATCAAAATCAAAATCCGGCGATGCGTTTATAAATAAGCCTAAATAATTAATTATTTAATTTCCGCGAGTGTTTATAAAACGGTCGATTTTCCGTCTCTGTTTCGGCGGCGGATTTAATTAACGCGAAATTTCCATTCGGATTTTCGGCAGCGGGATGCACAATGGCCCTTTCATAAATAACCTGACCGCGGATTTTGCATGCCCGTCCCTCTGAATTAATGGTCACGATGGTGGGGAGTTGTCGCGAAACTAGGGCATTAATTCGCGCCCGTTTTCTCGGGAAGTTTTGAGGAGTCGGCATTGTGAATTATTTCTTGGATGATGCGCACTCAACCGTTTATGTTCGTGTAAATTTCTTTGCAAAACTTTTCAGGACATGCTCCGGCCCTGCGGCCTTTAAATGTTTTGCATAAAACGCTGTTTAGATGACTCAACTAAATAATTATTGGTATGCAACCAAATTTGCCCGAAACATCTTTTCAATTTATCATGAATTCACTAAGACGGTAGGTAGGACACGTTCCAGCCTTGTGGCCTTTAAATTGTTGTATAAAACGCTGTTTGGATAACTTAACGTTATTTAGGTGTAAATTGCGTTGCATACAAATAATTATTAGTTTGCAACCAAACTTGCTCGAAACATTACCATCTTTTCAATTTATCAAGAATTCATTAAGACGGTCGGTAGGACACGTTCCGGCTTTGTGGCCTTTAAATTGTTGTATAAAACGCTGTTTGGATAACTCAACGTCATTTAGGTGTAAATTGCGTTGCATACAAATAATTATTAGTTTGCTCGAAATATTACCATCTTTTCAATTTATCAAGAATTCATTAAGACGGTCGGTAGGACACGTTCCGATTTTGTGGCCTTTAAATTGTTGTATAAAACGCTGTTTGGATAACTCAACGTCATTTAGGTGTAAATTAGGTTGCATAAAAATTATTACTTTGCAACCAAACTTGCTCGAAACATTAACACCTCTTCAATTTATCATGAATAATTGGTAGGACATGCTCCAGTCCTATGGCCTTTAAATTTTTGTATAAAACGCTGTTAACATAAAGTCAGGAATACCAAACGTCAATAAGGTGTAAATTTGGTTGCATGTTAATTAATTAATTAATTATAGGTATGTCAATAAGGTGTAAATTTGGTTGAATGTAAATAATAATTATAGGTATATCAATAAGGTTGCATATAAATACTAATGATTGGTATGCAATAGAGTGGTTATAGCATATATGGGGGAGTTTCGAAGTATGTGAAAATCAACGGGACAACTCGGAAACTTGTTCGTATAGATAAAAAACTAATAACTGTAAATTTTGGGCTATATCGACCATGGCCTAACCGAGCCCTGGGCGTCTAAAATTTGAAAAAAAACGTTTTTTTCCCGTTTTTTTTCATTTTAGCCCCCTAATATTAAACGGTCCACCCTAAAGGTCAAATGATATACTGTGTCGACAGAGGATGTTAATAAGAATTCAAAACGAATTTATTTGTTAAAATCTGACTAAAATTGACAGAGTTGTGAATGTTTTAGTTATATCATACTTGTATATTTCGATGTTTTGTGACCTAATCCTTCATCGACGGTAATTAGATGCGCGGCATTTCTGTCACTTATTTTACACTTGTCTAAAGCAGATGAGATCCCTTCACTGATAAATGCAATGCTTGTGGTTATGGTTCTATTTCCAAAATTACTCAAAATTCAATCAAGATTATGTTTTCCTGAAAAGGTAGATCCATACCAACGTCAAATTTTACATACATTTTATTTCAATAGCGCGCGAAACTATGAAAAATTGTAGTAATTTTAATGGTTTCAAATAAATACAAAAATAATTGCCATCGATTTGAAACTTTCTAAAATAACTCAAATTACATTCGAAATTATGATTTCGGAATAATCTGGATACACACCAAAACCAAATTTTGTGTACTTTTATTTGAACAGCGCACGAAATTATGGAAAATTGTAATTATTTTAATGCTCCCAAACAAATATAAAAACAATTGTTGTCGACTTAAAATTTTCTAAAATTACTTAGAAATCATTCTAAATTATTATTATTATGTGAAAAATCAGCAGATTTTATGTAATCAGTTATCACGAAAAATCGTGTAAAATTGTTATAATTTATAAATAAATATAAAGACAATTGCCATCAATTCGAAACTTTCCAAACTTACTCAAAAATCATTCGAAATTACGATTTTGGGAAAATCACCTGAACCAAATTTTGTGATACTTCTATTTGAACAGCGCGTGAAATTATGAAAATTGTAATAATTTTAATGCTCTCAAAAAAATACAAAAACAATTGTTGTGGTCTCAAAATTTTCTAAAATTACTCAAAAATCATTAGATATTATTATTACGTAAACAAATACTTACATACCATCACCAGATTTTGTGATAATTTCTTGTAATCAGTGCGAGTAATCGGAAAAAGATTGTTATAATTTTGGTGGCTTGAAATAAATATAAAAACAACTGCCAACGATTTAAAACCTTCCAAAATAACTCAACATTTGTTCAAAATTATGATTTTGGGAAAATCTGGATAAATATCAAAACCAATATTTTACTTGAACAGCAAGCGAACTTATGAAAACTTTTAATTATTTTAATGCTCTCAAGAATATACAAAAACAATTGTCAAACAAAAACTTAAAATTTTGCGAAATTACTCAAAAATCACCAGATTTTGTCATAATTTCATGTAATCACTCTGAAAAATCGCAAAAAATTGTTATAATTTTGGTGGCTTGAAATAAATATAAAAATCGATTTGAAATTTTCCTAAAAAAGTCAAAATTCATTCGACATGAAGATTTTGGAAAAAGCTGGGCACACACCTTGATCAAATTGTGTGATACAATTTTTTGAACAGAGCGCGAAATTATGAAAAATTATATTAATTATGTGGTAAGAAAACACGTGTGTTTGAGAATTTTCACAAATTTTAATGTCGAACACTGCGACAAATGTTTCGCCACACAGTGGCTTCATCAGGCAGATGATCAATTCTCAAACACACGTGTTTTCTTACCACATACATTATGGAATTTCACCAAGTAACAGCCTCATCAATCCAATATTATATTAATTAATTGTTTTTCTTTTACTTGAATTTTCAATTTTTTGGTCACCATTTTTTATTTCCAGACCGGGATTTTTGATTTTTTTGGCTCATATTTAAGATCTTTGGCCTGTTTTTTTCGATTTTTTACTAATTTTTTTGTCTTTTGTGATCATTCAGTCGAAAAATATTCTTTATTTTGGCCTAAATTTTCAATTTTCTGTTCCGTATTTTTTATTGTTAGGCTCGAATTTCTTATTTTTGGCCCTATAGTTTGAATTTATAATCTGAATGATTGATTATTGTGTCTACATTTTTTATTTTTAAACCAGAATTTTCGAGTTTTGGTCAAAATTTTTGATTTTTTGGTCCCGATAGTGTTTTTTTTAGTATATATTTATGATTTTTGACCTGTATTTTTGATTTTGTAGTCTGAAATCAAGATCTTCTGTCCTACATTTCCTTTATTTTGGCAGAAAATTTCGATTTGTTTGCTCTGCATTTTTTACTTTTAGGCCCGAGTCAAAATTTTTGATTTTTGGCTACGATTGTTGATTTTTCATTTTTTGCGGTATAAATTTTTCCTTATTTTAGCCGCAATTTTGTTCAATTTTTTTAATTTGTGTTTTTGATTTTTAGTCCCGAATTTTCGACTTTGGTCCAAATTTATGATTTTCTTCATATTTTTTAGATTTTTTAACTGAAATGATTGATTTGTTGGGTGATTTTATTTTTTATTTTCTGGCTATTATTTCCGAGTTTCTGGCCAGAAATTTACTTTGAGCTTAAGGATTATTTTGGGGGTGAAAATGACAAATTAATTTTCCTTTACTTGAATTCTCAAGTTTTCGGTCTGCATTTTTTTATTTTAAGTCCACGGTTTTTGATTTTCCGAAAGTTTAGATCTTTGGCTTGTAGTTTCGTAAAACATTAATAACTTTGTCAATTTTAGTCCAATTTAAACAAATAAACACGTTTTGGATTCACATTAATGTCCTCTATCGACATAATATATAATTTGGCCATTGGGATGGACCGTTTAATATTAGGGTGGACCAAAATGAAAAAAAAAGGAATAGACACACTTTTTCAAATTTTAGAGGGTTAGGGCTCAGTTACGCAATGTTCGATATGGCTCAAAATTTACGGCTATTAGTTTTTCATCTATACGAACAAGTTTCCGGGTTGTCCCGTTGATTTTCATATACTTCTAAAATAAGAACCACTCTAGTATGCAACCAAACTAACACATTTTTTACAATACTTCTCAATTTATCACGAATTCGTTTGGATGGTCGGTAGCACCGACCTTTTACGTCCGAGCGACTCGAAACAAAACGAAAATCGCCCCATGAATATTTTTCGGGCGCCCGCGTGTCTGTGTGTGTTCGTCTGACAGACAAAATATAAAAAAAAGGAACGGTCCAAGCGGAGTATGAATATAAATTCGTCGCGCAGAAAATCCCCATAAATCTCTCTCCTTCCCCTAGAGCACAGACCAAAAAAAAAAACAAAAAGAAATTGCCGTACTAATGGCGGGCAATTTGTACTTAAGTACACCTTGTCGGGCTTCCCATTACCGATAATTTTATGCAGTGGCTCCCTTTCGGGGCAATTTGTGAAAGTGCATTTCATTCCACGCGACCGACGACGACGTTTCACGCCGGCACACATTATAAACGCGAGTGTGACGTTTTTTTCCTTTTTAATTGATCTTCGCGTGCGGACACACTAAATACGCCGTCAAGTGTAATAACGACGTCCGCAGTTGGCAGGACTGTAATTGCGACGCTTTGCCCGCGCTCACCCACTCTCGCACGTGGGGTGCCCCTTTCCATTTCAATTACTTCCAACCGACGGCGATTTTATCACCAAACGTTTCAACGTACATAAAAAATATAAGCGCTGACAACACACATTATTAAAGATAAAATATTAATAATGACATTTTTTTTGAATCGATTGAAGCAAGTTAACGAAATAAAACAAATTGTTATTGTTATGCCTAGGCGGAAAAACAAGTAGTGTATATTGGGTTGCATGTAATTTTACTTATTAAAATGTTATCTATTATCTATCAATTTAATTTGACTATTTATATCTGAAAAACCATAGAATGGATTTTAAAATTTTATACATATACAATACATTCGTTTATTAAAGATAAAATATTAACACTAACGCAAGCGAAAATATTGCGCGCGCCGCCGTGTATGATGAACTGTATGCAACCCATTCTGCATGTTTGCGTCTAAAAATAGACGACCCGCCTATAGCTCACAGTTCGCAAAATGTCTACAAATAGACGCTCCCGCTCAAAGTGTGTTAATATAAGCATTTTTTAAGTCGACTGAAGCAAGTTAACGAATTAAACCAAAGTGTTATGCCTAGGCGGAAAAGCAATTAGTGTATATTGGGTTGCATGTAATTTTATTTATAAAAGTATTCTCTGTTAACCATTAATTTAATTTAATTATTTATATCTGAAATGATGGTTTGTTTTAAAATGTTGTATTCAAGATAAAATATTAACAATGTCAATTTTAAAATCGATTCGCCCAAATTATGGATAAAAATGTAATTTCAGCACATGTTTACTGTCACCTCAAAAATTGTGGTTATGCGAGTTTCAGTTACTTTTCTTGGGTGTTTCCATAAAAAAAATGTGATACAGCACTACATCTAACTCCGCGGTGACAAAAATAGACAGTGGCGGCTCTCGGGGTGATGGCACGGCCGAGGTAGCAGATACATGCGGTCGTCCTACCTACCTGAGTTGCCACCACTGCTACCTCAGCCGTACCACGAGTTACGCCGCGAGCCGTCACTAAAAATAGTTCCCAATTGCAATCGTTAAATAATTAAAAATTCACATCGGATAGCAATTTTATGAACGTAACAAGGAGTCCACTTGATCCAATAATTTTTCCATTTCAAACCCACTCTTTGAAATCGGCGCGACTGGCCTATATTTCTGAAATGCAGACCTGCCGAGGTAATACGCGTCGTGTGTGCAGTATTTCGTGTAGATTTGTAGATTTAAAGAAAGTCAAAGAGCATGGAGGGAACGGAGAAGTGAAGGAGGCGGTTCAAAGGGGATGCGATAAGGCGTACGAATTCGTGGCGTGAAAGTTAAACCCGTTACACAGAAGTTGGTGTGTGTTAACTCAACGCGAAACTACGTATGTACACTCACACACAAAATAAATAAATAGGACGGATTGCGTCACCTGCATTACGCGGTGCTGAAAATTGATTGGTACGTCAATAAGGTGTAAATTTGGCTGCATACAAATAATCATTATTGGTATGTCAATAAGGTGTAGATTTAGTTGCATACAAATAATCATTATTGGTATATCAATAAGGTGTAGATTTAGCCGCATACAAATAATCATTATTGGTATATCAATAAGGTGTCAATTTGGTTGCATACAAATAATCATTATTGGTATGTCAATAAGGTGCAAATTTGGTTGCATAGAAATAATTATGATTGGTATGTAAATAACGTGTAAATTTGGTTGCATACAAATAATCATTATTGGTATGTCAATAAGGTGTAAATTTGGTTGCATACAAATAATCATTATTGGTATATCAATAAGGTACCCTAGGGAGAATATAAATTTTTAAATCAGGTCTGGCGTGCCAATAGTTCTCCTTATTAGAGACAGACTCAATTTGGTTCAAACCATGACAGGACATTACACATATTAGTTCTGGTGCGCACTCTTATAATTACCAGCGGTGCGTGAAAAAAGTGGCGCCCAACGTGGGGCATTTTTTAATGTGTCGATTTAGAATTTATTTCTTGCGTTATTGACCTAAATATAAGCATAATTATTAATTTTTGACGCCAATTATTACCAGCGGTGCGTCTCAAAAGTGGCCTCCAATGCGGGGCATTTTTTAAAGTGTCGATTCAGAATTATTTTTTTGCGATATAGCCCTAAACATAAACATAATTTTTAATTTTTGACGCCAATAATTACCAGAGGCGCGTCAAAAAAGTGGCGCCCAACGCGGGGCATTTTTAAAGTGTCGACTCAGAATTTATTTTTTGCGTTCTAGCAATAAATATAAGCATCATTTTTAATTACCAGCGGTGTGTCACGAAGTTGGTGCCCAATGTAGGACCTAAAACTTTCTCAAAAATAGGAATATCACTTTTATATATCAATAAAATCGGAGTAGCTTCATTGTTGTTGTTAAATTAAAAAAAAACTTTCGTAAATATAAGCATAATTTTTAATTTCTGCCGCCAATAATTACCAGAGGTGCGTCGAAAAAGTGGCGCCCAACGCAAGGCATTTTTTAAGTGTCGATTCAGAATTTATTTTTTGCGTTCTAGCAATAAATATAAGCATAATTGTTTTTCTATTTTTTAACCGAATTTAAAAAATGCAACTTCAGGAAAAATCAAAATTGATTTGAGATTATTTAACAATTTAGGTAACTGACCTTTTAAATTTTTTATGGTAACACGTAGTAGCAACTATTTTAAGCAACTTCAGAATATTTCAAGCTCGCAGCTTTTTTCCCATTTTTTTAACGAATTTAAAAAATGCAACTACAGAAAAAATCAAACGGGTGTTGAATTAAGATTATTTAACAGTTTAGGTAATTGACCTTTTGAATTTTTTATGGTAACACGTAGTAGCAACTATTTAAGCAACTTCAGAATATTTCAAGATCGCAGCAATTGTTTTTCTATTTTTTAACCGAATTTAAAAAATGCACTACAGAAAAAATCAAACGGTTGTTGAATTAAGATTATTTAACAATTTAGGTAATTGACCTTTTGAATTTTTTATGATGACACGTAGTAGCAATTATTTTAAGCAACTTCAGAATATTTCAAGCTCGCAGCAATTGTTTTTCTATTTTTTTGCCGAATTTGAAAAATGCAACTTCAGAAAAAATCAAACTAGTGTTGGTTTGAGATTATCTTACAATTTAGGTAATTGACCTTTTAGAATTTTTACGGTATCACGTAGCAGCAACTATTGTAAACAACTTTAGAAAATTTCAAGCTCGTGGCAATTGTTTTTCAGTTTTTTTTTACCAAATTTAAAAAATGCAACTACAGAAAAAAATCAAACGGGTGTTGAATTAAGATTATTTAACAATCTAGGTAACTGACCTTTTGAATTTTTTATGATGACACGTAGTAGCAACTATTTTAAGCAACTTCAGAATATTTCAAGCTCGCAGCTTTTTTTCCCCCCATTTTTTTAACGAATTTAAAAAATGCAACTACAGAAAAAATCAAACGGTTGTTGAATTAAAATTATTTAACAATTTAGGTAATTGACCTTTTGAATTTTTTATGGTAACACGTAGTAGCAACTATTTTAAGCAACTTCGGAATATTTCAGGCTCGCAGCAATTGTTTTTCTAATTTTTAACCGAATTTAAAAAATGCAACTTATAATAAATAAAATAATAAATAAAATCAAACGGCTGTTGAATTAAGATTATTTAACAATTTACGTAATTGACCCTAGTTATCAGCGGTGTGTCACGAAATTGGCGCCCAGCGTGGGACCTAGAAATTTCGCAAAAATAGGAATATCACTTCTATATATCAATAGAATCGGAGTAGCTTCATTGTTGTTGTTGTTAATTAAAAAAAACTTTCCAAAAATAAGAGTATTATAGAATGATTATGCAAATTATAATATAAAGTCATCATTTTAGAGCCCATCCCACGAAACGTCACTTTTTGCTTTTCGCACCGCGCGAACAGAAAGAACGGGATTAGAGGGCAGATGAGCAAAAAGGGACGAATTTCCCTGGCGGGCGTTATTATCGGAGCGCGACCGCAACTCTGAGGGCCGCTAATTAAATTACGAAATAAACAATGGCGCGGCTTTTTCTTCTGCGGGCGCACGAAGGGAATGACCCTCGACGGGGCGCCCTTTTTTTGCCCGCCAGGACATTAAAAGATATTTATGCCCCGTTAATAATGCGGACGGGCCCACGCAAAACAATTGCGGCGGCCATGATTTAGTGGGCGAGGGCGGCCGACCAGATTCGCCCTCGACACCCTCTCTCACCGCCGGCGATGATGTCCCTCGACAGAAAGGGAACGTAACAGTCGCACCGCATCGTTTGTATAAGGTGTGTTTTGGTGCGCCGGTGGATCTGTTACGGCGCCCAAGGGTGCACGAATGGTTGGGTTAGGGGAAGAAAAAATAAATGTTTTGTTGTACACGAAATTAATTATGCTTCGCGTTTGTGATTATAATAAGCTAATGATTGTTAAAATTTTACAGACCGGAACGAAGAACAGAAGAATCCAGGATAGAAAACTGCTTCAATAAGGTGATTAGTTTTAAACTTATTTTTCTTTGGTTTGGTTTTGTTGGATAGCCTGAAGCGTGACCTAGTTTAAAGAGCAAAATATTTTAGTCAAGTCGAATCAGTTAATCAATGAAACTTAAATTCAAGTTTTCGTAATTTTTTTGGCGCCCAACGTGGGGTAATCGTGGGGTAATCGTAGGGTAATCTTGGGATAATCGTGGGGTAATTGTGGGGTAATCGTGGGGTAATCGCTTCAATAAGGTGATTCATTTAAAACTTAGTTTTCATTGGTTTTGTTTGTAATCATTGTTGGATCAAGTGTTTGGAAAGCCTCAAGCGTAACTTAGTGTAATGAGCAAAATATTTTATTCAAGCCAATTAATCGATAAAATCCAAATTAAAGTTTTGCAATTTTTTTGGCGCTCAACGTGGGGTAATCGAGGAAAGAAAATCGCTTCAATACGGTGATTAATTTACAACTTATTTTTCATTGGTTTGGTTTATGATCAGTGTTGGATCAAGTGTTTGGAAAGCCTCAAGCGTGACTTAGTATAATGAGAAAAATATTTTATTTAAGTGAATTAATCGATAAAACCCAAATTCAAGTTTTCGCATTTTTTGCGCCCAACGTGGGGTAATTCAGGATAGAAAACCGCTTTAATAAGGTGATTAATTTAAAACTTATTTTTCATTGGTTTGGTTTGTGATCAGTTTAGAATCAAGTACTTTGAAAGCCTCAAGCTTGACCTAGAGTAATGAGCAAAATATTTTAGTCAAGTCAATGAATCAACAAAACCTAAATTCAAGTTTTCGCATTTTTTTGGCGCCCAACGTCGGGCAATTCAGGATAGAAAACTGCTTCAATAAGGTGATTAATTTAAAACTTATTTTTCATTGGTTTGGTTTGTGAACAAGTACTTTGAAAGCCTCAAACGCGACCAAGTGTAATGAGTCAAATTCATGTGCAGTTATGGTGAATGCACCGGGAATATAATTATACGGTATGACTATCTCGTAATCTAGTAGAGAAGTTCTGCCGGAATTTAATGGATTATGAAGGAAAAAATCTAAAAGTTGAGAAAGAATTATAAAATTGTGATGTGGCTATCATGTTATATTCTTCGATTTAATTAACGGTGTTTAGTGATATTTTTCATGTTTACCTATTATTTATGTAAGATTTTGAAAATAGGTTGCGTTTCATAAAAACGCAATTTTAAAAAGTATTTTTTGCCATAATACAAACAAGCATAATATTCGAAACAATTTTTTACATCTCAGACGAGAATTATTGGAGCTGTTGTCAAATTTAGTCAAGTCAAATCAGTTAATCAATGAAACCCAAATTTTCGCATTTTTCTGGTGCCCAACGTGGGGCATTTTTTAACATGTCGTTTTCGAATTTATTTCCCGCATTATAGCCTTAAATAACAGGATAATTTAAATAATGAAATGGATTATAAAATTACGCGGAGCCCTCATCTGGTCTGATAAATGAATTACACACCCCTCACACTGGGCCAAGTAAGGATTAATTAATTACAAGGACATGCAAGCCAATGTCCATCTCAGTGCTGGCACTCATTCTTACGTCAATAATTACCAGCCGTGTGTCACAAATGTGGCGCCCAACGTGGGGCATTTTTTAACGTATCGATTCAGAATGTATTTCTTGCATTAAAGCCCTGAATAGCAGGATATTTTAAATAATGAAATAGATTATTCAACGACATGGCGCCCATATCTAGACTGACGAATTTATTACCCACCCCTCGCACTGCGTGAGCCAATGAAGGAATAATTAATTACAAGGATATGCAAGCCAATGTACATCTTAGTTCTGTGACTCATTCCTACGCCAAACATTACCAACAGTGCGCCAAAAAAGTGGCGCTCAATGTGGGGCATTTTTTAACGTGTCAACTTAAAATTTATTTCTTGCATTATAACTCCAAATTGTAGTATAATTTAAATAATGAAAGATGATTAAATTACACGGAGTCGTTGTTGGGACTGATAAATTTATTACCCACCCATCGCACTGCGTGAGCCAAGAAAGGATTAATTAATTTCAAGGATATGCAAGCCAATGTACATCTAAGTTCTGGCACTCATTCCTACGCCAATAATTACCAACGGCGCATCACAAAAGTGGCGCCCAATAAGGGGCATTTTTTAACGTGTCGATTTAGAATTTATTTCTTGCATTATAGCCCCAAATAGCAACATAACTTAAATATTGAAACAGATTATTCGTGGCGCCCTTATCTCAACTGATGAGATTTATTACCCACCCCTCGCACTGCGTGAGCCAATGAAGGATTAATTAATTACAAGTACATGCAAGCCAATCTCCATCTTAGCTCTGGCACTCATTCCTACGCCAATAATTACCAACGGCGCGTCACAAAAGTGGCGCCCAATATAGGGCATTTTTCAACGGGTCGATTCAGAATTTATTTCTTGTATAATAGCCACAAATAGCAGTATAATTTACATAATTAAATAGATTATTAAATTACGCGGCGTCCTTGTTTAGATTGATGAATTTATTACCTACTCCTCGCACCGCGTGAGCCAAGGATGGATTAATTAATTACAAGGATATGCAAGCCAATGGCCATCTCAGTTTTGGCACTCATTCCTACGCCAAACATTACCAACGGTGCGTCACAAAAGTGGCGCCCAACGTGGGGCATTTTTTAAGGTGTCGATTCAAAATGTATTTCTTGTTTTATAGCCCCAAATAGCAATATAATTTAAATAATTAAATAGATTATTAAATTACGCGGCGTCCTTGTTTAGATTAATAAATTTATTACCCACCCCTCGCACTGCGTGAGCTAAGGAAGGACTAATTAATTACAAGTATATGCAAGCCAATCTCCATCTTAGTTCTGGCACTCATTCCTACACCGATAATTACCAACGGCGCATCACAAATGTGGCGCCCAATACGGGGCATTTTTGAACGTGTCGGTTCAAAATGTATTTCTTGCATTATAGCCCCAAATAGCAGCATAATTTAAATAATATAGCAGATTATTCAACTACGTGGCGCCCCTATCTAGATTGATGCATTTATTACCCAACCCTCGCACTCTGTTAGTCAAGGAAGGATTAATTAATTACAAGGATATGCAAGCCAATGACCATCTTAGTTCTGGCACTCATTCTTACTTCAATAATTACCAGCGGGGCGTCAGAAAAGTGGCGCCCAACGTAGGGCATTTTTTAACTTGTCGATTCAGAATTTATTTCTTGCATTATAGCCCCAAATAGTAATATAATTTAAATATTGACATAGATTATTAAATTACGCGGAGTCGTTATTTGAACTGATAAAACAATTATTACCCACCCCTCGCACTGCGTGTGCCAATGAAGGATTAATTAATTACAAGGATATGCAAGCCAATGTCCATCTTAGTTCTGGCACTTATTCTTACGTCAATAATTACCAGAAAGTGGTGCCCAACGTGGAGCATTTTTTAACGTGACGATTCAGAATTTATTTCTTGTATTATAGCCTTAAAAAGCAGCATCATTTAAATAATGGAGCAGATTATTCAACTACGTGGCGCCCCTTTCTGGATTGATGAACTTATTACCCACCCCTCGCTCTCTGTGAGCCAAGGAAGGATTAATTAATTACAAGGATATCCAAGCCAATGTCTGTCTTAGTTCTGTCACTCATTCTTACGCCAATAATCACCAGCGGTGCGTCACAAAAGTGGCGCCCAACGTAAAGCATTTTTTAACGCGTCGATTCAGAATATATTTCTTGTATTATAGCATTAAAAAGCAGGATATTTTAAATAATGAAACAGATTACTAAACTACATGGCGCCCTTTTCTGGACTGATGGATTTATTACCCACCCCCGCATTATGTGAACTGAGGAAGGAACAATTAATAATAAGGATAAGCAAGCCAATGCCCAAATTACTTCTAGCACTCACTCCTGCGCCAATAATTACAAGCGATGTGGCACGAAAGTGGCGCCCAACGTGGGGCATTTTTTAACGTGTCGATTCAAAGTGTATACTGATAGTGGTTAATGTTGCTTGTCTTAAAATATTCATCACATCATTAAATAATAAATAAACAATGGCAATTCACTGATTCAGTTAAAACGATTGTTTTAAATTCACGGGATTTATATTTATAATAAGGATAAGCAAGCCAATGCCCAAATTACTTCTGGCACTCCTGCGCCAATAATTATAAGCGATGTGGCACGAAAGTGGCGCCCAACGTGGGTCATTTTTTAACGTATCGATTCAGATTGTAAATTGATAGTGGTTAATGTTGCTCGTCTTAAAATATTCACCACATCATTAAATAAAAAATAAACAATGGCAATTCACTGATTCAGTTAAAACGATTGTTTTAAATCCGCGGGATTTATATTTATAATGCTTGTTTACACGAGCTAACGATTCGAAAGAATAGTAAACGTTCCGGATGAATTATTAATAGTGTCCCTGTTTAACTTTGTGTCGTTGTCGTGTGATTTATAAGGCGCACGCCTCTTGCATTGTTAATGGCGAGGAAGTTCTGCTCAGGTTGACACTGCGGAGGCGGCGGCGCTGTGGCAGTGGCAGTGGCCTTCTTGAGTTCCTAAGGGTGCCAACCGGAAATCAGAACTCGTGCCTCCGCAAACGGGTGAAAATTTACGAGGAGCCGACATCGCCCCTCTGAATATTATAGTTTGCCGCCGAGGCCGCACGATGCGAATACAATTTGCAGTAAATATGAAAAAAAAATTTAATGCAAAAAACGTTTTTGAATTCCTTGAAGAATTAGCATCATAAAAAAACCCAATCGCACCCAAATTCCTTCTACAATCAAAACCATCGCAAATCTTCATTTACCCCGCTTCCACTTCATCATTACCTTCCCTGCGTTCCCGGCAGGGAAATGAAAGAATTTGCAATTAAAATTAAAATTTATGCATTCTATCGCCGTGCCGGATCACCCTCCCCCGCACTAACAAACAAAGAACGGTGGGTTTAATTATAAGGAGGACTACTCCGATCGTAACTAGACTATAAAAAGAAGGGTTTAATTAAAACGGCCAGATCGACCGTGAAGTGATGCCGGGATGAATTAAATTGGATAGGGGATTCCGACCACCCTTAAGCCCCCCCTTCCTTCCCCCAACTATCCGCAATGAAAGAGAGTTTATACCGTTCAATGTATAAGAAGTAACGGACGGACGTTACGTCGCCGGTGGAATTTGTTGTCGGATGTTGGACGTTTTCGGATAAACGAGGGGAAAGTGTTCCAGAACCGTAAAAATAATGAGATACTCGCTTACGTGGAATTTAATCTCGAAAACGTAAGCTTGATAACTTTATTAAATGTGGACTTCGTTTTTTTTAATTAATGCACGGTCGAGAATTTTTGTAATTAAAACACGCAAAGTTTTAAAATTGCATTTATTTAGCGCGGAATTAGTGTAGTTGTTTATATTTCTCGTCTGTGATGTAAAAAATTGTTTCGAATATTCTGCATTATACTTTATACTTTTTTTATAGCAAAAAATACTTTTTAAATTGCGTGCAACTTATTTTAAAAATCTTACATAAATAATAAATATGAAAAATATCACTAAACACCCTGTTAAGTAAATCGGAGAAAGTAACATGATGGCCACATCGCAATTTTCTAATTCTTTCTCAACTTTTACTTTTAAATTTTTTCCTTCATGATCCATTAAATTTCGGTAGAACTTTTCTACTAGATTACGAGATAATTATATATTCCCGGCACATTCACCAAAATATTTTAGTCAAGTCAATTAATCAATAAAACCCAAATTCAAGTTTTCGCATTTTTTTTGCACCCAATGTGGGGTAATTCAGGATAGAAAACCGCTTCAATAAAGTGATTAATTCGAAACTTATTTTTTATTGGTTTGATTTGTAATCAGTGTTGGACAAGTACTTGGAAATCTTCAAGCGTGACCCAGCGACCGTATAATTATATCCTCGGCACATTCACCAAAATATTTTAGTCAAGTCAAATAAACTTTAAAACCCAAATTCAAGTTTTCGCATTTTTTTTAGCGCCCAACGTGGGGCAATTCAGCGTAGAAAACCGCTTTAATAAAGTGATCAATTTAAAACTTATTTTCCATTGGTTTGATTTGTAATCAGTATTGGGCAAGTACTTGGAAAGCTTCAAGCGTGACCGTGTAATTACATTCCCGGCGCATTCACCATAACTGCACACGGATTTAATAGTTTCTTTCTGTCGCCGCATAACTTTTCTTTTTTTACATAACTCCATATAAACTTTAACTTGAAGATTTTTCCCTAGCTTTTATCACGCAGCGGCTCGAACAGATGGCGGTTATTATAAGATCTGGATAGTCAATTGTGTGCGTGATTTATAAATATAATAAGTGTATCTGGCGGAAGTGCTCAATTGTGGGAGATTTATAAAGTGTACCCAGAGAAAAATATAAGCTCTTAAGCCGCGCACATAAATCCCCTTTATTATTTATTAGTTCTGGCGGTACATTCTGAATTTTACGAGCCGGGATGCGGCAATTTGTTTCCTAAATTCGTTTAATGTTAAAAGGGTGCAACGTGAAATATTTTCTACTATACCATCCTTATACACGCTACACGTATACAGAAAACGATGCAATTTTTTTAAAGTGTAAATTGTGTTACGTTTATGTATGGAATATGTTTACAAAATTTTTGAAATTAAAAAAAAATCAATTAATAAATTTGTCCGTGGAAAAGGCCCACTTGGTCGAAATGAAGTTAATATCAAATTTGATAACTAAAGACTGTAAGACGTTATTTATAACATGTTTAAAATTAACTGAGAAAAATTAATTTGAAAATTTAAATTGCAAAAACGGTATTCTAAAATGTTCAATATTAACTGAAAAAATTGCTTTCAAATTTTAAATTGCAAAGACGGTTTTTCAATGTACAAGATAGACTACAAAAAAAAATTAGTTTGAAATTTTAAATTGCAAAAATGTTTTTTTAATGTTCAAGATTTACTGAAAAAAATTGGTTTGAAATTTTAATTTGCAAAAAGTGTATCCTAAAATGTTCAAAATTGACTGAAAAAATTGTTTGAAATTTCAAATTGCAAAGACAATTTTTTTAAAAGTTCAAAATTGACTGAAAAAAATGGTTTAAATTTTTTATTTGCAAACAGGGTATTCTAAAATGTTCAAAATTGACTGAAAAAAAATTGGTCTGAAATTTTTAATTGCAAACACGGTTTTCCAAAATGTTCAAAATTGATTGAAAAAAAAATGATTTGGAATTTTAAAATGCAAAAACGGTTTACTAAAATGTTCAAAATTGACTGAAAAAATTGGTTTAAAATTTTAAATTGCAAAAACGGTTTTCTAAAATGTTAAAAATTGACTGAAAAATTGGAATTTTAAATTGCAAAAACTATTTTTTTAAATGTTCAAAATTGACTCAAGATTTTTTTTCCATTTATAAATTGCATAAACGGTTTTCTAAAATGTTCAAAATTGACTGAAAAAAATGGTTTAAATTTTAATTGCAAAAACGGTTTTCTAAAATATTCAAAATTAACTGAAAAAAATTGGTTTGAAATTTGAAATTGCAAAATCTATTTTCTAAATGTTCAAAATTGACTGTTGAAAATTGGTTTGAAATTTTAAAATGTAAAGAGGGTATACTAAAATGTTCAAAATTGACCGAAAAACAATTAGTTTAAAATTTTAAACTGCAAAAACCATTTTTTTAAATGTTCAAAATTGACTGAAGAAAATTGGTTTCAAATTTTAAAATGCAAAAACGGTTTTTTTTAAGTTCAAAATTGACTGAACAAAATTGGTTTAAAATTTTAAATAGCGAAAAGGGTATTCTAAAATGTTTAAAATTAACTGAAAAAAATTGGTTTAGAATTTTACATTGTAAAAATAGTGTTCTAAAATGTTCAAAACTGATTAAAAAAATTTGTTTGAAATTTTAAATTGCAAAAACGGTTTTTTAAATGTTCAAAATTGACTGAAAAAGATTGGTTCGAAATTTTAAATTGCAAAAAGGGTATTCTAAAATGTTCAAAATTAACTAAAAAAATTGGTTTAGAATTTTAAATTGTAAAAATAGTGTTCTAAAATGTTCAAAATTGATTGAAAAAATTTGTTTGAAATTTTAAATTGCAAAAACTGCTTTTTTTAAATGTTTAAAGTTGACTGGAAAAGATTGGTTTGACATTTTAAATTGCAAAAAGTGTATTCTAAAATGTTCAAAATTAACTGGAAAAAATTGGTTTAAAATTTTAAATTGTAAAAATAGTCTTCTAAAATGTTCAAAACTGATTGAAAAAATTTGTTTGAAATTTTAAATTGCAAAAACGGTTTTTTAAAACTATTTTTTAAATGTTCAAAATTGACTGAAAAAAATGGTTTCAAATTATAAATTGCTAAAACGGTTTTCTAATATGTTCAAAATTGAGTGAAAAAATTGGTTTGAAATTTTAAATTGTAAAAACGGTTTTCTAAAATGTTAAAAAAAATATTTTTTAAGAAATAAAAAATGTAATCGTAATTTTGGCGTTTTCAATCGATTTAAGCATATCTACGACTAAAGTCATTTTGCGTATCTCTGTTCCCGGAAGTCCTACAATAACTTGTTATTGACTAATAGTGTTCAGAATGAGATCTTAGACTTGAAAAAAAAATTTTTTAAGAAAAAAACTTGAATCGTTATTTAGGCGTTTCCAGTCAATTTAAGCACTACCTACGACCAAAGTCATTTTACGTAACTCTATTCCCGAAAGTCCCACAATATTTTTTATAAAAAATGGTGTTCGGAATGTTTTCTTAGATCTGAAAAAACAAATAAGAAAAATTTTTAAGAAATTTGTTTTTTATCGTTATTTAGGAGTTTCCGGTCGATTTAAGCACTGATTACGACAAAAATAATTTTGCATATCTCTGTTTCCTCAAAAAGTTTTATAGACAAATGGTGTTCAGAATGAGCTCTTGGACTTGAAAAAAAAAATAAGAAAACATTTTTTGTCAAAAAAAGCCATTTTGCGTATCCATCCCCGGACGTGCCACAAAAAATTGTTTTAGACAAATAGTGTTCAGAATGAGCCATTAGATTTGAAAAAAAAAATAGGAAAAATTTCCGAAAAAAAAATTTTAATCGTTACTTAGGAGTTTCCGGTCGATTTAAGCACTAATTACGACAAAAATAATTTTGCGTATCTCTGTTCCCGGAAGTCGCTCAAAAAGTTTTATAGACAAATGGTGTTCAGAATGAGCTCATAGCGTTGAAAAAAAAAATAAGAAACATTTTTTTGTAGAAAAAAAGCCCTTTTGCGTTTTTCCGTTCCCGGAAGTCCCACAAAAAATTGTTATAGACAAATAATGCTCAGAATGAGCTCTTGGACTTTTTTTAAAGAAAATTGATTTTTAATTGTTATTTAGGCGTTTCTAGTTGATTTAAGCACTATCTACGACAAAAAGTCATTTTGCGTATCTCCGTTCCCGAAAGCCACAAAAATTTTAAATAGCAAACGCGGTTTTCTAAAATGTTCAAAATTGTCCGAAAAAAATTTTAATTGTAAATTGCAAAAACTATTTTCTAAAATGTTCAAAATTTACCGAAAAAAAAATAGTTTAAAATTTTAAATTGCAAAGACGGTTTTCTAAAATGTTCAAAATTGATTTGAAATTTTAAATTGTAAAAACGGTTTTCTAAAATGTTCAAAGTTGACTGAAAAAAAATCAGTTTGAAATTTTAAATTGCAAAAACGGTTTTTGTAAATGTTGAAAATTGACTGAAAAAGATTGATTTGAAATTTGAAATTGCCAAAAGGGTATTCTAAAATGTTCAAAATGAACTGACAAAAAATTGGTTTCGAATTTTAAATTTCAAAACGGTTTTCCAAAATGTTTCAAAGTTGACTGAAAAAAATAGTTTGAAATTTTAAATTGCAAAAATGGTTTTTTTAAATGTTTAAAATTGACTGAAAAAGATTGGTTTGAAATTTCAAATTGCAAAAAGGGTATTCTAAAATATTCAAAATGAACTGAAAAAAAATGGTTTAGAATTTTAAATTCCAAAACGGTTTTACAGAATGTTTCAAAGTTGACTGAAAAAAATTAGTTTTAAATTTTAAATTGTAAAAATTGTGTTCTAAAATGTTCAAAACTGATTGAAAAAATTAGTTTGAAAGAGACTGAAAGACCTCTGGTCAATTGCCTGTTGAGGTTATTTGTAAAAGTGTCTCAATAAATGTATTGTCTCTCTCTTAGTTTGAAATTTTAAATTGCAAAAAAAACAGTAATTTTGAGAAACTTAAATTTAGAGGAGTGTTGCTCCTTGGATTGTTCCATAGAAAACACGATTTTTTTTTGTGTTTTCTACAAAAAATGATAAAACTGCAAATATTTTGAAAACGGGTTCTATGAATAACGACACAAATATGTTAATTGACACTTAGCTGATGAGCTAGTTAATAAAAGTCGCAACCATCACTTTACAGACAACTAAAGTAATTTTATGGTGGATGCGCCGGGAGTTTAAAATTTACGTCATGCGCTAGCTGTTGAGGCATTCGGTTTTCTGGAAATGTTTTAATTGTGACGAATACGACGGTACTTGATCTTCACGAATATTTTTTTGCTCTAAAATGTGCCCGAATTCCCCAGGTTTAAAATTTACTGAAAAAAAATAGTAATCTCGAGAAACTTAAATTTATGAATTGTTGATATTTTCCATAAAAATTGATAAAACTGCAAATATAAAAATATTCAACCATGCCCGGATATTGAATGACACAAAATAAATTTGCATGTTACGGCAAGTTTTCGTTTTTTTTTTAATGAATAAATATGTTTCTCAACTGAACGAAAATATATTTATTTGAATGGATGAATTGAGTACACACTGCAGACTTGTCGACAATCGATCACGCGGAAAACTCGACAGACAGCGGTAACCGTTTGTTAAAAAAGAATCGTGGAAAACAAGCGTTTCCGCTATTGGCAATTTTCTTTCCCGTGTAGTGTGTAATATGTGTAGTGCACGTCAGGACGCCATCTACTCGCCGATGGACCCACCTACTGTCTTCCGGACGAAATTACTTCTCGCGCAGATGAAAACTCCGCACCGGACGAATAGTGTCGGAAGAAATGAAATAAATAAAACACACGACCATCGCGAAGTTTAATCAACGAACGGGAAGACGTATATTGTCAATCAAAGTTGTTTTTTTTTAATAAATAAAAGAATACGTGTAACAATCGATGGGCGTGTTCGTCAGAATTTTCAACTGTCAACATGTTTATTCTCATTTATTTTAACAAAAATAACTTTATAGTTCTAATCCAAAATGGCTCTAAATTAATATTACAGAGGCGTCGGAGTGAAATCAGGCGTGAAACTGTATTTGGCAACCGGAATGTTGCCCACAAATCTATAGACGCGCGGAATAACCGTGGCAATTTCTGCGTTTGGCACCGTAGTTAGTACAAGGACGCGCCCCCCTCCCCTAATTGCTTCGGGTGAATCAAAAGGTCACGAGGTCAACGGATCCGGATCATCCGCGACGCCTGCCTCGATCGCAAATACCAGGCCATCCACGCCGGGAATGTTCCCGATGCGGACACATATTGGCCCTGTTTCGGAATATAAATCACCATTACGACGTGTTGCATTACCTGTCGATATGATTTACTTTAAAACTTCCGGGAGTGATTTATGGCGGAGGCGCCGGGCGGGGGGAGAGCCGCGACGCGCGAGCGACGCCTTGTTTATTCATCTCGATGTGAAATATGCATGGCTCGATACGATCCGATCCTGCATTGCATTTTTCATATACACACACACAAACGTACATCAAATAGCTTTTAAATCGCGTTATTTATTAAAATGACTAATGTTGAATTATTGATGGACGAAAATTGCAAGTATTTAAAAATTGTGTCTCAAACTTTTCTGTCCATTAATAAATTGTTAACGTTAAAAATAATAATAATAATCAATTCTAAATCAATATTTAATATTTAGCAAGCGAAGTTATACCACCGTACCGCGGCAGATATAAATTTGTCGCACCTCATTTGTAGTTAAGATATAAATAATTTTTCAGTTTAGGTCGAAGATTAAAAAATGGTGATGTGCCCGTCATACTATTTTCTCCAGTTTAATGGTTTAACTCGTTGGAAAAAAAAAACAAAAAAAAACACTTTTATCAACTTTCCAGTTCTTCGGATTTTCAATAAAGACTTTCGTTTCAAAGTTTCATGTTATTGCTCTATTGGTTTTTAAGAGATTGGTTTTTAAGATACAGCGCACACAGACCACAGACCACAGACCACAGACCACAGACCACAGACCACAGACCACAGACCACAGACCACAGACCACAGACCACAGACCACAGACCACAGACCACAGACCACAGACCACAGACCACAGACCACAGACCACAGACCACAGACCACAGACCACAGACCACAGACCACAGACCACAGACCACAGACCACAGACCACAGACCACAGACCACAGACCACAGACCACAGACCACAGACCACAGACCACAGACCACAGACCACAGACCACAGACCACAGACCACAGACCACAGACCACAGACCACAGACCACAGACCACAGACCACAGACCACAGACCACAGACCACAGACCACAGACCACAGACCACAGACCACAGACCACAGACCACAGACCACAGACCACAGACCACAGACCACAGACCACAGACCACAGACCACAGACCACAGACCACAGACCACAGACCACAGACCACAGACCACAGACCACAGACCACAGACCACAGACCACAGACCACAGACCACAGACCACAGACCACAGACCACAGACCACAGACCACAGACCACAGACCACAGACCACAGACACACATTTTTTTCAGATATTGTCGAAATCGCCTCCAGAGGCATCAAAATTCACAATCACAATTCCTTCTTGTATTTCGTAAGAAAGTAAAAAATTGGTAATTAATAACGAGAAAGAATTTCGTATTTAAAACATGGAGTTTTTCAGTTCAGGTGAAACTTTAATAAATAAGAAGTAAGTGGACCCGATCAAGTCTTGTACATTTTACAAGATCAGTCGCATTAGAGGGCAGTCTCGCACAGATCCGTCCGTTAATAAATTGAACAGATAACAACGACTCTCTCTCTCTCTCTCGATCTCTCTGGGATGGACTTGCGGTCCTGTTTTATTTCCCTCCGGGTTTTCCTCTAAGATGGACTTTGTATACATTTTCATTACCGGGAAAATCCCGCCCTTTCAGACGAGTACTGCAATTACCGAATCAACTCCGGTTACTCGACGGGGACAGGAATGCTAAATCACTTAATTAAAATTGAGTGGAATCGGATTTCCGGCTGCGTTTCAGGCATAAGTATTTAATTTATTAACGAAATAATGCATAAATTGGAGGTTTTAATGGAATTGGCTAACAAAAATGGCAATAGTGAGGGTTTCATAAAGTTTACGTTACACACTTAAATTGCCCATTAATTAAAAATTGTTAAATTAAATTAAAGGAACATATTTCCGGGAAAATATTTCGATCGTGAAAATATTTTCAAATATAAAATATGCGAAAAATGTGTATGTCTATGCGCGCAGTCTCAAGAAATGCAGAAACGTGAAATTTTGAACATAAGCCAGTAGAGAGAGAGTTAGCCGGTACGGGAACAGGAAGTGATCCCGGAAGTGACCCCGGAAGTGATCCCGGAAATGATCCGGGAAGTTGCGGTTTCCAGTTTGCGGTTGCGGTTTTGCGGTTTCCGTTTGCGGTTTTGCGGTTATTCCAAATCAGGTCTGTTATTCCAAATCAGGTAGCTATTACTAAAAAAACAGCTACCTATCTTATAATAACAGCTACCTGTCTATAAGAAACAGCTACCTGTCTTGGAATAGGAGACCTCATTTGGAATAACCGCAAAACCGCAATCGGAAACCGCAAAACCACAACCGGAAACTGAAAAAAGCAACTTCCGGGATCACTTCCTGTTCCCGTACCGAATAACAGACCTAATTTGGAATAACCACAAAACCGCAACCGGAAACTGCAACTTCCGGGATCACTTCCTGGATCACTTCTGGGATCACTTCCTGTTCCCGTACCGAATAACAGGCCTGATTTGGAATACCCGCAAAATCGCAACCGGAAACTGGAAACTGCAACTTCCGGGATCACTTCCTGTTACTATTTAAGCCTTATTTAACAAGAACAAAAGTTTTTTGGTAAAACCAGAAGTGGTTGAAAAACGATGATTTCTTTCTTTAATTTCGGGATTTATCCGTAATTAATTTACTTTTGACATTCTCAAAAACAACTGACAATCACAGCTGGAAACAAAATAACAACTGATGGAAGTGAAAAGTGCATTCAGCGATTAAAAAAACTGCAAAAAAATTTTACAGCTGAAATTAACTTAAAAATCTCCATACCCATCCAAAATTGAACTATTTTTAACATTTCATAAAAACAACTTCTCCGAACTGAATACAGAATGACAGCATTAGAAAGTTGATCCGAAGAAAATGGAAATTTTATTTAAAGATTAGAAAAATTGTGCAAAATGAATTAACCCAGAAATAATCTTCAATATTTCCAAATTAACTCAAAACTTAACTCATTTCAGCATCCAGTAAAAATAATTAGCATTTTAGAACTGGAAACAAAAAAGTTGAACTGAAGAAAACAAAAATTACAGAAACGTTGTAAAACATTAGAAGCTTCCACAATTATCTTCAAAATTTCCTTATCTTATGATGAATTTAGTTTTATCATCCTAACCAATAGTTTATATTATGGCTCGAATTTTTCTTCGAAGATTTCCAATTTTTAAGGTTCGTATCTTCGAAGATTTCCAATTTCGAAGGTTCGTATTTTCGAAGATCAGAAAATTCATTGAATATCTTCGAAAATTAAAGCTTAGAAGTTCGAAGATTCGAAGTTCCAAATAATTTTCGAAGTTTAGAAGTTTTATCAGAACAGACAATTTGTGATAAAAATGTTATAACGATAGTAAAAAAATAGTTAATAATAGAAACTTTGAATCTTCGAAAATTCTAAACTTCGAAACTTTAATCTTCTAAAATTTTCGAAGCTTTAAAGATTTTAGAAATCTTCGATATAGGATATTATCTTCGTTTCTTTGAAGCATCGAAGTTGTAAGAGACAATCTTCGAAAATTCTAAACTTAGAAACTTCAATCTTCAAAAATTTTCTATGAATTTTCGAAGCTTTAAAGATTTTAGAAATCTTCGATATTCGAAATTATCTTCGTTTATTTGAAGCATGGAAGTTGTGAGAGAGAATCTTCGAAAACTCTAAACTAAGAAACATCAATCTTAGATAATTTTCTATGAATTTTCGAAGCTTCAAAGATTTTAGAAATCTTCGATATTCGAAGTTATCTTCGTTTTTTTGAAGCATCGAAGTTGTTAGAGAGAATCTTCGAAAATTCTAAACTTAGAAACTTCAATCTTCTAAAATTTTCTATGAATTTTCGAAGCTTTAAAGATTTTAGAAATCTTCCATATACGAAGTTATCTTCGTTTCTTTGAAGCATTGAAGTTGTGAGAATCTTCGAAAATTCTAAACTTCATTACTTAATTACCTAAAAAATTAGCTTCAAAATTTAAATTTGAAGAAATTGAAAATTGTAGTCAACGATCAGAAAAATTGCATATTAATTAACTCAGAAATTAGCTTCAAAATGTTCAAATACATTCAGCACTAACCTTTTGACATCTAATAAACAGCTGAAAATTTCAGACCGTTCCAGTATAAATCTGGGGCTGGCATCCTATACAGTTGCATCTGCAAACAAAATGACAGCAATTAATATTTAAAAACAATGTGCATTTAACGCCAAGAACACTCGTAAAAAATATTACTGCTGAAATTAATTACACAAATTACCAAATCTATCCAGAATCAACTTGTTGTTGACATCAAAAACAAATGCCTTTTCCGACTTGGATACGAGATGACAACAACAAAATTTGAAGAATATGAAAATTGTATTCAACGATTGTTAGGTTGGGTTGGGTTGGGTTGGGTTAGGTTAGGTTAGGTTAGGTTGGGTTGGGTTAGGTTAGGTTAGGTTGGGTTAGGTTAGCTTAGGTTAGGTTAGGTTAGGTTGGGTTAGGTTAGGTTGGGTTAGGTTAGGTTGGGTTAGGTTAGGTTAGGTTAGGTTAGGTTAGGTTAGGTAAGGTTAGGTTAGGTTGGGTTAGGTTAGGTTAGGTTGGGTTAGGTTGGGTTAGGTTGGGTTAGGTTAGGTTAGGTTGGATTAGGTTAGGTTAGGTTAGGTTAGGTTAGGTTAGGTTAGGTTAGGTTAGGTTAGGTTGGGTTAGGTTGGGTTAGGTTGGGTTAGGTTAGGTTAGGTTGGATTAGGTTAGGTTAGGTTAGGTTGGGTTAGGTTGGGTTAGGTTGGGTTGGGTTGGGTTGGGTTGGGTTAGGTCAGGTTAGGTTAGGTTGGGTTAGGTTGGGTTAGGTTGGGTTAGGTTGGGTTAGGTTGGGTTAGGTTGGGTTAGGTTGGGTTAGGTTGGGTTAGGTTGGGTTAGGTTGGGTTAGGTTGGGTTAGGTTGGGTTAGGTTGGGTTAGGTTGGGTTAGGTTGGGTTAGGTTGGGTTAGGTTGGGTTAGGTTAGGTTAGGTTGGGTTAGGTTAGGTTAGGTTAGGTTAGGTTAGGTTAGGTTAGGTTAGGTTAGGTTAGGTTAGGTTGGATTAGGTTAGGTTGGGTTAGGTTAGGTTAGGTTGGGTTAGGCTAGGCTGGGTTAGGTTAGGTCAGCTTCCGTAGGTGTAATATTTTATCTACTGCCATTGCTGTTAACATACTGGGTGACAAAAAAGCATTACTCTGAATCACAGGATCAATTATTTTCTGTACGCTATCGTGTCAACTGAACGACTTTGAACATGTGAACGCGTCTACCATATGCTTGTCTTTTAATTTCAAACCATACTGGAGCGTTTTCTTCATAACATGGTTGGCCAGCATCTTCGCCAGAAGAATTCGTTTCGGAAATTTACAGCCTTGAGATCCTCTTACTACGTATCAACTACCTTACTAAGAAGACTCGGACCCTTCACAGCGAGATCTTTACATCACAAGAAGGTTTTCATTTGGAATTGGTGAGCGTTGAAAGTGAAAGTCATTTTTATGTCTGAGTTAATTAGTCAATTTAATAATTACTTGTACCGTCGGTAAAGATTAATTCTATTAATTAATGGACAAATCTGGTTTAGTTATTATAATTAGCATCGCAATCACGATTTACCATTTAATTTAGTTAATAATCGGAGGCTGCATAAAACAGTGACGTTTGTTCACATGAGTAATTAACAAAACGGTCTAATTTATTAATGGGTCCGTTGTTTGTGTGGAGTATCGTGACAGTTTTTCCAGTCCTATCAGTTGCTGAGGGCCATAATTGAATTAATTACATTTCGCTGCTGAAAATTATCTCACATCAAAATTGCCGGCGCAATTATTTATTTCATGCAATGCTAACGTTTTATTTTAATTACGCACACCATTAGCATGCAGTAAAAATTAAAAAAAAAAACAAAGTTTAATAGTATATTGTACAACGAGCATATAACGACGATTTGCTACACTCGCCTACGGCTCGTTCCGCAAACATCGTTCTCGAGATTAATAGCCATTATATGCGAGTTGTACATGAAAATTAAAATCATAATTAAAATCAAAATCAAAATAAAAAAAAACAAAACGAAAATCAAAATTAAAATCGAAATTAAAGTTGTAATTGCAATTACAATTGAAAAAAAAATTAAATCAGTATTAAACAGGGGAAACAAAATATTATCATAAATCGTGTTCTGTGAATTAAAGCACGAATTAGCGTGTTTAATAAGCATATTAAACACGCAAATGCGTGTTTAATTAAATTGGGTGTTAAATGTACGCCATTAATGCTGCTCATACAATTAAATAATACGCACATTATAACATTTTCGTGAACAAAATTTATTTTATGTAATTCATGAAGATGGTTGCGACTGTTACTGCATGGTAATTCATAATTAAATTGAAACATAATAATTTTTTTACTATGTGATAAACCGTAATTAAACCGAAACATAATTACTTTTTTAGTGGTAAACTGTAATTAAACTGAAACAACGATTTTTCCAATTTCAGTTCATGAGAATCAGAATTAAATTTATTCATAGACAGTACGATACAAAGTGATCTAAATAGAATATTCGATGCACAATACGCCAATAGAACCAAATAAATACATGTAATTCACATTGACATTTTTAAAAATAATAATTAACCAAATTGTTTGAAAAACCGCAGGTCGAGTGCTTAGTTAATGACCTGATTTAACATTAGCAAAAATATTCCCGTAAGATTCGCGACATTAAAAATATTTTCATAAGATCGAATATTCCTACTACATTACGTACATTTTAAATTTCCCGTGCGTCCGTCATAAGAACAATTAATAAATGGGCTCATAAAAAAAAACGCCTAGAATTGATGAAAATTCCTGGCGCATCCACCATAAGAATAATTAATAAATGAGCTCATTTTAGTTGTCTATGAGGCAAAAAATAAAAAGAAACTCAAATATAGTCAACATTAAAAATATTTTCTTAAGATCGAATATTCTTACGATATGACATACATTTTAAATTTCACGCGCGTCCATCATAAGAACAATTAATAAATGAGCTCATAAAAAAACTCCTAGAATTGATGAAAATTCTTGGCGCATCCGCCATAAGAACAATTAATAAATGAGCTCATTTTAGTTGTCTATGAGGCAAAAAATAAAAAGAAACTCAAATTTAGTCGCTGATGGAATTGATGGAATTTCCCGGCGCATCCGCCGAAAGAATAATTCATATATGAGCTCATTTTAGGCAAGAAATAAAATACTTTCAAATATGTATTCGTGTTTGTATATTTATAAACCAATGTATTTGATCGATCCAGCGTGCATTTAGTTAGTACTATCAGTTGCAGATAAGTTTACAAGTCTTAATATCAACGGCGGTCAGTGAAAACTTGAAAATTTAATTAATTCAGCGAACGCTACGACTTGCATCCTGAAATCAATCAGGCAAATTGGACGGGAGTTATGTTCGATGTTGCAACGTTAAATTACTTCTGGTCTACAAATGCGTTTGCCCGATGTGTACATCCGAAACTTGGTTATACCGACGTGTTATTTTAATCCAATTATGTACGTACGAGCTAAGATGTTCAGACATAGTTTGAACTTACTTAACACTTTGCGTTTTCTCTACTAGGAAAGATCAATATTTGGGAATTTAGGGGTGAATGCAGATATGCCAGCCGCGATGACTGTAGAAACATAATTGTAAATTGGAAAGTTTGAGAGATTAAAATTAAAGTGCACGTATACAAATTATTAATTGTATAGCTTCTGTATAACAATTTCAAGTCTTTATTAAATCGGGGCGAAGGGCGTCAGTCTTTCCTGATAGTGAAATCGTGCTACAACTACTCTATTATTTTGTAGAAAGGGAGAGAATTGTCGCTTGTTCATTGTTACCTATAACTGTGTCGATGGATGACTTGATTCAATTAGGGAAAGTAACGCAACGATGTTTCTATCCATATCTTTCACTTAGTTCTTGGTTGGATGGAATCATTATTTTGATCCGAGATTTATTTATTTTATATTAATATTAATGTTCATTAATAAATGAATAAAATATATAAAAAACCTTCGTAAACCCGATGACGAGCTTCAAGAATTCCACCCATTCATCCGTAAAAGGAAAACGAATGACGTTTCCAACATCTCCCTTATGTCCCCATGTTCGCATCATTAACCGTGAAATGTCGCGTTTTAATTAAATTCCACGATCCGCAAAATGGCGACGACGATTTTTTTTTCTCGTTCGCACATTCGCCGCGGATATGATTAAAAAATCCGGCCCCATTTAATAAACCGTAATATATTCCGAGGAGCTTTAATTTAATGATAAATAAGGTAACGAATAACGGAAATGTGATGCGCCGGGGTGCAATTTTCCATGCCATAAATAACCTCATCATCGTGCCGGATCCGCTGAATATAAAATAGTTGTAACGCGACGATCGTTATCTCCTCCTCATTGTGTTTCCGGCGAAATGAAAGTCATCAATCATCCCCCGGGGCATCCCTCCAACCACTTATATATAAATATGATATTTTTAAAGCGCGCTCCCATTCATTAGATAAATACTGTGTGTTTCTGGTGGATTACTCTTAAGCTGCTCGTGTTTAGTCGGTGAGGCATTGGTCATATATTTATTGGTCAGCGACTGGGACTGGGACTTTATGATCCCGCATATAGCAATGACATAAACGTTGAACTAAAGGATCAATTGTAAGGTCGCCTGGAGATATAACTTTGGAATATATTACCAGTGTGTGTGTGCTAAATAACAAGGTCCGTACCCAAAGCGTTCACTTTATTGCCCGCAAACTATAACGAACTCGGGTCCTTTAAATAATAAATTCCGCTCCAGCTGTGGTTCTTCATTAAATTACACCATCCATGTGTATTACGTATTTTGTTTTATTCTACTGCAGTACAGTGAAATAACTGTAAGTTTAACATTTCAAAAAAATTTCAAGTCTAAGAGCTCATTTTGAACACTATTTGTCTATAAAATTTTTTTGTGGAAACGGAGATACGCAAAATGACTTTTTTAATAAAAAAACTGTTTAAATCGACTGCGAACGCCTAAAAAACGATTCTAAATTTTTTTCTATGTTTTGTTCTCATTCTAAACACTATTTGTCAACAGAAAAAAATTGTGGGACTTCCAGGAACGGATACAAATTTTTTTTTCAAAATTTTGTTAATATTTTTTTTCAAGTCTCCGAGCTCATCCTGAACACTATTTGTCCGCAAAAATTTTTGTGGGACTTCCAGGAACGGAAATACATATAAAAAACGATTAAAAGATTTTTTCAATTTTTTTTTTTTTTTTTAAGTCTAAGCGCTCATTATGAACACAATTTGTCTATAAAAAAAAATTGGTGGGACTTCCAGGAATGGAGATACGCAAAATGACTTTTATCGTAAATAGTGCTTAAATCGACTCGAAACGCCTAGAAAACGATTAAAAGAATTTTTTTATCAAAAAATATTTCTATTTCTTTTAAGCCTAAGACCTCATTCTGAACACAATTTGTCTATAAAAACATTTTGGTGGGACTTCCAGGAACGGAGGTACGCAAAATGACTTTTGTAATAAAAACTGCTTAAATCGACAGCGAACGCCTAAAAAACGATTTGAAAAATGTTTCTTTATACATTTTTTTCAATTTTTTTTCAAGTCTAGGATCTCATTCCAAATACTATTTGTCAACAGAAAAAAATTGTGGGACTTCCAGGAATGGAGATACAAATTTTTTCTTCAAAATTTTTTTAATATTTTTTTTTTCAAGTCTCCGAGCTCATTCCGAACACTATTTGTCTGCAACAAATTTTGTGGCACTTCCAGGAATGGAAATACACCTAGAAAACGACTAAAAGATTTTTTTCAATTTTTTTTAAGTCTAAGCGCTCATTATGAACACAATTTGTCTATAAAAAAAAATTGGTGGGACTTCCAGGAACGGAGGTACGTAAAATTACTTTTATCGTAAATAGTGCTTAAATCGACTCGAAACGCCTAGAAAACGATTAAAAGCATTAAAAAAAGAAAAAAAAAACTCCTTAAGTCTACGACCTCATTCTGAACACAATTTGTCTATAAAAAAAAATTGGTGGGACTTCCAGGAACAGAGGTGCGTAAAATTACTTTTATCGTAAATAGTGCTTAAATCGACTCGAAACGCCTAGAAAACGGTTAAAATAATTATTTAAAAAAAAAAAAAATTCTATTTCTTCTAAGTCTACGACCTCATTCTGAACACAAATTGTCTATAAAAAAAAATTTGGTGGGACTTCCAGGAACGGAGGTACGCAAAATGACTTTTGTAATAAAAGCTACTCAAATCGACTGCGAACGCATAAAAAACGATTACAAAAATTTTTCTTCAAACATTTTTTTCTTTTTTTTTCAAGTCTAGGATCTCATTCTAAACACCATTTGTCAAAATAAAATGTTTGTGGGACTTCTAGAAACGGTGATACAAATTTTTTCATCAGTATTTTTTTAATATTGTTTTTTCAAGTGTTCGAGCACATTCTGAACACTATTTGTCTGCAAAAAAAATTATGGGACTTCCAGGAACGGAAATACACCTAGAAAACGATTAAAAGATTTTTTCAATTTTTTGTTTCTGTTTTTTAAGTCTAAGCGCTCATTATGAACACGATCTGTCTGTAAAAAAAAATAGTACTTAAATCGACTGGAAACGCTTAAATTTAAATTTAAAAAACTATTAAAATAATTTCTCATTAACAAATGCTACTACTCGTTACACTCCAGTTAGTTAAACCGATAAACGTCAAACATTTGTTTCCAATAAAAAAAACTTTGTATTTTCTTTACATTTTAAAAGACGGATTATTTTTTTATGGATTTTGAGTTTCTACAGAAAATTCTCGAAGTTATTATTTTTTTTACAATTTTTTAATGTAATTTTAATTTTTCCACTTAAAGTTTAAAACCTCGACATTTTATCAATACCTACGATATGGCAATTGTTTTTATTAAAAATCATAAATGGATTATTTCTCTATGGATTTTGAGTTTCCACAGCAAATTTTTGAAGTTATTATTTTTTTTACAATTTTTTAAATGATTGAATGCAATTTTTAATTTTCCAGTTAAAAATTAAACCCTCCGCATTTTATTAATACCTAAGATATCGCAATTGTTTCTACCAAAAATCATAAATGTATAATTTTTCTATGGGTTTTGAGTTTCTACGGCAAATTTTCGAAGTTATTATTTTTTTACAATTTTTTAAATGATTGAATGCAATTTTTAATTTTCTAGTTAAAATTTAAACCCTCCGCATTTTATTAATACCTAAGATATAGCAATTGTTTCTACCAAAAATCATAAATGTATTATTTCTCTATGGATTTTGAGTTTCTACAGCAAATTCTTGAAGTTATTATTTTTTTACAATTTTTTAAATTATTGAATGCAATTTTTAATTTTCCAGTTAAAATTTAAACCCTCCGTATTTTATTAATACCTAAGATATGGCAATTGTTTCTACCAAAAATCATAAATGTATTATTTTTCTACGGATTTTGAGTTTCTACAGCAAGTTTTCGAAGTTATTATTTTTTTACAATTTTATAAATGATTGAATGCAATTTTCATTTTTTCAGTTAAAGTTTAAACCCTCCGCATTTTATTAATACCTAAGATATGGCAATTGTTTCTATCAAAAATCCTAAATGTATTATTTTTTTCTACGGATTTTGAGTTTCTACAGCAAATTCTTGAAGTTATTATTTTTTAACGATTTTTTAAATTATTGAATGCAATTTTCATTTTTCCAATTAAAGTTTAAAACCTCGCCATTTTATCAATACCTACGATATGGCAATTGTTTCTACCAAAATCTACAAATGTATTATTTTTCTACGGATTTTGAGTTTCTACAGCAAATTCTTGAAGTTATTATTTTTTTACAATTTTTTTAAATTATTGAATGCAATTTTTAATTTTCCAGTTAAAATTTAAACCCTCCGCATTTTATTAATATCTAAGATATGGCAATTGTTTCTACCAAAAATCGTTAATGTATTATTTTTCTACGGATTTTGAGTTTCTACAGCAAATTCTCCAAGTTATTATTTTTTTACAAATTTTTTTATTATGGTTAATGGAATTTTTAATTTTCCAGTTAAAATTTAAACCCTCCGCATTTTATTAATACCTAAGATATGGCAATTGTTTCTACCAAAATCCATAAATGTATTATTTTTCTACGGATTTTGAGTTTCTACAGCAAATTCTCCAAGTTATTATTTTTTTACAATTTTTTTAAATTATTGAATGCAATTTTCATTTTTCCGGTTAAAGTTGAAAACCTCGACATTTTATTAATACCTACGATATAGCAATTGTTTCTACCAAAAATCATAAATGTATTATTTTTCCACGGATTTTGAGTTTCTACAGCAAATTCTCGAAGTTATTATTTTTTTACAATTTTTTAAATTATTGAATGCAATTTTTAATTTTCCAGTTAAAATTTAAACCCTCCGCATTTTATTAATACCTAAGATATGGCAATTTTTTCTACCAAAAATCATTAATGTATTATTTTTCTACGGATTTTGAGTTTCTACAGCAAATTCTTGAAGTTATTATTTTTTTACATTTTTTTAAATTATTGAATGCAATTTTAAATTTTCCAGTTTCAACTTAAACCCTCCGCATTTTATTAATACCTAAAATATGGCAATTGTTTTCATCAAAAATCATAAATGTATTATATTTCTACGGATTTTGAGTTTCTACAGCAAATTCTCGAAGTTATTATTTTTTTACAATTTTTTAAATCATTGAATGCAATTTTCATTTTTTTCGAGTTAAAGTTTAAAACCTTGTCATTTTATTAATACCTTAGATATGGCAAATGTTTTTACTAAAAATTATAAATGGATTATATTTTTATGGATTTTACAATTTCTCGAAGTAATTATTTTAAAAAAAAAAATTATTTTCAATATTCATTGTTTCAGTTGAAGTTTAAAACCTCGGAATTTCATTAACAACTAAGATATGGCAATTGTTTTTACCAAAAATCATAAATGGATTGTTTTTCTATGGATTTTGAGTTTCTACAGCAAATTCTCGAAGTTATTATTTTTTTACATTTTTTAAATCATTGAATGCAATTTTAATTTTTTCCAGTTAAAGTTTAAAACCTTGTCATTTTATTAATACCCAAGATATGGTAAATGTGTATACTAAAAATCATAAATGCATTATATTTTTATGGATTTTACAGTTAATTCTTTTTTTACAATTTTTTTTAATTTTTCGTTTCAATTTTCATTTTTCCAGTTAAAGTTTAAAACCTCGGCATTTTTTTAACAACTAAGATATGGCAATTGTTTTTACCAAAAATCATGAATGGATTTCAATGGATTTTGAGTTTTTACAGCAATTTTTTTTTTAAATTTTTCGTTTCAATTTTCATTTTTCCAGTTAAAGTTTAACACCTCGGCATTTTATTAACACCTAAGATATGGCAATTATTTTAATAAAAATCATAAATGGATTATTTTTCTACGGATTTTGAGTTTCTGCAGCAAATTTTCGAAGTTATTATTTTTTTACAATTTTTTAAATGATTGAATGCAATTTTTAATTTTCCAGTTAAAATTGAAACCCTCAGCATTTTATTAATACCTAAGATATGTCTATTGTTTTTATCAAAAATCATAAATATATTATTTTTTTACGGATTTTGAGTTTCTACAGCAAATTCTTGAAGTTATTATTTTTTACATTTTTTTTAAATTATTGAATGCAATTTTTAATTTTCCAGTTAAAATGTAAACCCTCCGCATTTTATTAATACCTAAGATTTGGCAATTGTTTCTACCAAAATCCATAAATATATTATTTTTCTACGGATTTTGAGTTTCTACAGCAAATTCTCGAAGTTATTATTTTTTTACAATTTTTTAAATTATTGAATGCATTTTATTAACACCTAAGATATGGCAATTATTTTAATAAAAATCATAAATGGATTATTTTTCTACGGATTTTGAGTTTCTGCAGCAAATTTTCGAAGTCATTATTTCCTTACAATTTTTTTTTAATCATTGAATGGAATTTTAATTTTTCCAGTTAAAGTTTAAAACCTCGGGATTTTATAAACACCTAAAATATAGCCATTTTTTAAATAAAAATCATAAATGGATTGTTTTTCTACTGATTTTGAGTTTCATACCAAATTTTCGAAGTTATTATTTTTTTTTACAATTTTTATAATTTTTATTTTTCCATTTAAACCTCGGCGCTCATGCGGCAATCTTTCTTACTAGTTAATAAAAGTATTACTTTACTCACTTGTTGCATACATAACTATTTTAGCGCGATTGTAACAGACTGAGAAATTAGATACCAAAATTAGGCAACCAAAATAAGTCACACGAGAATTGAAATTATGGAATTTACAAGTTTTTGTTATATATATATATAAAACATCTTTATTAACAGAAACAATACTACATATGATAAAATGATTTTTTTTATTGGCATAGAAAACTGGTCCATTTCGCCAGAGGTACCATTAAATATATTGATTTCTAAATTTATATACATAATCATTATTATATTATATAATGAATGGGTGGGACATACACTGAAGACATCCATGGACCCACACGGCCACTTCTTCGTTCCGAAAAAGTGACCGCACGGATGGGATTCGAACCCACGACCACGAGGCCGATGAGCAGGAGCTCTATTCACTAGGCCATCAAGGCCCTCTAAAATGATATCAGCTTGTTAATTTGCCAAATGGCTATCGACCAGAGGTCTCTCTGCCCTATTTTTGATATTATTATTTATTGTCTAATAATGTCTATTATTGTCAATTACAATACAACCATTGTTTGATTTCGTAAATGAAGCAATATTAAAATTTGTTTTTGATGTAAATTGATAACGCATATGAATAGCGTCCTTTCGAATAATGGGTGAAATTATTCGAACTAATACAAGCGTAAATACTGATCATTTATAATAAATGCGAGTTACAAATTTTATACATTACTCTTTCCCCGTTATCGAATTTAACTTCTTGTATTAAATTACAAATCCCTCGTCGCGATAGCCGGAAAAGTTAAGCAATAAGCAAACTATTAGCGAAATCTCTATTTACCAGAATACACTTATTATATATCAAAAACGGTAGTAAAACTTTCCCGATACATTATTCCGTACCGTACTTCAATTTAACAACCCCTGCGGCCTTCGCGTTTACCCTCCGCGGCGAAAAGAAACTCCATCAGGACCCAATTAACTTGGCAGCCTTTATCACCCCCCTTTCGAATTTCGTGATATCTTTAAAAAAGAAAACGAGCGATAAAAACTTGTACTAAACACTCTTGCCGCCGCTATAAATACTTTAAAAGTATCGATGGATCGGGGATGGCGGATGGGGGGGCGGTTTACTGGGGTTGACATCTCTCGGCTGTTGGGGCTTTATGGCGCGGCTGGAATGTAGCCAAAGCCCCTGAAGATAAATCCGCGAGGAACGCTAAATCATTTAAAATTAATTGCGATCATTCGAATTATGGTTTTCTTCAATTTTAAAAGGACGTATTTTATTTACTTCACTCCATTAACTCGATTATTTCATGTAACTCAATTACATTTCTCTCCCGATGTTTTCCTTTTCCTTTTTTTACGTTCGAGGAAAGGGAAATGGGAAGCGGAAGTAAGTGAGGAAAAAGTGGGCGTCTCACGCTAGAAAGCTACTCAGTGTAACAATGATAAATAAATTGATGTTGTAGTTGTTCTAAGTTTTTTTTTTTTTTCGTTAGTTTACCGGCAGCGAAAACACGCTGAGGGAAAAAGTGCAGAAGTGGAAACGACGTACTCAATTTTATTAAGATAAATTCTGACCGTGCCACGTACGATGTTGCATGTTTCCGTTCGGAAAATAGAGCACGTGAAATTAGCTTTTGCAACATTAAATATACGCCCATTACTCATATTATTTCTGGAAAATAATTCAACACTTTTTATGCGCCTCTACTCTTGTTACATTATTGAATAACACTACTGAATCAACGTGTTATGCATCGTACACACTTGCGCATTTTTACGTCTACAAAACGAACCACGCTATGCTTGTGGCGCAAAAACTTTTGGCACGCACAACGAACCGAATGCCTTCGCGTTGGACCCAACCGATCTTTATTGTGAATAATAAATTTAGATTACATTTTTGTAATTTTTGAGGCCCGCTGAAATCACTGCATCTAGGGCATTCAAAAACACAACAATCCAATCTTTTGAAATCATAAAACACACAACATCGACCATCCAAGATTCGCCGATTTTTTTTTTTAGTGTACCGAAGCGCCGTTTGCATGTTTCCCCATCTTTGTACAGGTTCTCGCCGGCGTGAAAGCGGTAAGTAAACATTGCTCTTTACCCCCAACGTAATTCTTTTTTTCTCTCTTCAAAACCCCGTAGAATCCAGCGGGCATTGTCCGCCTCCGCCATTATCATGCAAAAATGGGAACAAACTCCCTCAACGTTAAATATTTCACGCGGGAATAATTCGGAATAGCCTATGGCCAGAGAAAAGAGCACAAAGGACCCTTCCGAATTTCTGCATCAAAAGAACGGAACAAATGGTGTTCCGTCGACAAATCAATTTACCGGGAGAGAGACGTCGGTCGGGAAACTCTTCTTCCACTTCCCTCTTTTTATTTTCCGATCGTCAGGACTTTGAAGTTTTCACTTTTAATATTATATATATATTTAGGAGAGAGCGGCGAAAGGCATTAATATTTCGATGTGGATTCTGGGCGGCGCGGCGTTCGGGGGAACCCCCCGAATTCAATTTCGTCGACGCCCGGGCGAACAAAGGGATATTGTTTGGTTTCGGAATTAGTTCGGAAGGAGCGACATAAATCTACTTCAAATCGGAAGTGGGCGAAGACGAAGAACGGGGCGCGAACGGGGAAAAAATCGCTTCCGCCGCGACTTAATTAAAGTGACACGATTTAATTATTATTTTATTATACAAATTTAATTACGGGCCCTTCGGGCACGGGCCTCGAAGTTATTTACAAAGCGGCTGAAGTTTCCGCGCTCAAAACAATTAATCACAGGACGTGTTTGTTAAGGACCATGTTAATTTTGATAATTTAATTTCTAACAAATATTAAACACTTATTTTGAATTATTATATTTTACCTAATTGTTTAATTTGCACTTTTTCTCTGATAATATATAAGCAAAAGGCTTATTCCGTGATGAACCAATTTTTGAGATCTGGAGGTTGCAAGTTCGATCCCTGTCGGAGGCGTATTCACAGTTTTGATTCGAAAAAAATCGAAAATTATTTGCTTCCAAATAATAATCATTTCAATATATTAAAACTTCGTAAAAAAGCCACCCCAAATATCTCGAAACCTGAGCAACATGGCAAAAAATGTTTCAGATGAAAGGGTTCGGGGGGGAACCTTGTTGGTGACCTTCAAAATGATTTTGGCGTTAATTTTCAAGGTCAAACGAAGATAAACTTTGATTTTTCAAATAGAACCCCCTATTTTTTATTGTTGGGTCGTATTCTACGGGAAAAAAATACAAAGTTTTTGTAGGAAACGTTTTTATTTAAAATGCTTTTTTTCCGTCATCTTGTTTGAAATCTCAGATGAATCCAGGCTGTGATTCATGCATTTGCGAAAACTATGTACAATTTAGCATTGTATTTTATGATTATTTCATGTAATCAGGGCGGAGAGTTGAAGAAAATTCCAACAATTTTCGACTCGAAAACAATTAAAAAATAATTTCTATCGACTTAAACTTTCTAAAATTATTTAAAATTGATGCGAGATTATGTTTTTTTTAATGAAAACCACGTACAATTTAGAACTGGATTTTTATGATTATTACATTTGATTCGAGCGAAAGTTTGTAAAAAAATGCAACTATTTTAGAGATTTCAAAAAAATTGAAAAATAATTGTTGTCGACTAAAACCTTTTCAAACTCACTCAAAATGTATTCGAGTTTATAATTTCGTGAAAAACTACAAGCAGACCGTTACTGGATTTTAGGATTATTCCACGTGATAAGAGACAAAAGTTGTAAAAATTGTAATACATTTGGCGGTTCTAAAAAAAAAAAACAGTCAACTTAAAACTCTTAATAATCACTAGAAATTTACTTAAGATTAGGTTATGGTGAAAAATTCGTACACTTCATCACTAGATTTTGCGGTAATTTAATTTTATGAGAGCGACAATTTGAGAAAAAAAATCTGCTATAATTTTGACGAGGCAAAAAAATTGAAAAACAATTACAATCATCGTGAAACTTTCTAAAATTGCTCAAAATTTATTCAAGAGTATGTTTTCATAAAAATTGCGTGCGTTTAATCACCGGATTTAATTTTATCAAAACGCGGAAAATTGTGAATAATTGTAAAAAAAATTATTTTGTCAAATCGTGAATAATTGTAATAATTTCGCGATAAAAAAAAATTGACTTGAAAGTTCCTCAAAATGTCTTTCACTTTATGAATCAGTGAAGATTTGCATTCACTCCATGACTGAATTTTCGGGATAATTTTATGCGTTCTAAACGAAGTTTTGTAAAAAATTTCTATCGACTTGGAACTTTTCAAAATTACTCAAAATTCACTTAAGTTTATAATTACGCGAAAATCTGCGTATACTACATCACTGAATTTTGGGATAATTTCATTTGATCGAAGCTGAAATCTGTGAAAATTTGCAATAATTATAACGATTCGGTAAAAATAGGAAAACAATTGCTATCGACTTGGAACTTTTCAAAATTACTCAAAATTCATTTGAATTTATAATTACACGAAAATTTGCGTATACTTCATCACTGAATTTTGTGTTAATTTCATTTGATCGGAGCGGAAATTGGTGAAAATTTGCAACAATTACAACGATTCGGTAAAAATTGAAAAACAATTGCTATCGACTTGAAACTTTCTAAAATTACTCACAATTGTTTTAAGATTATATTTTTGTAAAAAATGCCGAATCTGTAATTTATTTTTAATCCAAAAGTATAATGTAAATTATCAATAAATTATATTAATATTTCGTGAGGTGCGAGCGAAAAAAAAATACAACGAGGGGAGGGGGATCGAACTGACGAATTGGACATGGTAAGATAGAGATACTTGGGGCTATCAATTGGTATAGGTCTCAGCGTGAAACTTTTTGATATTTCGCTTTTGGATTGACTTTTGGATTGCAGCCCTTCCAAAGTAAAAAATTAAATTGAAATTTGAGCATAAATAATGAGTTTATAATTATTAACAAAATCAGCAAAGCGCGTTGAAATTAATGCCATTTCAAAGCATTGTCATCCTATTTCATCAGGTATAAAAAATATTTGAATAGCTTTGTTGGAATTCACTCAATAAATTATTAAACGCGTTACAATTTTCGCTTGAAATTCATCAGTGGAAAACAGTTGACTTAGCCCTATATTTTTTTATCCTGCAAATATTATAACCGTTAGTGGTTGAATGGCTTATAAGCCAAAGCCAATAAAAAAATAAAATTAAAAAAGTATCACTCAATAATTGAGATTTAGAGGTTTTCAAGTTTTGCGAACAAAAATCTGTCATTATTTAAGAAATGGTGATGACATATAGACACACACACACACAGAGACACAATTTTTTTTTTCCAGAAATTGTTGAATGACATCTAGGGATTCCAGAACGGATATTTCCGTAAAAAAAAAATTTGAAAAAAAAATCACGATCACACACAAGCATGAGCTCAAAAGGCCATCGACCGAAGTCTTTCAGCCAACCACCACGATCAGTTTTCCGTGAAAAAAAAAATTTGAAAAAAAAAAAATCACGATCACAATATTTTCTCGTACTTCGTAACGGAGAAAGTAAAAAATAAGCAACTTTATTTTTGACTTCCCCCACTTTTCTCGCGATTCCATACACTGCGCGGCGTTGCGTTAGGGAATAAATGCGTTGCGATTCTTGCCTGCTTATTAAAATTTCGCAGGCAATGTTTTAACATTTAAAATGACGAATCAGTGTTCCTAAAATTATTTAAAAATCCTTGCTAAGCTTAAAACTAGAGGTAGTGCCATGGTTCCTTCGCTCTACATAACGAGCCGCCCCTGACGTACAATTTGTACGTGATGTAATTAATGTGCATAGTCTTCAACAATGCATATTTGCCTTGGTTTTCATCCCTGACAACTTTCAGTGTGAAGATAATATTTGCTAGGCTTCCCGACTATCAGTTTACGGCGTAATTTGCAATACCTGTATTATTACCTTATTAATTAGCTCCATTTGCAATTAGTGTTATAGAGTGGTATTTATTGCGATATGGCTGTAATAATTAAATGAATGGTCGTTTAAAATGGTGCAGCGTTAATAACGCACATTTAATCTGGTCTGGCAATTAGCGGCATTAGCAAACGAGATCACATCCTCCACCCAATTATCGAACTTAATTGCGTTTTATGAAAGAGGCAGCGGTGCACGGTTCGCACCTCCCGAATTGAATTTCAATACACAGAGAATAGTACTTAAGCGCACGAACACCACGTGATGCTTTTAATATCCAACCTAATTCCGCAGTACAAATTTGCTCCGCAGATGCATGCATGTGTGTGTGTATGTGTGCACAATTACACAGACGAACCTATCGATTTTATTGGCCCTCCAAACGAACCCTATTGTGTGTAAGGCTAAAGGGATAAAATGTACCCGCAGTAGTTACTGATTCTGGCTGCGAGTTCAACTGATGGTGTGTTCATTTTGAAGCAAAAAGTGGAATTATTATCAGGCTCAATTGTATGTTATTCAGCTTGCTTCAGTCACTCATCAATATAATTGCACCAAGGCGAAATACAAATTACAAATTACAACACATTAAATATTTAATTGTAATGTACGAAACTTTAAAGATCAATAGTCTAAGGCTTTATAGACATATGCTTTTTATGTTCCCGAAAAATCTACAGCGAAAAATGTGTTATTCCCGGCGCCTCCACCAGAACTCCACTCTCCGCACTTATCAATTCCTTTTTATCATAACGAGGTCGGGCCGGCATAGAATTTCGTTGAATATTTCGCGAAAACGATGACTAAGCCGGATCCGTTCTGCATTCGGTGTCGGTGGAAAAGCGAGGCCCGATACCCGTATTATACATCAAACTCGGGGATTCGGCAATAAGAAAACACGTTCGCGAGCAACTATTTTTCAAACTATTCACGCCCGGGATCAAGTCTAATCCGCACACCACCTGGTGAAATATTAAAAAAGCACCGCTCCCCCTACCTCTCAGCCGATGAACGAAATTTTCATCACCGGTCTGCAGTTAATTTTAAGGGCAGGCGCGTCCGTACATCGATAATTCATAACAGTCATGCCAAAGAAATTAATTATCGTCAAAAATAGAGCTTACATCAAGAGGCCGTAGTGTAGTTATCAATTGTTCAATTCCTGTCCAGGGATTTTTTCGACATCGCCATAGTTATGAATTAATCAAAAAATCAAAAGTCATCGTTAGCCCCATGGAACATTTGTGGCCGCAAATATCAAACCTAAACTAGGCCTAACGATGACTTTTGATTTTTTGATAACAGACGAAATTTCATAATATCGTTAAGTTAAAAAATTATTTTAACAAAAATGAAGAATATGTGTAATTCTTTTAAGGCTAAATATTGTAAACAAAGCCCCATGGAACATTTGTGGCCAAAAATATCGTACCTAAACCAGGCCTAACGATGAGTTTTGATTTTTTGAAAATAGACGAAATTTCGTAAAAGCGTCTATGTAAATAATTATTTAAACAAAAATGAAGAATATGTGTCTTTTTTTAAACTTAAATATTGTAAACAAAGCCCCATAAAACATTTGTGGCCAAAAATATCGAACCTAAACCAGGCCTAACGATGACTTTTGATTTTTTGAAAATAGACGAAATTTCGTAAGAGTGTTTAGGTAAATAATTATTTAAACAAAAATGAACAATACGTGTAATTTTTTTAAGCCTAAATATTGTAAACAAAGCCCCATGGAACATTTGTGGCCAAAAATATCGAACCTAAACTAGGCTTAACAATGACTTTTGATTTTTTGAAAATAGACGAAATTTTGTAAAAGTGTTTAGGTAAATAATTATTTAAACAAAAATTAAGAACATGTGTCATTGTTTTAAACTTAAATATTGTAAACAAAACCCCATAGAACATTTGTGGCCGAAAATATCGAACCTAAACTAGACCTAAGCATAATTTACTAAATTTAAAAAAAATGGTGGCGGCGCCGGATTCATGGCTGAAATTTATGGCTAACTTCCAGTTGGTCAGATGTGCATGGAACCCAACATCTCATTTTGCTTATTGAGAAGCTCAGGCATTCGAGACGCATAAAAAAACAGTGGAGAGAAATTTGTATAAAAAATTGCAAAAATCTCAACTTTTTCATTTTTAAAGTCGACAAAACCGAGTTTTTGATGTTTGAAAATTGCCCAACTGTTTTTTAATGTAATTAAATGAAATATAGCAAACAAATAGCATTTGATATAAAGTGTACATTTTTATGTCAAGTTAGTGAAAATTGCCAAAATCCAAAAATTGATTTTTTTAATTTCTTCATTTATCGAAACTCGTTAGATTTTGATTATTGAAAAGTGTAAATGTAATAATTTTACAGTATTTTTAAACAGTGGAGGGAAATTTATATGAAAAATTGCCAAAATCTCAACTTTTTCATTTTTAAAGTCGACAAAACCGAGTTTTTGATTTTTGAAAATTGCCCAATTGTTTTAAAATTTAATTTAATAAAATATAGCATTTTGAAAAAGTGTACATTTTAATGTCAAGTTAGTGAAAATTGCCAAAATCCAAAAATTGATTTTTTTAATTTCTTCATTTATCGAAACTCGTTAGATTTTGATTATTGAAAAGTGGAAATGTAGTAATTCTACAGTATTTTTAAACAGTGGAGAAAAATTTGTACAAAATATTGCCAAAATTTTAACTTTTTCATTTTTAAAGTCGACAAAACAGAGTTTTTGATTTATGAAAATTGCTCAATTGTTTTTTTAATTTAATTTAATGAAATATGGCATATTGAAAAAAAGTAAATTTTGATGTCAAGTTAGTGAAAATTGCCAAAATCCAAAAATTGATTTTTTAAATTTCTTTATTTATCGAAACTCGTTAGATTTTAATTATTGAAAAGTGGAAATGTAGTAATTCTACAGTATTTTTAAACAGTGGAGAAAAATTTGTACAAAATATTGCCAAAATTTTAACTTTTTCATTTTTAAAGTCGACAAAACCGAGTTTTTGATTTATGAAAATTGCCCAATTGTTTTTTTTAATTTAATTTAATGAAATATAGCGAACGTATGGCATATTGAAAAAATGTAAATTTTGATGTCAAGTTAGTGAAAATTGCCAAAATCCAAAAATAGATTTTTGAAATTTCCTTATTTATCGAAACTCGTTAGATTTTGATTATTGAAAAGTGGAAATGTAGTAATTCTACGGTATTTTTAAACAGTGGAGAGAAGTTTGTATTAAAAATTGCCAAAATCTCAACTTTTTCATTTTTAAAGTCGACAAAACCGAGTTTTTGATTTTTGAAAATTGCCCAATTGTTTTTTTAATTTAATTTAATAAAATATAGCGAACATATAGCATTTTGAAAAAGTGTAAATTTATATGTCAAGTTAGTGAAAATTGCCAAAATCCAAAAATTTCTTTATTTATCGAAACTCGTTAGATTTTGATTATTGAAAAGTGGAAATGTTGTAATTCTACAGTATTTTTAAACAGTGGAGAGAAAATTGTATAAAAGATCACCAGAATCTCACGTTTTACACGACTAAAGTAAAATCATGTGTTTCTTATTTTTTTTTTATCTTTCATCAATCGATCGCATTGTTAGATTTTAATGATGAAAATATTAAAATATAGCGACTTCGCAGCATTTTAAAGATTGTAATGGAATTGCGGTTTGCTGTTTAAATGCCATCTCCTCAATATCCTTATCAAAAAATTCCTCAAGAACAGATTTCTAAAAGCCAAAATACGTCAGTCCCAATCCGAATCCTTCACTCCCCAAAAAGATGTTCCCCAAGGTTCCCCATCATCACCACTATTTTATAACATTTTAATAATCACACCCTTCATAATGGTGTCTTATTTGACAATCCGAAGAACTGAAAAGTTTTTGGTAAAATTTCGTTAATTTCGTTGGTGTTTTTTTTTTTATCAAACTGTCTTGCAATGACGAGGATTAACAGTAGCTTAAAGGTGTCAATGATTAAAAAATAACAATTTCGGTTACTAGAATTTCACAGTAAGTGAGTTACCTTGAAACGGGTTTTAAGAGTGTGAGTCATGGCTGATGACTCTTGGTCTCCCTCGAGGTAGGAGAATTAGTCTCGCGTCAATTAATCACGTCCCTTGTTTAATTATGGAGGACGGTCGCTTGGGGTAAATATGTAAATATGACCAATTACAACAGGATTGCCCTCGATGTACGATACTGCGTTGCGACTTTTTCAAGGATTTTCATAACATGAACTTAACAATAATAAAGTCTAAAACATCGAGAGGGAGAGAGAGAGAGAGAGAGAAAGAGAAAGAGAGAGAGAGTGTGTGTGTGAGAGAGAGAGAAATGCACCAAATTTTAAGTCGTATATATATATATATATATATATATATATATATTTTAATGTTCCAAACATTTAGTTTCCTATTATGATCAAACTTACTGAAGTATATAAATCATCCGGAGTTTTTCGTGAAATTTGAGTGTTTTCACAACGGACGGAGGAATGCAAATCTGCGTAAAATTTTAGAGGCGCTCCTCGGCCGTAATCAGAACGGGCGCCAGGGCGTAAAATGTCTGAGGCGCCTTCGCATACGAAAGTGATTTTAAGAATTTCATAAACTTTTCCGCTTCATTACCTCCGGAGATATGAAACGCGCGCCAATCCTTCATCCGACAGGGGGAGAGCAGCGCGGAAACGCAAAAAGAAACTACGCAATGAGATGATCTCCCCCTGCGGGAAAGCGTCGCTTTTGGAAATGCAATAAAGCTTGCACGCGCGATGAAAAATTGAAGTATTGTGTTATTTAACATAATGGTGGATTTATTAAGAAATCATCATGCAGATAGTAATCCTTAAGCTTATAAGAGTCGCAACCATAGCTTATATTGAGCTCATTAATAAATATGTGGATCTTATGGTGGATGCGCCGGGAACCTCGCCAACACAATGTATTTTATAATTGCTTTAGATACCAGATGTCGCCTTAACGGTTTTTCTGTTGGATAATATTACGTCAGTTGTAAGAATTGTTTGATTCCAACATGTACAAATCACATTTTCGTTTAACCAGTCGATTGTAAATCTTGTTTTACAATAAAAAAGAAAAACGAATAAATTCCTCTCGCGCGTATAAACTCGACGCTTTGAGATTTTACTAGCTCGTGAAATCTGATTTTATTAAAGCGGGGATAATGCGGGAACGGTGCAAGATTTGCCGCGAAAAATCCCAATTATAATAAAACATAAGGGACCCCGAGGGCGCGCGCAATTCTCCCGCTTATCCTCCGCCGGCGTCGCGAAGATATAACTTTCAACGGCCATTCCTGCGTCTAGACTCACTTGCATATGTGGCTTAAAGTGGATGATAACAACGGTTACATTCAATTTATATTAAAGTGAAAAACGAGATTACTTACAAAAAAAACGAAATACTACCTTATTCACGAGGATTATTTGTTGTTCAGCAGTAAATATTCTCGTAACAATCACGAGTTTAGTAATAGAAAATCTATTGTACAGTGTTTATTACTAAATTATTTTTGTCCTTCAGCGGTCATCGGGCATGCGAAGACTGCAGAGTTTTTCGGTACCAGATAAATCTGTAATTTCGGTTATTTGAAATGAAAAACAAAACAAGGACCTTAAAATGTATCAAATTATGCAGTCCCTTGCGAATGCTTTTTTAGATGCAGAAAATGGCGGCCTTTCAAATTTTGAGTTGTCGTTTTTGAGTTGTAAATTTTCGGATATAATCGAATTGGACAAAAGTCCGTTCCTGGAAGTGCCACGATTTTTTTTAAAGACAAATAGTGTTCTGAGTGAGCTCTCAGGCTTGAAAAAAAATTGAAAAATTTTTGAAAAGAAAAGGCGTTTCCAGTCGATTTAAGCACTATTTACGACAAGTAATTTAGGGTATCTGAGTTCTTGGAAGTGCCACCATTTTTTTCATAGACAAATAGTGTTCGGAATGAGCTCTCAGACTTGAAAAAAAAAATTGAAAATTTTTTGAAAAGAAAATTTTTTGAAAAGAAAATTTTTTAAATAATTTCTTATGCGTTTCCAGTCAATTTAAGCACTATTTACGACAAGTAATTTAGGGTATATTCGTTCCTGGAAGTCCCACAATTTTTTTTATAAACAAATAGTGTTCAAAGACTTGAAAGAGAATAGAAATTTTTTTTTAAGAAAATGGCACTTTTTTCAGTAATCACATATTTTATGAACGTAAATTAATGAAAACCGACTCAATTGAAAACAACAGGAGTAAAGGATTAGGCCTTAAAGGCCGCGCGCGCCCTCACCTTTATTTATTTTTTTTTTCATTCCGCCCTTACACTTTGTTCATTCCCGCGATCGGCCGGAACAATTTGCGTCCATTGTGAGGACGATGTTGTTCCCAGGTGTGTCCGGGACCGTTCCGGGGACTAAACTTTAAACTTTATTCGGCGTCGAGATTACGGGATTAGAGCGCGGAGCGTCGGTTTTAATTACGACGCCGGCGGAGGAAGCGGAAAAAAAGGACGCAATTAAATGCGGAACTTTTGCGTCCCACTTTTTTATGCGACTCCGCCGGAATCATTAAAAAGGCGCACTCCGCCGTGAAAACATTTACATTATTCCCACGGATTGACGGAACGAGAGGGAAAAAAGGCGTCGCCTTTGCGGTTACCACAGTTTTCATCCACACCTTACAAATTTGTTGAAATAATGAAGAATTTTGTTTAGGAATAGCTACAATGTTTATAGGCAACCAAATATTCACATAAGCAGCACTACTATTACATAAAAAAAATGTGTTTAACTTTTTTTCGGTTGTTTAGGAATAACAAAAATATTTATAGGCAACCAAATAATCGCATAAGCGGCACTACTATTACCTCAAAAAAAAATTAATTTTTTTTCGGTTGTTTAGGAATAGCAGCAATGATATTTATAGGCAACCAAATATTCACATAAGCAGCACAACTATTACCTCAAAAAATTGTGTTTTAAGTTTTTTCGGTTGTTTAGGAATAGCAACCATGTTTATAGGCAACCAAATATTCACATAAGCAGCACTACTATTACCTCAAAAATGTGTTTCGAATTTTTGTCGATCATTTAGGAATAGCAACAATAATAATAATAATAAACAGTTTATTTCTATGGATGTATACAATGGTGATACATATTAGAACAGTCAGTAGAAAATTTAACATAAATGGTAAGTATCTAACATAATAATAAGTACTAATAAGTACTTAAAAATTCTTTAATTCTATAAAACATGTTATTTATTAAGAAAGTGAATAGCTGCTTTTTAAACATTGACAATGTAGGTACTGATCTTATTTCCACAGGTAGATTATTGAACATTAAGGCGCCAATTATTGGGGGTGAATATTTTGTAATATTCAATCTGTATTTGGGAATGTATATATTATTATTATATCTCGTTGTGTGTTGGTGTACGTTTTTGGCAACTGTGAATTTTGTATGGTGTTTATATACATAGATACAGAGTTCATAAATAATTAGGCAAGGTAGTGGTAGAAGCAATAGTTTCTTGAAATATGGTTTACATGAGGTCATAGGACTAATGCCTGTCATAAGGCGCATAATTCGTTTTTGTGCAATGAACACAGTCTCCCATGATTTCGATGCACCCCAAAAACATATGCCATATCTCAATCGAGATTCAATCGCTGCAAGGTAGAATGCTTTCAACTGTTTACTTGTTAAATACATTTTGAGATTTCTTATGACAAAACAATACTTATTTAGGGTTGTTACCAATTGTTTACAATGACTTGACCAATCCAGATTCTCGTCAATGAGTAAACCAAGCAATTTTGTGGAACTTGTTGATGATAATATATTCTGATCAAGACTAATGTGAATGTCTAAATCGCGTCTAGATTGTTTCGTATGAAAACGGATGGATGCTGTTTTCGTTGTGTTAATTATAAGCCTATTTCGCTGGAACCATGATGATAATTGTTCTAAGATAAAGTTGCAGTGAATCTCTAACTGAGGGTTAGATGAATGACTTACAATGGTTGAAGTATCATCTGCGTACATATATAAATCTTCAGAAATGTTATAAACAATATCATTTATATACAGTATAAATAGAGTAGGACCTAGGATTGACCCTTGAGGGACACCTAGGTTTACTATATTAATATTTGAAAAATATGTAGTTCTTGAGTTTTTTGTTAAATTATTAAGTTTAATACGTTGCCGTCTGTTTACAATATATGTCCGAAACCAATCATGGGCTGCACCCCGTATCCCATAATTGTATAGTTTATCCAACAATATATTAATGTCTATGCAGTCAAACGCTCGACTGAGATCAATAAATATTCCAATTGGGTGCTGGCCAGACTCTAAGTAATCAATTATTGTTTGATGAAAAGAATGTAATGCTGTTATAGTGGAACATTTTTTACGAAAGCCATGTTGTGCGGGTGTCAAAATATTAAATTTTGTTAGGTAATTTTCTAATCTATATTGCATACAAAGTTCAAAGAGTTTAAAAAACACTGAGACTAAGGATACAGGCCTATAGTTCTTGATATTTTGACGATCACCCTTTTTATAAATGGGGACTATCAACGATTCCTTTAACCTTTCAGGAAAAATACCAATGTTTACAGGCAACCAAATACTCACATAAGGAGCACTACTATTGCCTCAAAAATTTGTCTTCGAATTTTTTCAGTTGCTTAGATACAGCCTCAATGTTTATAGGCAACCAAATATTCATATAAGCAGCACTGCTATTTCCTCGAAAATTTGTGTTTAAAATTCTTTCGGTTGCAAATCTCTCTCTCTCTCTCTCTCTCTCTCTCTCTCTCTCTCTCTCTCTCTCTCTCTCGCTTTACGTACAGATAATAGGATGTATTCACGAATGTATGATTCTCCGTCGTGTACATTAAAACAATAAAAAATTCAGGTCAAAGTGCCGAGAACGCCGGAATCCTTAAAACTTTTTTTCTTCTTTTTCGCCATTTTCGAGCCGGTTACAAAAGTTTGCCCATTATAAAGAGCAGGAAGCCTCGGCTAATGCATCAACCGCGATATTGAAAACAAGATACGAATAAAATCCCCGTTTCTGTTACCCTTTGTGTGCGAGGCAACAACGGCGTCGACAAGATGAAACCACCAAAGTTGGTAATTATTTAATGAGGTGGCCGCCCACCGCAAACCGACGTTTATCCGCCGCCGCCGCCGACGCCGCCGCCCGCGATCATCCGGTTTTAATGCAGCCCTGCGCCACGGCGGATGTCTTCTTCGCAGGTCCGAAACGGGGGCGGTAATTTTCGGTCGTAGTTTATTAATTTCATTAATTTTCATTTTGCGGCGTTTTGTTTTATTCACAATGCACGCGTTTCCGTAATTATCTACGTACGGCTCTACAGTGTAATGTTTTGCTCGTTAGGTAATAATATTATTGGAAATTCATGGAAATAATTATTGTATTTTGCACGCAACTTCGATGTTATCTATAATTTGTTTTTATTATATTCAGCTATGTATTTAAAATTTAAAAAAAAATGCAAAAACAAATTAGAAATATTGAAAATTAATATTTGACTTTACGATCTACATTTTGCAGCATCTCACTAGATTATTCTTGTAATCTTGTAAAGAAGAGTTCTTTAATTTTAAGCACGAGTTTTGTCCGGATCGAATAAAATAAAATTAAAATCGATTCCATTTGAAAATCCGTTGAAAATTTGTCCATAAATTTGTTTGTTTCATAAATCGATGTATTTCATAAATTAAAATCGATTCCATTTGAAAATCTGTTAAAAATTTGTCCAGATTGCAAGATAATTATGCATGAGAATTACCCTTACCCTTTTTTTTCTGACACGTGACCCAATCCCACCCTTGAAGCAGTTGAACATACACAAAGGTTTCACAGATGAAAAACGGGAAAACATTAAAATGTAGGCTTTTTGTTTTTTTTTCTTTCATAAATTGATGTATTCGTAAAGACCCTGGGTTATATTTTACTGATTAGATTATAGGTTAGGATACACACACCATCCGCCGCATTAATTTCAACATAACCTACAAACTTCTGTTCGAATTACTGAAGTCTTCTGTTGAAACATTTGTCTTGTTTAAGAAAAGGGTTTGCAGTTAAGATTTGAGTAAATACAGAGGGCAGTGATGGGTGGTCACTATCCTACCCTTTAATTAGTAGAACACGCAGAAAGGTTTAACAGATGAAAAACTACGAAAAGAACATTAAAATTTAGACTCTTCTGTCATAAATTATTTCATTTGTAGAAACCCTGAATTATGTTTAACTAATTGGGTTGCAGGATAGGGCCCACCCCCCACCATTAAGTTGTAGGATAGCACCCATCCACCACTATTCCTTTGCATTTAACTTAAGGTACAGACCACTGTTTTCGTTATATCATAACTGTTGGCCCTTTATTACAAAAATTAATATAAATCACCAGAAAACAGTGTTTACAACTTGAGTTAAAATTAATGATACTACAAACAACCCATCACAAAATTTCTAAAAAATCAAACGAGAAAAAAAAAACTTATTGCTATTTTTAAGTTATACATTTTAAGATCGCCCAAAAAATAATATAAAAACCACTGCCATAAATCTGAAACTTTCCAAATTTACTCAAAATAGATTCAACTTAATACCACAATTAAGATCCCAAAATACTTCATCACAAAATTTCACGAGAAAAGAACTTGTTGCCATTTTTAAGATCGCCAAAAAAAATAAAAATAATTACCAAAAGCTTAAAACTTTTCAAATTAACTCAAAATATCGATTCAATTTAATATTACAATCAAGATCCCAAAATACTTATCACAAAATTTCAAGATAATCGCACGAGAAAAGATTGCAATTTTTAAGATCGACCAAAAAAAAAATACAAAAACAATTGCCACAAGCTTGAAACTTCTCAAATTAAATCAAAATCGATTCGACTTGATACTACAAACAACATCCTAAAACAATCGATCACAACATTTCTAGATAATCAAACGAGAAAAAAAAAATTGTTTCAATTTTTAAGTTATACATTTTAAGATCGCCCAAAAAGTAATTAAAAACAACTGCCATTCATCTGCAACTTTCCAAATTTACTCAAAATCGATTTAACTTAATACCACAATTAAGATCCCAAAATACTTCATCACAAAATTTCACGAGAAAAGAACTTGTTGCGATTTTTAAGATCGACAAAAAATAAATAAAAATAATTACCAAAAGCTTAAAACTTTTCAAATTAACTCAAAATCGATTCAATTTAATATTACAATCAAGATCCCAAAATACTTATCACAAAATTTCAAGATAATCGCACGAGAAAAGATTGCAATTTTTAAGATCGACCAAAAAAAAAATATACAAAAACAATTGCCACAAGCTTGAAACTTCTCTAATTAAATCAAAATCTATTCGACTTGAAACTACAAGCAACATCCTAAAACACTGCATCACAAAATCACAAAATTTATAAATAATCACATGAGAACATAACGTGTTGCAATCGCCCAAAAAAATATAAAAACAATTGCCACAAATTTGAAACTTTCCAAATTTACTCAAAATCGATTCAACTTAACACTACAATCAACATCCCAAAATATTTCAACACAAAATTTCAAGATAATCGCTCTGAAAAAAGCTGTGTGCAATTTTGAAGTAACTCATTTTAGGATCACTTAAAAAAATATAAAAACAATTGCTACCAACTTAAAACTTTCCAAATTGACTCAAAATCTATTTAACTTTATACTACAGTCAACATTAAAAAATATTTCAACACAAAATTTCAAGATAATCGCTCTGAAAAAAAGCTGGTTGCAATTTTTTACGTTACACATTTCAAGATCACAAAAAAATATAAAAACAATTGAAACAAACTTGAAACTTTCCAAATTTACTCAAAATCGATTCAATTTTAGATTACAATCAACAGCCCAAAATATTACAACACAAAATTTCAAGATAATCGCTCTGAAAAAAGCTGGTTGCAATTTTTTACGTTACACATTTCAAGATCACAAAAAAATATAAAAACAATTGAAACAAACTTGAAACTTTCCAAATTCACTCATAATCGATTCAACTTTAGATTACAATCAACAGCCCAAAATATTACAAAACAAAATTTCAAGATAATCGCTCTGAAAAAAAGCTGGTTGCAATTTTTTACGTTACACATTTCAAGATCACAAAAAAATATAAAAACAATTGAAACAAACTTGAAACTTTCCAAATTTACTCAAAATCGATTCAACTTTAGATTACAATCAACAGCCCAAAATATTACAACACAAAATTTCAAGATAACCGCTCTGAAAAGAGCTGGTTGCAATTTTTAAGTTACACATTTTAAGATCACAAAAAAAAAATATAAAAACAATTGCCACAAACTTTAAACTTTCCAAATTCACTCATAATCGATTCAACTTTAGATTACAATCAACAGCCCAAAATATTCCAACACAAAATTTCAAAATAATCGCTCTGAAAAAGCTGGTTGCAATTTTTAAGTTACACATTTTAAGATCACTAAAAAAAATATAAAAACAATTGCCACAAGCTTGAAACTTTCCAAATTTACTCAAAATCGATTCAACTTTATATTACAATCAACAGCCCAAAATATTACAACATAAAATTTAAAGAAAATCGCTGGTTGCAATTTTTAAGTTACAAATTTAAGATCACTAAAAAAAATATAAAACAATTGCCACAAACTTGAAACTTTCCAAATTTACTCAAAATCGATTCAACTTAACACTACAATCAACACCCTAAAATATTTCAGCACAAAATTTCAAAATAATCGATCTGAAAAAAGTTGGTTGCAATCTTCAAGTCACATATTTTAAGATCACAAAAAAATATAAAAATAATTGCTACAAACTTGAAACTTTCCAAATTCACTCATAATCGATTCAAGTTTAGATTACAATCAACAGCCCAAAATATTTCAACACAAAATTTCAAGATAATCGCTCTGAAAAAAGCTGGTTGCAATTTTCAAGTTACACACTTTAAGATCACTAAAAAAAATATAAAAACAATTGCTACAGACTTGAAACTTTCCAAATCTACTCAAAATCGATTCAACTTTAGATTACAATCAACAGCTCAAAATATTTCAACTCAAAATTTCAAGATAATCGCTCTGAAAAAGCTGGTTGCAATTTTTAAGTTACAAATTTTAAGATCACAAAAAAATATAAAAACAATTGCCACGAACTTAAAACTTTCCAAATTAACTCAAAATTGATTCAACTATAGATTACAATCAACAGTCCAAAATATTTCAACACAAAATTTCAAGACAATCGCTCTGAAAAAAGCTTGTTGCAATTTTTAAGTTACACATTTTAAGATCACTTAAAAAATATATAAAAATAATTGTCAGAAACTTGAAACTTTCCAAATTCACTCAATGTTGATTCAGTTTCATGTTGCTATTAATTGCATTGCAAGTTCGCTTAAGAAAAATATAAAAACAATTGCCAAAAATTTGAAACAAAATTCAGTTTTCAAGTGTACATTTCTATGTAAAATAAGTAATTTTCCAGGTGGTGGATACATTTATGATTTCTCGCTTATAAATATAAAACGCCGACCTTTATGGGGATTCACATGCGAAACTAACTCGAGTAGATGGAACAAGGCAGGAATAAGTGGAAAATATGTTCGAGGCGCGGCCTTTTATACGTTACGAGCGCATCCCTCCCCGTTATATATTTTTTTCTTGCCTTCGCCGGATCTGGTCTTTCCTGCTTTTTTCGTCTACGTATCGAATATATTTATATACACATTTGGAAAATTTCCACCATCCATTTCCGGTTGTTCCGACAGCTCTCTTCCACGCTGCGTGCTCCGCGAAAATATTCATGGATTTGGATCGAGTCGGCGCTGTTCGGAATATTTTTATTTTTGCGACTTAATCTCGCTAGTTAATAATTTTATAAGATATTGTAAATTATGTTGTGTAGGATACGATCGAAAATGGAAGGGTAAATATTGGATGTGGGATGAAATATATATATAGGAGGCGCGCGCGCGTGTGTGTGTGTGTGTGTGTGTGTGTGTGTGTGTGTGTGTGTGTGTGTGTGTGTGTGTGTGTGTGTGTGTGTGTGTGTGTGTGATGGTGTGTGTGTGTGTGTGTGTGTGTGTGTGTGTGTGTGTGTGTGTGTGTGTGTGTGTGTGTGCGGTTGTGGAAATTACGAGTCGCTTGTATTCCTGTCGCACCTTTCCGTCCCTTTATCCCATTATTGATGAGGGGCCATAAACTTTAGGCCCTTCCTCCAGATTTGTCAATTTTCCATCCGATTTCCACCCCAAACTACAAAAGGTATGTCATCATATCCCTCGATAAACTACGTAAAAAAAACCCTCACCCTTACATCATTTCCCCAGCGAACGTATAAGAAGAAGAACAAAAAGCGTATGATATGATTTTTTATTACAATCACATCCCATTGGTTTTAATTTTATTATATATTTAGAAGTTTTGTGATAAATCCAAATCTTGCGACTCTCAATTAATTGAAAATAATAAAAACGTTTAAAATTATTAAAGTAAAGAACAATATCGGACGAAATAAGTCTATCGCATAAAAGAATGTTTCCTAATACGAAATAAATAAATTGAACTTTAAATAAAAGATATACTTTATCCGACTGTAATTTCGAATTCTCCAATATCAAAGAAGAGATTTGTCGCATGAATCGCATTTTGTTCCCCTCCTTCTAAATACATTTACCTTCCTTTTTCTAACTTTACATTTTCAATTTTATAAATTCTATTATTATTATAAAATTGATTTTATTATTACCAATTTGATTCTTATCGAATTCGCGAGGTCTAAACAAGAATTATAAATTGTTTCACCGTGCATTCAAACTAATTTATGAAATTTCATTCTAAACTCACGTCCGTGATTTAAAATTGACTTTAAACGCGAGAGTTAGGGGCCGCGGTGGCCCAGTGAGTAGAGCTCCTGTTCACGGGCCTCGTGGTCGTGGGTTAGAATCCATCCGTGCGGTCACTTTTTAGAGTATGTCTCATTCATTATTAAAAAGATCTAAAATATTTCTGCAATTTTTTTTACGATCATACTCAATACACAAAGCTACGTACAACATTTCCAGTAATTATTTGCACAAAGAAATATTTATTAAAATTGTTAAATTGTTAAAAGCTGAACGTCTCATCATCCGCATCCGAATTTCAACATATTTCCATTTTTAATTACCAAAGCTCCCTTATTGCCTTCCCCCCATTGTTTCCGCTTTCGAAACGACTCGCCTCGTCGGCGTTTTATTGCGTTTCTTTCGTTCGAACTTGAATCGCGGCAGAAACGAGACATTTTCCGCCTTGCTCGAATTAAGTCTTTACATTCTTCTTTTCTCCCTCTGCTGTTTGCTTTTTGCTTCAAAGGTATCGCGATCCATTATCCGAGACTACACTCCACGGACAGTTTAAGTGGCTGGAAATTAACTGTTACTGCACTCCATTCAAATAAACGCGTTTTTGTTTTTCTCGGATAATTTAAAAATCATAATTAGCGTTCGTAATTACAAAAGCCGGTAAACGCGTAAATAATTAATTGTGCCTCCCATGAAATTCGGGTGGTTTTGTTGTCCGTCCATGTAAACATAATCGTGCTATTGCATTATTCAAGCGGAATTCCTTTTTACGTTATTTTACGTGCACACCGACAACTATTCATCATTTTAATGGTCGCATTACGATTATTAATTTAACATTACTTCATTAATTATTACCAGAAAAGTAAATAAATTTAAAACTTAAAAGACTGTAATAAAATTACAAATTTGTTTATTTATGGATTATAAAACTTTACCACCCGTTACATTCATTAGTTTGTTCAAATGTAAATTCGAACAATTAATGAATTTTCCAATTGCTTTGTTCGAGAAAGTTCGCTTACTTCTGCAGGAACTACCTATGGAAACGCGGCTAACTCGATTATTAATAATTATCAACAGTTTAAGCACTCGCTGGCTGCTTTTAACTTCGCGGATGAATTATTTATGGGCGAGACCTCGTTTTAATGGTTTTTAAGGGTATAATGGGGGTTAGACAAGTTTATTGGTGTTCCCGAAACATTTATTCATCGTCTTCCGGTGGAATTAAGTGTGTTGGTCTTTAGTTAATATAACGGGACCACAAAAACGAATTATCGTAAAAATTTATGCGAATTTTGTCATATTTTATAAGGCACCAATTTTGATTGAAAAAACACAGTTTTATACTGCCAAAATTGGCCAAAAAAGTAAATTTTCAACTTCCAAAAACTGCAATTTCTGACTGTCAAAAATGACAATTTTCAACTTCGAACGATGAACATTTGCAACTGCCAGAAATGACATTTTACAATTGTCAAAAATGGCAATTTTCGACTACAATCAATGACCATTTTAACTGTCAAAAACTGCTATTTTTATTTGTTTACAATAATCATTTGCAACTGGCAAAAATGACAATTTTCAACTGCAAAAAATTAAAGTTTTCAATTATCAAAACTAAAAAAACTTAACTTTTTTACAATTAAAACTGCCAACGGTGACGTTTTTAACTGTCAATGCAATAATTTTTAGTTACCAAAAATAATAATTTTCAACCTCCAAAAACTACAATCTTGAAATGCCAAAATTCATCATTTTCAGCAACCAAACTTACATTACATACAACTGTCAAAAATGACAATTTTCAACTGCCAACAATGGCCATTTCAACTGTCAAAAATTACAATTTTCATCTGCTTACAATTACCATTTGCAATTGCCAAAAATTACAATTTTCCACTGGCAAAAACCACAATTTCCAACTGTTCAAAAATAATAATTTTCAGGTGCTAAAAATGACAATTTTCAACCTCAAAAAACTACAATCTTGAGATACCAAAAAGGATCATTTCCATCTGCTTACAATGACCATCTGCAACTGCCAAAAATGACAATTTTCAATTGTAAAAAACCACAGTTCCCAAGTGTCAAAAATTAAAAATTTACTGCCAACGATAGCCATTTTCAACTGTCAAAAATAATAATTTTCATCTACCAAAAATGACAATTTTCAAACTCCAAATCTAAAATCTTGAAATTGATCATTTTCAACAATTATTTCATTATTTCCATTACCTTAAATTTTCAACTGCTAAAAATGCCAATTTTTAACTGCCAAAAACCACAATTTCTACCTGTCAAAAATGACAACTTTCAGCTGCTAACGATGACCATTTTAACTGTCAAAAATTATTCTTTTTAACTGCTAACGATGACCATTTGCAACTGCCAAAAAAGGCAATTTTCAACTGCCAAAAATGACAATTTTCAACTGCCAAAAATGACAATTTTCAACTAAAAAAATTACAATTTCGAACTGCCAAAAATGACAATTTTCAACTATTAAAAGTGACAATTTATAACTGCCAACTACCAAAAATGACAATTTTCAACTGGCAAAAACTGTAAATGACATTAAAAATTCTTTTTTTTGACAGTAGAAAATTGTATTTCTTGGCTGCTAAAAATTGTCATTTTTGGTAGTTGAAATTGAAGTTTACGGCTGCTGTAATTGTCATTTTTGGTAGTTAAAATTGAAGTTTACGGCTGCTGTAATTGTCAAATTTTGCAGTTTAAAATTGTAAATTTTGGCAATTGAATATTGTCAATTTTGGTTGCTGAAAATTGTTATATTTAACTGCAAACGATGACCATTTTCAACTGAGAGAAATAATTATTTTCAGCCACCAAATTGAGAATTATTAGCTGTCAAAAACTACACTGCCAAATTTGACAATGTACAGAAGCAAAAAAGCATATTTTAAACTGCCAAATTTGACAATGTTCAGAAGCAAAAAAGTATATTCGCAACTGCCAAAAATGGCGATTTTCTTCTGCAAAAAATAACAATTTTTAACTGTCAAAAATGACAATTTTCATCTGCAAAAAACTACAATTTTCAACTGCAAAAAAATACAATTTTCAACTGTCAAAAATGAATATTTTCAACTGCTAAAGATGACCACTTGCAACTGCCAAAAATGAAAATTTTCAACTGCCAAAATTATAGTATAGTTTTGTGTCAAAAAACAGTAATTTTCAGCTACCAAAAACTTTAATTTTGAACTGCAAAAATGACAATTATTAACTGCGAAAAACTATAATTGACATTAAAAGTTCTCATTGTTGACGGTTGAAAATTGTAGTTTTTTGGCAGTTGAAAAATGTCGTTTTTGGCAGTTGAAAATTGTCATTTTTGTCAATTGAAACTTGTCATTATTGGCTGTAGAAAATTGTCATTTTTGTTAATTGAAAATTGACGTTTTTGGTTCTTAAAAATTGTCATTATTTACGTTTAAAGTGTATTTTTTGGCGATTGAGAATGGTCAATTTTGGTAGCTGAAAATTGTTATTTTTAACTGCCAACGTTAACCAATTTCAACGACCTGAAATAATAATTTTCAGCTACCGAATTGACAATTTTCAACCGTCAAAATTGATAATTTTCAGAAGCCAAAAAATAAATTTTAAACTGCCGAAAATTACGATTCTCAACTGCTAAAAAAGACAAATTTTCAATTACCAATAATGAGAAATTTTCAACTGTTAAAAACTACAATTTTCAAATGTTAGAAATGACAATTTTCAACTACTAACGATGACTATTTTAACTGACAAAAATTACAATTTTTAACTGCTAACAATGACCATTTGCAACTGTTAAAAATGAGAAATTTCAACTGTCAAAAATAACAATTTTTAACTGCCAACGGTGACCATTTTCACCTGACAAGAATAACAAATTTCAACTAACAAAAATGAGACGTTGCAACAACCAAAAACTACAATTTTTAACTGTCAAAAATAATATGTTTCAACAGCTAAAAACGTCAATTTCCAACTGTCAAAAATAACAATTTTCAACCGCCACATAATGATAAATATCAAATGCCAAAAATGACATGTTTCAACTGCCAGAAAAGACAATTTTTAACTGCCAAAAATGACAATTTTCAACAGCCAAAAACGTTAATTTTTATCTGCCAAAAATGACAATTTTCAACTGCCAATAATGACAATTTTTAAAAACGAAAAACATCAATTTTCAATTGACAAAAATGACAATTTTTAATTGCCAATAATGACAATTTTCAACAGCCAAAAACGTTAATTTTCAATTGCCAAAAATAGCAATTTTTAACCGTTAATAATGGCAATTTTCAACTGCCAATAATAACAATTTTCAAGAATAAAAAACGTCAATTTTCAATTGACAAAAATGACAGTTTTAAACTGCCAAAAATGACAATTTTCAAGAACCAAAAATGACAATTTTCAACTGCTAAAAATAAAAAATTTCAACTGCCAATAATGACAATTTTTAAGAACCAAAAATGACAATTTTCAACTGCTAAAAATAAAAATTTTCAACTGCCAATAATGACAATTTTCAACAGCCAAAAACGTTAATTTTCAACTGCCAAAAATATCAATTTTTAACCGTCAATAATAGCAATTTTCAACTGCCAATAATGACAATTTTCATGAACCAAAAACGTCAATTTTCAATTGATAAAAATGACGATTTTCAACAACCAAAAATGACAATTTTCAACTGCTAAAAATAACAATTTTCAACTACCAAAAATGACAATTTTCAATTGCCAAAAACTACAGTTTTCAACTGCCAAAAATGAGCACTTTTCAATGCCAACGAGACCATTTTCAACTGTCAAAAATAATAATTTTCAGCTATCAAAAATTAAGAAACCATAAACGTTTCATCAAATTTTTAACAATAATTGTGTAGAATGTCACTATTTTCCGAAAGTATGCAAAATATCAGAAAAATCAATTTTATCATCAAATAATAATAATGACAATATTTAACCCTATATAAATGACATATAACAAACGCACACAGGTCATAGAAAGTTATATGATGGCCACAACAACATTTTTATTTATTAAACACGTTACACGTATTTTTCTCTCTCGGTATAAAAAAATAAATTATTTACAGCGCGGAATGATGTCGGAATATTAAAATTAATAACGGCAGCCCGGAGCAATTCCGCTAATTCGACGTCGGAAAAGCGGGGCGGAGGCGGGGTGTGTCTGGCGGGCGTGCGTGCCTTGCGAGGCTAATTTTTCCAATGTAATTTCATACACAACAGGGCCGAGGCACGCCGCCACTGCCGCCGCCGCCGCCCCTGGACCTAATTTTATTGTTAACGGTGCCCGTTTTTTCAACCTCAACACTGTTGATGAGCGCTTGGCATACTCATTACATCCCTCTATTTTAATTAATTGCCGAAAATTACATTTAATTAGAGTAATTAAATTTAAAAAAAATGTCGTATTCGAGAATTAATAATAATAATAATAATACATTGTCAGTGTGGCAATAACTCTGGCTTAAATTGACAATACACTGGTATTATATTTTCGCCTGTGTAAACGATCTTTCAAATGGTAAACATAATACTTAATTTGAGGTTAGGTTCCGAGGTTACATTACACATATTTTGATTGATAATTACTCTTTCATAATGTTTGTTAATAATTTATTTTCTATTTCGATTAACTTTTTCCTTAAATGCTCTTCTGAGGCTACATTTCTAATTTAAACAGTAACAACTAGAAATGGGCGAAATGACTCTTTTTTATTGAAAAGAGTCGATTCTTGAAGTGGCTCACGATTTTGTTAAAAATGAAAAAGTAAGTGTGAGCAAAAAAAAAACAAAAAAAAGGTCCTCGCTTCAATTTATCCCTGAAATCATAGTGTAGAGCAAAAAAGTCCTCATTTCAACAATTTATTAATTTGATGTCAAATATTTTAATAATTTAAATGTTATTTTTTTTACTATCTTGTAAGCAACTGTGTTTGTTTGCAATTCAAAAATGACAGGACGTTTACACAACTGAAAATATAATACCGGCTTACGAAAAACCTGCCTTAAATAAATATTTGTGAAATCCACTCGGCAGTGCAATTAATTTACATTTAGATAGTAACACTTGCTCCCGGTATTTAAAAACGTATAAAATAAATAATTTATAATATAATTTTCCAATTTCCGCATCCGCAACAACGAAAAACAAACACATGCCGAAACTAAAACGTCAGCCGCGCGCGCGTTCAATTCCGGAAAATAAATATTTTGTTTTAATTTGAGCAGGAACTGGGGGGTGTGTGCGGTCCGGGGGTTGGAGCCGTGTCGAATTAAATTGCTTTTCCGACCCTCCCCCCGCGATATATAATTATTATTTTCGAATCATCAAAAACTACACGCATCCCAAAACGGTAAACGCTTTCCATCCAATTTTTGCATAAAACCATTTAACTTTCGCCCCCCACCAATATCGATGTCATGTTTCAATCGCGAATATCATTTCTGTACATCGGGAATTGATTCGATTAGGTTTTATTGGATTATATAGATTAAAGTCATTTTTTTTTTAATTTAATCAAAACTTATCGCATATATCGGCGCCATTAGCAAATACGTTGTTGTTATTTGCATGTTGCTAGGTCTGAATCGTAGATGTTGCCAACTTAGATTTTTAATGGTGCTTATTATGAAATTACACAAAAATCGTAGCCGCAGTGAACGTGTTAAGGGGGTAAGTGCCTCGCGCCAGACTTAGAAAAATGATAACCGCTACTATCTTGGGTCCAAAATTTTACTGAGTACGTAAATTTGTTTGTGTGCGCCTCCAGGGTGGATGCAAAATGTTTCATGCAGGTGGCGTTCACAACAGCGCCGAAAATGAAGCAAATTCATGTTTGCAGAGATGCTGCTCTTACGCTTTTGCAACTTTATTTGATAACGAATGACAATTTTATTACGTACATATTGTTTTCAAAGGTATAAACTATGTTTCTGTAGCATTACATTTTTAATTCTTTGCAGAGGAAAGCTCCAGATATCCATCCAATATTGGTAATTTTCAGGATAAATTAAACAGTTTGTCTGATGATTAAAAAAAAAACAAATTCTATAGACGAATGGTTTAACCCTTTCTTTCTAAATGTGCAAAATATCATTTCTTAATATTTGATATTAACTTCAGAATTATGTATATGCTGACCATAAAAAATGCATCGATTTTCGACGCGGCACTAACCCCCTTAAAATATTACATAACACACAAATTAATTAAAAAAATCAGAAAATTTCATTCCACAATAAAATCGTCCGTTTATCTCCTTCTCGAGATTAGATACGACCCCCGGTAAATCAGCCCCATTTGTATTTCTGCAATGGGCCGAGTGATGCCTTTCCATACCCTCGGGCACACCACTTATTATCCCCATTATTTAGGGTCCCCCCCAGTTGCGAAGGCGAATAATCGCCCCTGTGGGGCAACCCGATTCCGAAACGTCAGCGCGCTTTTACGATATTAATAACGCCGAAGGGTAAAAAATCACCAGCGTCAGCCCATAAATCTATTAATTACTTCAACCATACACGGATTCGGATAAATCAAACAATTAACGGAGGAAATGATTTAGGGGAAATGTTAAAATTTACATCGCTACCAGTACGCTGTCTCAACAGCGGCGGCTCGTGGATTTCCGTAGGTGAGGCAAAGACAAAGATGCCGCTCGTACTGCTCTAATAGAGGAAGCAAATATTCCGTTGCTTTTTCGGTCAATTTTTCTTCCGTTGCCCCACCGCCGAACATCCACGAGCCGCCGCTGTGTCTCAACTCCATTAGTACGAACTATAAACCCTTGCTAGCTAACAATTGCACACTGTCTTCAACCACAAATACACTCGATAGTAGGAACTGTATATCCAAGTTAACGCTCCAATACGCAAATAGATTTGGACGTGTATTTAATTAAAATCTCTGGGGAAATCACCAACATATCTATAAATGTGTGCATATAGGTCGGGGGTGTTCCAGTTGGCCGCTTTTTCTGGCGTCTCCCTTATGTGCAGATATGTAATACAAGCGAGTCAAGGGGACTGAAACTGGGCCCTACATTTAATCTGCATTAAACTCCGGTTTAATTTAAGAAGGATGCGGCGCCATACTTCCCGGGGACAGCCCCCATAAAACGTCCCTCAGTCGATAATGCCGTTCTTGTCTCCTTCACATGTGTCCCTAGCTGATTTACTATAATCTCCTACATAAAACACAAAATGGACTAACGTTTCTTCTTCAAATCAATGATAAAGCCTCTACAACTCCCACTAAAGTCACATAACAAAATATTCTAAATTCACGCACCCACATTTTTCACGCCGAGGTAGTATTTATATAGCCAGCTCTGCTATACTTTGATCAATGGATCTTTGCGTACACGTCATGGATAGCTGAACCCAGTTTCGACAATATTTTCATGCGCTAAGTTAAATGAGGCGAAATAATGTATCCACGTACATCGTCCAAAGCGTGGACATTCCGTTTTCGGTAATAACGCACACGCAAAGATCCGTTGATCGAACTATACCTCGACCGTACCATGAATCACCCCGCGAGCCGTCACTGTCACTTTTCCAAAGCCACCCTTCCACTCATACAATCCACACATCCGCAGAGGCCTCGCTCACTCTAATTCGGAGCGTAATAATACGTTTGGCGTCTCTGAAAGGCCGCAGAATCGCGGAATATTCAACACGCGTCTTCTTCCTACCCTTTAAGATACAAACCCCGCGCCCGCACACACACACACCCTTCGTATCTTTGCACATTATCGTATCGAACGGGGGAAATAAGCGCGCTAATTTACCGCCCTCCGTTTCTTATCTGGGCGACGTCGCGACGCTCTTTCTTTGTCCCGAATTGCACACCCGTGGAAACGGCTTTATTGTGCGAGTGTGTGTCTGCTCCCGGTTTAATATAATCTCGGGGGGTGGATGAGATTATTAAATTTTCCTTCAGTAATTTTTCATTGTTTTATTCTGAGCGAATAGTTTGCAGAAAATGTGTATTAAAATAACGGAACGCTTATTCTTTCTTATTTTTAACAATTAATCTACATAAATTGTCTGCAGGTTTTAATGTCGAGCTGGTGGAATGAAGGAGAAAATTTTAAGAATTTGAAGCAATTAAATTATGCTTTTCGTACAATGAGATCAAAACGTATCAAATAGTTGGTAGTCGTTAAAAAAGAGTAGTCTAGTGGAAATTTTGGGCTGAACAGGCCTGAAAGAATGAGCGCAAACAAATGTAAAACACACACAAAATTATGTAACGTATTTTTAATACACAGAATAACGTAAATATTAAGAGAAAACGTCTATGAATCCATCCTTAGTAACGGCGATGGACCTGTTTTTATGAGTAAGCGAATGTAACCATTAACGGCTACGTAATCTAGTTTGGTAACACCAATTCAAATTTCAACCCCTTAAAAAAAGAAAAAAAGATACATTTTATTTTTTTCCCGAAAGCCGGAAATGTCCTTTAGGGGTCCGTGAAAACTGAAATTTTCCAACTCACCCCTAGACTCGGGGGTAAATTTTTGAAAATCGATTTTTCGCGATGCAGAGGTTCGCGCCAAACCTATCTCCTCCCAGAATTTTTGAGTTGGAGGATTTAAATATGGCTCAAAAAATCCCCAATGCATCGGGACACAACGTTTACTGTCGTTCCCGTAAAAAAATCCGTTGCAACCCCTCAAGCGTTTTTCTAAAAAATCACATTTCGGACGATTCCACTTACGGTCACGACACCAAATTTCATAGAGTTTTGTAGAACCAACTCCCCTTTGGTAACACCAAGTGTAGCAAATCACGACCTAGCAACATGCAAACAATAACAAGCACCCATAGCAACGTGTACCACTCCGTTGTTGCTAACGACGCACAGTGGTTCAGAATTCGAAAAAACTGGCCAAAAGTCAAAAAATGAATGTCAACTAGTACAATATAGTCGTGTCCAGAAGGCTCCACTGAATACCACAATGGAAGAATATGATTGTATCTACTATAAAATGCTTCGTAATCCGCGTTCAAACTTGTTGAGAGAGACGTTCGGACGAGGTGAAAGTTTGGCGTCGGTTTTTCACTATAAATACTAATTTTTATGTGCTGGGATTTTTTTCCTTGTTATTATGGATCTTCCTGAAGGTAAATTAATGGTTATTACATTTAATATGCATACAAAATTTTTGTTGGCAATTTTAGGAATTTTTTACATTCATGGAAATATTTTTTTGCCTGTGTATGCCTGTGTTCCTATAGCAATAAAAATATGTATTATAGTGTTCTTTAACGTGATAAACAACAATTCGCTGAATTCACTTACATTCCTGTGTAGGATTATTTTTATTGCTGATATCGTTGAAAAAATCGACTTTATGTTTTATTGAATATCTTGTATTTATGAAGTGTAGATGAACAAAACGTAACATAGGATTTTCAATGTTAAGTTTTTTATATTGGAATATTATCTTATCTGATCATTTAAGAAGAAAGATCTCCTCCTAGTCAAATTAGTAAAAAAAAAAACAAATAAGGAATTTGAAAGAAGTTTGTACGGAGAAAGTAAAACGTAAAAATGATAGACAGATAGACACAAAGGCAGACACTCACACAAACTTTTTTTAACAAAAATTGTCGGAATCGACGAAATGGATATTTTCGCAAAAAAAAATATTAGGAAATTTTTTAGGATCACAATATTTTCCCTTAGTTTGTAAGGAGAAAGTAAAAATAAATATGACAGACAGACACAAAGGCATACACACAGACACATTTTTTTCACAAAAATTATCGGAATCGACGAAATGGATATTTTCGAAAAAAAAAATTGGAATTTTTTTACGATCACAACACTTTCCCTTACTTTGTACGGAGAAAGTAAACAATCAATATGATACACAGCCAGACACAAAGGCAGACACACAGTTTTTTACTAAAATTGTCGGAATCGATGAAATGGAATGGATATTTCCGCAAAAAAATATTTGTAATTTTTTTTCGATCACCATACTTTCTCGTAGTTTGCATGGAGAAAGTAAAAAAATAAATATGACAGACAGGCAGACATAAAGGCAAATACACAGACACACATGTTTTTACAAAAAATTTTGGAATCGACGGAAATGCATTTTGCCACAAAAAAAAAATGTTTTGATTTTTTTTACGATCACAATAGCTTCCCGTACTTAGTATGGGCAAAATAAAAAATAAATACGACAGACAGACAGATACAAAGGCAGACACACATTTTTTTTACCATAATCAAGTCGGAATCGACGATCCATTCCGAAAAAAAAAAATTTGGAAATTTTTTACGATCACAATATTTTCCCTTAGTTTGTAAGGAAAAAGTAAAAATAAATATAACAGACAGACACACAGACGCATTCTTTCCACAAAAATTGTCGGAATCAACGAAATGGCCATTTCGGCAAAAAAAAAACGGAAATTATTTACGTTCACAATACTTTCCCGTGGTTTGTACGGAGAAAGTAGAAAATAAATATGACAGACAGACGCACATAAAGACAGACACACATATTTTCTACAAAAATTGTCTGAATCGACGAAATAGATATTTTCGAAAAAAACATATTTTGATTTTTTTTGCTATCACAATATTTTCCCTTAGTTTGTCAGGAGAAAGTAGAAAATAAATATGACACTTAGACACGAAGGCATACACACAGACACATTTTTTTTTCACAAAAATTGTCTGAATCGACGAAATGGATATTTTCGCAAAAAAAAATATTTGGAAATTTTTTGCTATCACAATAGTTTCCCTTAGTTTGTAAGGAGAAAGTAGAAAATAAATATGACAGATAGCCGCACACAAAGACAGACATACATATTTTCTACAAAAATTGTCTGAATCGACGAAATAGATATTTTCGCAAAAAAAATATTTGGAAATTTTTTGCTATCACAATATTTTCCCTTAGTTTGTACGGAGAAAGTAGAAACTACATATGACAGACAGAGAGCAGACACACATACTTTTTGCAAAAATTGTCGGAATCGAAGAAATTGATATTTCCGCAAAAAAAATATTTGGAATTTTTTTATAATCACAACACTTTCCCTTAGCTTGTATGGAGAAAGTAAACAATCAATATGACAGAGAGTCAGACACAAAGGCAGACACACATTTTTTTTAACAAAAATTGTCGAAATCGACGAAACGGATGTTTCCGCAAAAAAAATGTTTGGAATTATTTTTACAATCAGAACACTTTCCCGTAGTTTGTACGGAGAAAGCAAAGAAATCAATATGACAGACAGACAGACAGACAGACACAAAGGCAGACACACAGTTTTTTTTTACGAAAATTGTCGGAATCGACGAAATGGAATGGATATTTCCGTAAAAAGAATTTTTTTACGATCACACTAGTTTCCCGTCAATTTGTACACACCCTGTATAATATAAGTTATGAACGAGAAAATAAAAAATAAATATGACAGACAGACACAAACGCGGATACACAGACACTTTCTTTTTCACAAAATTTGTCGGAATCAACGAAATGGCAGTTCCGCAAAAAAAAATGGAAATTTTTTACTATCACAAGTAAGAAAGTAGAAACTTAACATGACAGACAGAGAGACACAAAGGCAGACACACATATTTTTTTACAAAAATTGCCAGAATCGAAGAAATTGATATTTCCGCAAAAAAAATATTTTCCCTTAGTTTGCAAGGATAAAGTAAAGATAAATATGACAGACAGACACAAAGGCAGACACACAGATACATTACTTTCACAAAAATTATAGGAATCGACGAAAAGGATATTTTCGCAAAAAAAAAATATTTGGAAATTTGTTACGATCACAATATTTTCCCATAGTTTGTAAGGAGAAAGTAAAAATGAATATAACATACAGACACAAAGGCAGACACACAGACACATTTTTTTCACAAAATTTGTCGGAAACAACGAAACGGCTGTTCCGCAAAAAAATACATTTTTTTACGATCACAATCATTTCCCGTAGTTTGTATGGAGAAAGTAGGAACTAAATATGACAGACAGAGAGACACATATTTTTTACAAAAATTGTCAGAATCGAAGAAATTGATATTTCCGCAAAAACAAATTTGGAAATTTTTGACAATCACAATATTTTCCCTTAGTTTGTAAGGAACAACAACAGGCACCCATGACACGCGCCCCACTCCGTTGTAGCTAACGACGAACCTGTTTTTATAAGTAATCGAACGTGACCATTCACGGCTACGTAATCTAGTTTATATAAGCCCCGTGCAAATTGTATTACTGCAAACCGAATGGAGTTAGTCGATACCACAGATTAATATTAATCTGTGATCGGTACCAAAAAAACGATGAAGTTACAACGTACGGGTGATATAAATCCCGTTCAGTTTTTTTTTTTTTGAAAATTGTGTTACTGCAAACCGAATGGAGTTAATCGGTACTACAGATTAATATCAATCAAACAACTTTTAATTCCGTTAATTTACGACGAGGTTACAACCTCCGCCCTTGGGGAAGAATTCGACGGGACACGACGGGACACATATGCCCCGTAAAAAATCTTAGAACGGCATTCGTATTTTCACGTTCTTCTGATGAAAAAAAAATGTGGTAAAAATGATTATTAATTAAAGCTAGCCGGCTAATTAAATAATATTAATTAAAGCTTGTTTGCAAGCGCTCGAGCAAATACATAAACCATGGGCTTGTTGAAGTAATTACCCTCCTTACAAGAGATACATAAAATGCACGCTAATGATCGTTAACACTTAATTACCCTTTGCATTAACACAGGACGACAATTAAGCCCTAAATTAAATTTTAATAAACGCATTAGCACGTTTCCGGGCATTTTTTAACCATTTTTTCACTTCGCCTCGAGCGTACGCGATGCCAAAAACTATTACGCCAGTAATTGGGGCAATTTATTTGGCATTGTGTGTGTGTGTGTGCGCGCGCGAGGGAATTCCGCATCTAAGGGTTATTATCGGGAGTGTTAATTAAGTGGGGAAATTTAGGGATGGGATTCTGCAGCGCCTCCGAGAGAGTTTGTACCATTGTTGGATTGTACGTGAGCACGCGGCCGCTCCAGATCCGCAGATTAGGTTAATAAATTCCGCTCCTCCGATAAAGCTTTCGGATGTTTTTGATGGAAACTACCAGATTGTTGCCATTAATATCGCATCCCCGTCGTTTCCGTAATCTGCACAATCCGAATGCGGCCTTTTGTTAACTTGCACGCCTGCTTTAATTAAAACGTACACGTGTTTTCGCTGCAGTGCGTTTAATACAAAACAATACCAGAAACTTTTTTTATACGATTTTTTTTTTAATGTTAATTCGTCTTTTCTGTTCACAGCACAAATTATCTCTCGGTTATGTGCTAGGCAATCCGCCTCACAGTATAACTAATTAAAATACGCATGTTTTGTAAGTGTGACGCGCACACTTTTCAGAATCGGACGGACGGCACGCAACGGATAAAATTGCTTAACACTATTTAGACCCAGCAATGTGCAAACAACAGCAGTCACCCATAGCAACGTGTCCCACTCCGTGGGAAGTTATTATACAGGGTTGTCCAAAAATATGTTACCACTCATATGGTACTACATAATTTTTAATTTATTTTCTATTGTTGTAAAATAAAAAAAGGCCACCCAACTTACTTTAAAAGAAAGAAGGAAGGTAGCAGATTAGATAGAAGGGTTTGGGTCACCCTCAGTAGTAAGAAAAAAAACAGCAATGGTTTCAGAAGGATCCTCTAAGCCATTTTGTGCGCACAGAATATGTGTAAAAGAAACAGAGGTGAATGTTTATGAATTTTCAGTCGAACATAAATTAAATGTAATTTTGACTAAATTTGTAAAATTTTAAGTTTATAGCAATTGTTTAAATATTTTTTTATTCGCTCGTAAAATGCGCAATTTAAAAATAGCACTCCGTTCTGTTTTAGTGTGAATATTTTGGAATTTAGTGTAGGGTTCGTTTTGTATTTCCATTAGAACATAAAGTTGAATAAATTTTGAATAAATTTTCAAAATTTCAAGTTTATAACAATTGTTTCAATATTTTTTTATTCGCACGTAAAATACGCAATTTAAAAATAGCACTCCGTTCTGTTTTAGGGTGAATATTTCGGAATTTAGTGCAGGATTCGTTTTGTATTTCCATTAGAACATAAAGTTGAATCAATTTTGGGTAAATTTCCAAAATTTCAAGTTTGTAGCAATTGTTTCAATATTTTTTTATTCGCTCGTAAAATGCGCAATTTTAGACTCAGTTCTGTTTTAGGGTGAATATTTTAGAATTTAGTGAAGAGTTGGTTTTGGATTTACATTAGAACATAAAGTAGAATCAATTTTGAGTAAATGTGCGAAGTTTCAAATTTTTAGCAATTGTTTGAATATTTTTTTTATTCGCCCGAAAAATGCGCAACTTCAAAGTAGCACCCAGTCCAGTTTTGGGGTAAATATTTTGGCATTTGGTAAAGGGGTGGTTTTGAATTTCCATTGGAACATAAAGTAGAATTAATTTTGTGTAAATTTGCAAAGTTTCAAGTTTGTGGCAATTATTTGAATTTTTTTTTATTCGCCCGAGAAATGCGCAACTTCAAAGTAGCACCCAGTCCAGTTTTAGGGTAAATATTTTGGTATTTGGTAAAGGGATGGTTTTGAATTTCCATTGAAACATAAAGTAGAATTAATTTTGTGTAAATTTGCAAAGTTTCAAGTTTGTGGCAATTGTTTGAATATTTTTTTTATTCGCCCGAAAAATGCGCAACTTCAAAGTAGCACCCAGTCCAGTTTTAGGGTAAATATTTTGGTATTTGGTAAAGGGATGATTTCGAATTTCCATTGGAACATAAAGTAGAATTAATTTTGTGTAAATTTGCAAAGTTTCAAGTTTGTGGCAATTGTTTGAATATTTTTTTTATTCGCCCGAAAAATGCGCAACTTCAAAGAAGCACCCAGTCCAGTTTTAGGGTAAATATTTTGGTATTTGGTAAAGGGATGATTTCGAATTTCCATTGCAACATAAAGTAGAATTAATTTTGTGTAAATTTGCAAAGTTTCAAGTTTGTGGCAATTGTTTGAATATTTTTTTTATTCGCCCGAAAAATGCGCAACTTCAAAGTAGCACCCAGTCCAGTTTTAGGGTAAATATTTTGGTATTTGGTAAAGGGATGATTTCGAATTTCCATTGGAACATAAAGTAGAATTAATTTTGTGTAAATTTTCAAAGTTTCAAGTTTGTGGCAATTGTTTGAATATTTTTTTTAATCGCCCGAAAAATGCGCAACTTCAAAGTAGCACCCAGTCCAGTTTTGGGGTAAATATTTTGGCATTTGGTAAAGGGGTGGTTTTGAATTTCTTTTGGAATATAAAGTAGAATTAATTTTGTGTAAATTTGCAAAGTTTCAAGTTTGTGGCAATTGTTTGAATATTTTTTTTATTCGCCCGAAAAATGCGCAACTTCAAAGTAGCACCCAGTCCAGTTTTGGGGTAAATATTTTGGCATTTGGTAAAGGGGTGGTTTTGAATTTCCATTGGAACATAAAGTAGAATTAATTTTGTGTAAATTTGCAAAGTTTCAAGTTTGTGGCAATTATTTGAATTTTTTTTATTCGCCCGAGAAATGCGCAACTTCAAAGTAGCACCCAGTCCAGTTTTAGGGTAAATATTTTGGTATTTGGTAAAGGGATGGTTTTGAATTTCCATTGAAACATAAAGTAGAATTAATTTTGTGTAAATTTGCAAAGTTTCAAGTTTGTGGCAATTGTTTGAATATTTTTTTTATTCGCCCGAAAAATGCGCAACTTCAAAGTAGCACCCAGTCCAGTTTTAGGGTAAATATTTTGGTATTTGGTAAAGGGATGGTTTTGAATTTCCATTGAAACATAAAGTAGAATTAATTTTGTGTAAATTTGCAAAGTTTCAAGTTTGTGGCAATTGTTTGAATATTTTTTTTATTCGCCCGAAAAATGCGCAACTTCAAAGTAGCACCCAGTCCAGTTTTAGGGTAAATATTTTGGTATTTGGTAAAGGGATGATTTCGAATTTCCATTGGAACATAAAGTAGAATTAATTTTGTGTAAATTTTCAAAGTTTCAAGTTTGTGGCAATTGTTTGAATATTTTTTTTAATCGCCCGAAAAATGCGCAACTTCAAAGTAGCACCCAGTCCAGTTTTGGGGTAAATATTTTGGCATTTGGTAAAGGGGTGGTTTTGAATTTCTTTTGGAACATAAAGTAGAATTAATTTTGTGTAAATTTGCAAAGTTTCAAGTTTGTGGCAATTGTTTGAATATTTTTTTTATTCGCCCGAAAAATGCGCAACTTCAAAGTAGCACCCAGTCCAGTTTTGGGGTAAATATTTTGGCATTTGGTAAAGGGGTGGTTTTGAATTTCCATTGGAACATAAAGTAGAATTAATTTTGTGTAAATTTGCAAAGTTTCAAGTTTGTGGCAATTATTTGAATTTTTTTTTATTCGCCCGAGAAATGCGCAACTTCAAAGTAGCACCCAGTCCAGTTTTAGGGTAAATATTTTGGTATTTGGTAAAGGGATGGTTTTGAATTTCCATTGAAACATAAAGTAGAATTAATTTTGTGTAAATTTGCAAAGTTTCAAGTTTGTGGCAATTGTTTGAATATTTTTTTTATTCGCCCGAAAAATGCGCAACTTCAAAGTAGCACCCAGTCCAGTTTTAGGGTAAATATTTTGGTATTTGGTAAAGGGATGATTTCGAATTTCCATTGGAACATAAAGTAGAATTAATTTTGTGTAAATTTGCAAAGTTTCAAGTTTGTGGCAATTGTTTGAATATTTTTTTTATTCGCCCGAAAAATGCGCAACTTCAAAGAAGCACCCAGTCCAGTTTTAGGGTAAATATTTTGGTATTTGGTAAAGGGATGATTTCGAATTTCCATTGCAACATAAAGTAGAATTAATTTTGTGTAAATTTGCAAAGTTTCAAGTTTGTGGCAATTGTTTGAATATTTTTTTTATTCGCCCGAAAAATGCGCAACTTCAAAGTAGCACCCAGTCCAGTTTTAGGGTAAATATTTTGGTATTTGGTAAAGGGATGATTTCGAATTTCCATTGGAACATAAAGTAGAATTAATTTTGTGTAAATTTTCAAAGTTTCAAGTTTGTGGCAATTGTTTGAATATTTTTTTTAATCGCCCGAAAAATGCGCAACTTCAAAGTAGCACCCAGTCCAGTTTTGGGGTAAATATTTTGGCATTTGGTAAAGGGGTGGTTTTGAATTTCTTTTGGAACATAAAGTAGAATTAATTTTGTGTAAATTTGCAAAGTTTCAAGTTTGTGGCAATTGTTTGAATATTTTTTTTATTCGCCCGAAAAATGCGCAACTTCAAAGTAGCACCCAGTCCAGTTTTGGGGTAAATATTTTGGCATTTGGTAAAGGGGTGGTTTTGAATTTCCATTGGAACATAAAGTAGAATCAATTTTGTGTAAATTTACAAAGTTTCAAGTTTGTGGCAATTATTTGAATTTTTTTTTTATTCGCCCGAAAAATGCGCAACTTCAAGTTAGCACCCAGTCCAGTTTTAGGGTAAATATTTTGGTATTTGGTAAAAGGATGGTTTTGAATTTCCATTGAAACATAAAGTAGAATTAATTTTGTGTAAATTTGCAAAGTTTCAAGTTTGTGGCAATTGTTTGAATATTTTTTTTTATTCGCCCGAAAAATGCGCAACTTCAAAGTAGCACCCAGTCCAGTTTTAGGGTAAATATTTTGGCATTTAGCAAAGGGTTGGTATTGGATTTCCATTGGAACATAAAGTAACGCTAACGACGCAGAAAAATCAATATAACGGCGCCGAATCTGTTTTTATGAATACCCGAACGTGACCATTCACGGCTACGTAATCTAGTTTGGTAACACCAATAAAAATCCAAGTTGGTAACACCAAGTGTCGCAAATCACGACGCACAATTCAGACCTAGCAACATGCAAACAACGGCATGGAACGGATAAATGTGCGTTGACTCGTTTACAACTGTGTTAAGCAATTTTTGCCGATGCGTGCCGTCCGTCCGATTCCGATAAGTGTGCGCGTAGCTTTACATGAAAGATGAAACTGTAGTCTTCTTGCTCAATAATTAACATATTACTCAACCTGGATTTCAATTTAGTCGCGAATTAAATGCAATTAGCCCTTACTTAATGAATGCAACAACAAAATATTTCGACAATAAAAACATTCTCGTAACATTTAATCCTGGCACGGCGAGCGCGCAGAGTAAATTTTAAACTCCCGGCGCGTCCACCATAATGAACGTATGTGCTCATCTCGGTTGTCTGTAAAGCGATTATTACAAACTAGCTAAAAAATATTAGATTTCAGTTAATTGAAATTATAGCTGTTAATGCAACTGGTCCTAGCTATCAAAATCGGTTTTAAAATGATCAGCCTTCACTTTTCAGGGGTTAAATTCGTAATTTTTCTTAATTAATAGTTTAAGAAATTATTATTGGTCACGATCGATGCAATTTTATATATAAGATGGTTTAACCACTGAAAATAGTGGAAGATAACATTTTACATATCCGGAAGTACCATATTTATCATTTAGAGTTTTATTGTAAAATGCAATATTGCAGACTAATTGTACGTATTGCCAACGCAGATTTTCAAGAACTGCACAATAAAATTATTTCTCTGAAACGAACGAGAAAAAATATATACAGGGTTGGGCATATGTGTCGGAACACCTGATTTCTGGCTAAACGTCTATTGATTTCTTATTACTTTTAAAAGAAATGTTTATTGGTTTATTTATTCTATTCAGTGACATACTTTAATTTTCTACAGCTGCTCTATTTTTCGAGGTATGACGTCATCGGCAATTTTTTTAAATGGATCACCCTGTATATTTTTACATTTTCGAATAGACGCTTTTCCTAAATATTTAGAAAACCACAAGTCGCACACCCACCAAATCCTATATCATTGTAATTGTTGGAAAAGTGTCTATTCGAAAATGTAAAAATATACAGGGTGATCTATTTAAAAAAATTGCTGATGACGTCATATCTCCAAAAATAGAGCAGCTGTTGAAAATCAAAATACGTCACTGAATAGAATAAATAAAGCCATAAACATTTCTTTTAAAAGTAATAAGAAAACAACAGACGTTTAGCCAGAAATCAGGTGTTCCGACACATATGCCCAACCCTGTATATAGTTAGCGGATGGGGAAACTTCGGCGCAACTTATTAAGCAACAATTTTCTGGTTTGGGGCCGACGCAGAAATTAGTCCGGGGGAACTCTGACGTACAAGGAAACGATTTTAGGGTTTTATCGGGCGTGCGAGAGAAACGGGGGACATAAAAGTTGGCGGGCGCACCCTTTGCCACCGGCCGCCCGTGGATGGGTAGGTGTATTTTCTTTTTATTGCGATGGACGATGAAGACGTATTTTGTCGTAGTTACGTTAGGTTTTATGGGAGGACGTTTTATTGCAATCATTTTCCGTTTCGAGAGACGCTGGATGAGAGATGGGACAGTCTGGCCCCGTCCAAAGTCGATTACATGCGGAAGAGAAATGGTCTGCTGCCATTGATAAATTTAATTTAAAGTTACTCCACCTTTTATTACTCCGTACAGTGTTATATTACGTAACGAAATTATTTTTGCACTCAGTTTTATCGTATTTTCCAACATTCAACTGCACTAATACGTTCTAGCCATCGGTAATGAAGTTGTTTAAATTTGATTAACTTCGCTAGAAGGAGAAGAAATTTTATGCCAAGTAAGAAAAAAATGTGAGAAAATAGAGAAGGATCAACTCGTGGCGCGCCGCTTGGGCCAATCACATCGAGCACGAGCTCAACTCCTGGTGCAGCGCTTCCGTTAGTAGTGCTGCATAATGAATGCACTTTCTTGCGAAACAGAATTTTTTGAAGTCCATATTTTACGTTTTCAGTTGTGCCATGAAAAAGTATAAATTTGTGCGCATATAATTGGGCGTGCCTCAGTCGGACTGGTTTCTGCTGCTGCATTCGGACGTAAGTAAAGTAGGCCAAAGGGTTAAGAAGTTGGCGGTGTGTAGGACCTGTTCCCCCAACAACCAATTTATCAGGCGGTGGGTGGGCCCTGTTCCACCCACCAATCACTTGATCATAAAACAGAGTTCTGCAATTTGCAATTTTTTTTTCTTCTTCATTTCTTTGAGAAACCTGATTGAATTTGGGATACAATTAACGGCGTTTTGAAGTAACAGGCCACACATACACAAATCTAAAGGATCACGCGATCGATGGCCAGTTATGCCACCACTCGATAAATAGTAATGTTCGGCCTTTTATTTATTATGTTTAAACGTTATCGCCGCTTTAAAAACCAATTGTGAATTCGCAAAGATTTCCCGGTCCCAAAAGGCGAGAAGATATAGTCGTAAAAATCCGCCTTAAGTTATTTATTCCCCTGGATAAACTTCTCAACAAGTTTCCCCGCCGACGAGTGAGTCTTACATTTTTTTTTTATTACCCCTTCATCCCGCACGGAATTGTGAATTATATTTACGATTGCAGTCGAATCGGTGCGTGAGGGTAATACAAAACGGCGAAAAAAATTGTGCGAGCACGCGTCCCAGCCGATTAAGCCCCCCCCCCCCCCCTTCCCCATCCGGAGCTCATCTCCTACGAACAAGCTGTTAGGTTAGTCAGTTAAGGTGGAAAAACATTGTTTAATGGGGAAAGTTTCCGGTGCGGCGCGTTTTTCCCCTCCGCAGTTCATTCCGACCGGAAGTCCGCGATTTATCACCCTCGGATTAGAATTAGGACGTCCGTGGCTCGAGGAACTCGTCTGGGATGGGGTGAAGGTGGCGAATAAAAACGACCTCAAGGTCTCGAGTAATTAATTTGGAAGGTTTTTCATTATACTTAAACGCTTCTTTAAAACAGTCATCATCATCTTTATAAGTGCGGTGTACTTGCTGAAGGATTACGATCATTATGGCTTTATAACACACTTAGGAAAGGCTAATGGTCACGGAATTAACCAAATGGCTCAGTTTATATGTATTAACACTGGTGACGCGTTATGTGAAAATAATTAATAATAATATTTCTAATTAACCTATAATCAACTAAAGTAACTTTGTGCATAAAGCTCAAAAATTTTTGTTATTATGAATCCAAGTGCATTCCTCAGGATGATCATTCAAATGTCCCGCACAAAAACGGTTGGCAAAAAAATAATGTGTCTTTGTTTGTCCCGCATGCGTTCCTATACAATTTATCAGAATGAGATGAAACTTTGGTGAATCGTTGTACAGTCAGAGAAAATACAAATGCGAAACTTTTTCTAACCTTGAAAAAATTTACTTAATTTGGTATTTAGGATAAAAATATTTATGATTTTTTTCAGATTTTTATAATGGTTAAAAACAAAAACCCATTTTTCGAGAATCATATCTTGACAAAAAATTGGGTTTATACGAAACTGAAAAAAAATTAATACTAAAATACTAATAATAATAATAACTGTTGATAAATATACAAAATATATCGTAAAAATATTAGTTATTCGAATTTTTGAAGTTGTCACACCAAACGTTGAAAGATGAAAAAATAACATAGATGGTATTTATTGATAGTAATCATATGACGAAATAAAATTTTAAATTACACTTTTTCAAGACTTTTTAGCACTTTTTTCAAGACAATTTTTTCCAGTACACTGTTTGGCATTTTGTTCAGGATAATTTTTTCCAGTACTCTTTTGGCATTTTTTTTTCAGTTCACTTTTTCAAGACTGTTTAGCCTTTTTTTGGGACAATTTTTGTTTGGACTCTTAAGACTCTTTGGCATTTTTTCCAAGACAATTTTTTCCAGTACTCTTTTTAGCATTTTTTTTAGTTCACTTTTTCAAGACTTTTTAGCATTTTTTTGGGACAATTTTTTTAGTACTCTTAAGACTTTGGCATTTTTTTTCAAGACAATTTTTTCCAGTGCTCTTTTTGGCATTTAATTCAGGAACATTTTTTCCAGTACTCTTTTTGGCATTTTTTCAGTTCACTTTTTCAAGACTTTTTAGCATTTTTTTGGGACAATTTTTTTTAGTACACTTAAGACTCTTTGGCATTTTTCCAAAACAATTTTTTCCAGTACTCTTTTTGGCATTTTCTTAGTTCACTTCTTCAAGACTTGTTAGCATTTTTTTGGGACAATTTTTTTTAGTACTCTTTGGCATTTTTTCCAAGAAAATTTTTCCAGTATTTTTTTTTGGCATTTTATTCAGGACAATTTTTTCCAGTACTCTTTTTGGCATTTTTTTTACAATTTTTTTTAGTGCTCAATTAGGCATTTTTTCAGTACTCTTTTTCAAGACTACTATGTCATTTTTTTTTCAAGACAATTTTCTTCAGTACTCTTTTCCAAAACTCTTTTTGGCATTTTTTTTCAAGACAATTTTTTTTGTCCGTAAGCCCGCGAAGCTTTGTGAATGGGTACAACAATTCTACGATAGGTGGCGTGCGAGTCGTTTTAACAAATGATAGTTTAGAAGCAGTTAGTCTGTCGAAAAGCACATAATTTTCTACCTTTGAGTGGCATTGCAACGCACGCCGAATACTCGCTAATAATCAATGAAATTTGAATCGATCCACTTTCGAAATTCATATCGGATTTCCCTGCGGACGAAATGTACGAAACTCGCACGGCTTATAACGTTTTAGGGTGGACGAAGAAGTCGCGAAATCGAAAATGCATTTCGGAGAGTAATTCTCATTTGGATGCAAATCATCATTTGTCCGGACCTGAAAAACCCGAGGAAAAAGGGGGGCATGCGATCCGGAATCGATTTCCGAACGGACGCCACCCGCTTTATGCTATAGTCTCGGCGGCGAAATGGTCCAGCCCCTCCGCCGCCCCCCGAACTTTCCGGTAAATCCCCGAAAGATTTTTATGCTTATGCTTCCGTCGAATATCGCCAGAGATGAAAGAATCGACAAACAATTGAATGAGATGGAAATTCGCTATGTTGTATAAGTGGAGCGAACGGATTTAGTTTAGGAATTTTTCTTTCAATATCGAAATCTTTATGCCGTTTGGAATAATGTGGAATTTAATCAATATATTTACTGTTTGTGTTCGATTTTCGCTTTTATTTTTATCAATTTCAATATAAACACAGGAATCGGGGAAGCTCGAAACGTATTAAAACACAATGCCTTTCTACTTTCTCCGTTACGAAGTACGAGAAAGTATTGTGATCGTGAAATTTTTTTCAAAAATTTTTTTTACGCAAATATCCGTATTGGCGTCCATTTCAACATTTTCTGGAAAAAAAAATTGTTTCTGTGTGTCTGTCTGTGTGCGCTGTATCTCAAAAACTCACAGAGAAATTAATATGAAACTTTGAACACAAGTCTTATTTGATAATCCGAACTGAAAAGTTTTTGGTAAAATTTCATACACCGAAAGTGGGTGTTTACCTTAACTGTTTTAAATTAAATTTTTCTCTTGTAATCAATTTGTAGCGTTATCCCTGAAAAAGCTAATCGACATTGGCGACATTCGGTTTTATGATAAATAGATGATTTATTAACAACCCTTTTTAGTCGGATTACCTGATACGAAGATTTTTCTTCGAAATTTTTGAATATATATATATATACAAGGTGTCTAAAAAAGACACCACCAAAATGATATGGTGTATTCCTGAGACAAAAAACAAGCAAATTAACTAAATTTATCTATATGAAAAATTACATACTTTCCAAGATACAGCAAGTCAAAGTTTTAGATTTTTAAATTGTTTTAATTTATATCTCGAAAATGGCAGATGAGAATGATTTGATTATTTTTTTCTGACAACTACATTAGGTGTACTACATTGTTTAAAAATTTCAAGAAATTTCTTCAAGTACAAAGGTGCTCCAGAGGACATGCTGTTTACATTATTACATAGAACTTTTTTGCTCTTCACATTTTTTACGATTCAATATTTTTTTCAATGCAACTCGTCACTTTTAAGGAATTTATAACTCTTAAAGTTTTTTTGTTTACGTCTTATTTTTAACAAAAAAAAATAAAAAAGAACTTAATGTTTGAAAAATTTTGTGTAAAAAAATGAAATAATCTAAGTAGGTGGGTGTCAATTCGTTGAAAACGTGTGTCAGTACAATTAAAACTTTCAATTTAAGTAAAACTGGTTAACACGTTGAGTGGTGGTGACCGAAGTATCGCCGGTGGTTGAAGCGCATCGACGCGACGCGCGGGCGCATACAATGTGTACTGTGATTTTTTTTTATGAGGGTCATTTTGAACAATTTTTGTAATTTGTTAAATAATTTGATATGTTAAAATAAAAGCAGTTTTTGGATTATAGTTATTTTTAAGACTTTTCTTGCAGGACGAGCGCAATTGAACAATGAACAATAAGTTCTTTTTTATTTATTTTTTGTTAAAAATAGGGCGTAAACAAAAAAACTTTAAGAGTTATAAATTCTTTAAAAGTGATGAGTTGCATTGAAAAAAATATTAAATCGTAAAAAATATGAAGAACAAAAAAGTTCTTTGTAATAATGTAAACAGCATGTCCTCTGGAGCACCTTTGTACTTGAAGAAATTTCTTGAAATTTTCAAACAATGTAGTACACCTAATGTAGTTGTCAGAAAAAAATAATCAAATCATTCTCATCTGCCATTTTCGAGATATAGATTAAAATATTTTAAAAATCTTAAACTTTGACTTGCTGTATCTTGGAAAGTATGTAATTTTTCATATAGATAAATTTAGTTAATTTGCTCTTTTTTTGTCTCAGGAATACACCATATCATTTTGGTGGTGTCTTTTTTAGACACCTTGTATATATATAAAGATTAATTATTGCAATACGTTATTTTATCATTAATTCACTTTAAACCTTTTAAAATTAGTCTGAATTAACAATTTCACATCAGCTTGAAAAAACATTCAATTATAACTACATTTCCCAGCGAGCAAACTTTTTCTCCTGCTTTGAAATAAAACTATTAGACGTGAACATGGAAATGGAAGCGAATTAAAACCGGCCGTGTAATACTGCGCAAATACACGAAACGTTATTTATATAAAGAATTAGCTGCAGGTCGAAAATGTTCCCTTCGCCGCCGACGACGGGTCGTAAAATATTCAAGGCGGCGCGCGCGCGAAATGTAGACATTTTTAATATTCATAATTTAATGCGCTGCAATTCCACTTTACGGCCCCCTTTCAATATTTTAAAAGTATTCAAACAAACTCGGAGGAGCGCATTTTCGAAACGGACGGTACACGTGATGGGCTCATCGCCGAAAGTGCACACATGCAGGGCGGTATTAAAGTGGATTTATGCTTTATATCCGGTTTAATATTTCATATTTTACTGCTGCATTAATATTTATTTATTATACGAATGTGAATGTACGTAATTAGTCCCGCAAGGAAAAGTTTATTCAGTGAGTCCGCGTTATTATCTCACTAGTGGGTAATGGACAACATTACTCACCTCAAATAACCACAGTAATTTGCTTATTACACACGACTTTGGATAAATGTATTTATATAAAAACATAATTGGTATAATTATCCTGTTTTTAAAGCTTTTATTATTTTCAAAGGTTGAAAACATAGAATAATTTTTTTGTATCATATGCGAACAATAAAATATTCAAATAATTTCACGGCGTTATCGCTTTCAATTGTTCAGCACCGCCATGCGTCACTCAGCTGTCATGAATTGAGACCGGTGTGTATGTGTGTGTGCAATATTGATATGATGCATTCCTATACGGATGCAAAAATTCCAAATGCGGATTACATAAATTTCGAAATAAATATTTTGCGAAATTCGCTTCATTCTTTTAAATCCAATTTTTACGAATCTAGGATTCACCGTTTTATTTAATCCTTGAAGATTCATCTAAATAACAAAACCGGTGTTTATAATTAAAAATGTAAAATTTGTTACGCGAAATCATTTTTTGTAGCATTTATGGGGATAAAAATTTAAGTTTTTAATTTGTGAAGGTAAACACAAGGAGTACAGATTTGAAGGCCGCGTTCAATTTGGAGTTTTCGTTTAGCCGCTACAGCCGATCAAAGTCTGAAAAAATCGACTTTTTTGAAAATGTTCATGGTGACTTGCCAATTTTTTTGCATTTTTTCTTACATGAAATTTTTAACCGCCAGTCGATTTAGCTCGTTCTTCTGATAAAGAAAATATAAAGTATACTTCAATAGTCTACCATGATTATTAAGAAAGTTGCATTTTTTAACAAATTTCCAAGGGGTTTACTCATGTCTTTTTTCACGTTTTTGTCAAAAAATTAAAAATCTCTAATCTGACTAATTGACGTACAAGGAGCTCAGATTTGCAAACCGCGTTCAATTTGGAGTTTTCGTTTAGCCGCTACGGCCGATCAAAGTCTGAAAAATCAATTATTTTTTAAAATTTTCTAAAATGTTTATGGTGACTAGCTAATTTATTTGGTATTGAAGATAGCTAAAAATTTTTAACGGCAATCAATTTCTCTCGTCTTTCTGATGAAAAAAAAGTTAAATTCAATAGTCTACGATGATTATTAAGAAAGTTGCATTTTTTAACAAATTTCCAAGGGGTTTACTCATGTCTTTTTTCACGTTTTTGTCAAAAAATTTAAAATCTCTTATCCGACTAATTGATGTACGAGGAGCTCAGATTTGCAAACCGCGTTCAATTTGGAGTTTTTGTTTAGCCGCTACGGCCGATCAAAGTCTGGAAATTCAATTATTTTTTTAAATTTTCTAAAATGTTCATGGTGACTAGCTAATTTTTTTGCTATTGAAGATAGCTGAAATTTTTTACCGGCAATCAATTTCTCTCGTTTTTCTGATGAAAAAAAGGTAAAATTCAATAGTCTACGATGATTATTAAGAAAGTTACATTTTTTAACAAATTTCCAAGGGGTTTACTCATGTCTTTTTTCACGTTTTTGTCAAAAAATTTAAAATCTCTAATCCGACTAATTGACGTACGAGGAGCTCAGATTTGAAAACCGCGTTCAATTTGGAGTTTTGGTTTAGCCGCTACGGCCGATCAAAGTCTGAAAAATCAATTATTTTTTAAAATTTTCTAAAATGTTCATGGTGACTAGCTAATTTTTTTGCTATTGAAGATAGCTGAATTTTTTGAACGGCAATCAATTTCTCTCGTTTTTCTGATGAAAAAACGGTAAAATTCAATAGTCTACGATGATTATTAAGAAAGTTGCATTTTTTAACAAATTTCCAAGGGGTTTACTCATGTCTTTTTTCACGTTTTTGTCAAAAAATTTAAAATCTCTAATCCGACTAATTGACGTACGAGGAGCTCAGATTTGAAAACCGCGTTCAATTTGGAGTTTTGGTTTAGCCGCTACGGCCGATCAAAATCTGAAAAATCAATTATTTTTTAAAATTTTCTAAAATGTTCATGGTGACTAGCTATTTTTTTTGCTATTGAAGATAGCTAAAAATTTTTAACGGCAATCAATTTCTCTCGTTTTTCTGATGAAAAAAAGGTCAAATTTAATAGTCTACGATGATTATTAAGAAAGTTGCATTTTTTAACAAATTTCCAAGGGGTTTACTCATGTCTTTTTTCACGTTTTTGTCAAAAAATTTAAAATCACTGATCCGACTAATTGACGTACGAGGAGCTCAGATTTGCAAACCGCGTTCAATTTGGAGTTTTGGTTTAGCCGCTACGGCCGATCAAAGTCTGAAAAATCAATTATTTTTTAAAATTTTCTAAAATGTTCATGGTGACTAGCTAATTTTTTTGCTATTGAAGATAGCTGAATTTTTTGAACGGCAATCAATTTCTCTCGTTTTTCTGATGAAAAAACGGTAAAATTCAATAGTCTACGATGATTATTAAGAAAGTTGCATTTTTTAACAAATTTCCAAGGGGTTTACTCATGTCTTTTTTCACGTTTTTGTCAAAAAATTTAAAATCTCTAATCCGACTAATTGACGTACGAGGAGCTCAGATTTGAAAACCGCGTTCAATTTGGAGTTTTGGTTTAGCCGCTACGGCCGATCAAAGTCTGAAAAATCAATTATTTTTTAAAATTTTCTAAAATGTTCATGGTGACTAGCTATTTTTTTTGCTATTGAAGATAGCTAAAATTTTTTAACGGCAATCAATTTCTCTCGTTTTTCTGATGAAAAAAAGGTCAAATTTAATAGTCTACGATGATTATTAAGAAAGTTGCATTTTTTAACAAATTTCCAAGGGGTTTACTCATGTCTTTTTTCACGTTTTTGTCAAAAAATTTAAAATCACTGATCCGACTAATTGACGTACGAGGAGCTCAGATTTGCAAACCGCGTTCAATTTGGAGTTTTGGTTTAGCCGCTACGGCCGATCAAAGTCTGAAAAATCAATTATTTTTTAAAATTTTCTAAAATGTTCATGGTGACTAGCTAATTTTTTTGCTATTGAAGATAGCTGAATTTTTTGAACGGCAATCAATTTCTCTCGTTTTTCTGATGAAAAAAACGGTAAAATTCAATAGTCTACGATGATTATTAAGAAAGTTGCATTTTTTAACAAATTTCCAAGGGGTTTACTCATGTCTTTTTTCACGTTTTTGTCAAAAAATTTAAAATCTCTAATCCGACTAATTGACGTACGAGGAGCTCAGATTTGAAAACCGCGTTCAATTTGGAGTTTTGGTTTAGCCGCTACGGCCGATCAAAGTCTGAAAAATCAATTATTTTTTAAAATTTTCTAAAATGTTCATGGTGACTAGCTATTTTTTTGCTATTGAAGATAGCTGAAATTTTTTAACGGCAATCAATTTCTCTCGTTTTTCTGATGAAAAAAAGGTCAAATTTAATAGTCTACGATGATTATTAAGAAAGTTGCATTTTTTAACAAATTTCCAAGGGGTTTACTCATGTCTTTTTTCACGTTTTTGTCAAAAAATTTAAAATCTCTGATCCGACTAATTGACGTACGAGGAGCTCAGATTTGCAAACCGCGTTCAATTTGGAGTTTTCGTTTAGCCGCTACGGCCGATCAAAGTCTGAAAAATCAATTATTTTTTAAAATTTTCTAAAATGTTCATGGTGACTAGCTAATTCTTTTGCTATTGAAGATAGCTGAAATTTTTTAACGGCAATCAATTTCTCTCGTTTTTCTGATGAAAAAAAGGTCAAATTTGATAGTCTACGATGATTATTAAGAAAGTTGCATTTTTTAACAAATTTCCAAGGGGTTTACTCATGTCTTTTTTCACGTTTTTGTCAAAAAATTTAAAATCTCTGATCCGACTAATTGACGTACGAGGAGCTCAGATTTGCAAACCGCGTTCAATTTGGAGTTTTCGTTTAGCCGCTACGACCGATCAAAGTCTGAAAAATCCAATTTTTTTGAAAATTTTCTTATGTTCATGGTGACACTGTTCGCTATAATAATTTTCATAGGTCGTAACCGTAAACCAAAAGACGGCCCATAAACCTTTATCAGTACAAAGAAAGCAATTTTATTTTCCCTCAAATAACCTTTAACATTTTTCACGTATCCCGTTGCATATACTGAATTATTGAATGTTATAACTGAAAAATTAAAATAAATTTTGTTCTGGTGTGGATTATATAATAACAATTATTATTATTATTATCAGAGCTCTATTTCCAGTTCTGCCACGCGCCTCCACCATATTTCCGACGCGTCACTTTATTTTCCTCCGTTCGCACAAAACCGTAATGCCGACGAATCAACTTGACGAGCCCTTTTGTTTCCATTTTTCCCCGTGCAGACGTTTCACCCCTTCGTACATGAAAAACGATCATCTGAGCCCCGAGGATAATAAAAGAACAACGTTCTTATTTTGTGAGTACAAATATTCGAAATTTATCAAACTAAATTTTTTATTGTAGTAAAAAAAAACTTTTGAATTGACGTTCGTTCAATTGTATATAAGACTTAAAAAAAGATGTTATTTGAATAAAGTGGTCAAGAACACCCTGCTACATATCCGCGGTTGAATTTTTTTGTTTTGTTTTTTTGGCGTCGACTGCGAGGTCATCTATCACCACCGTTTGTGTTAATATATCATATACGCGGTTAAAATGAATGAATTTTTCGTGTCAAGGTGTCATCGAGGGAACCAAACTGTTATATTACAGTATTTGTATTAAAATTCAAAAACGCCAATTTTAACTGAATCCGTCTAATTTGCTTATACTTGAGCATATTCGTTACGACTAACGATTACTTCCGTTGATCTTTTCTCCCTCTCACGTTCCATCAAGATCACCCTTCGCATATATTACATTAACACCGACGATGATTTTATAACAACATAATAACGTTACCCTCGAACGCGCAATTTGGGCCCATTAAAAGGGAAACCCGATATCTCGCGCATACATCCCCACCGTATTCCGGATGCAACACATCACAGCCACCTACGCCAAGCGATCATCTCTTTGGATTTAATTTCCCCTCTCGGCTCGCTTAAAATCCGCCTTTAATTAAAACAACCTCCGCACCGTGTTCGCCCGGATAATCGCAAGTTATCGAGGTTAGAATTTGGCCGGATACACCGTTACAAATTTTGAGAATGAATTGACGTGGAAAATTTTCGCCTAATCTTATTTAATTTTTTTTTTTATTTAATTTAATTTTTTAATCGCAATTCATTCAAGAAATTTGCAGTGATATGAAGGCTGATGTTATCCTGCACCGAGTGGATTTTTTTTAGATATTTATAACGTCATTTAATTCGTCACCATGGTGAAGTTTAGTCGCGTACAAACTTGTATTTACCTTTTTATCCGCTTACAAACTTGCAGTTATCTTTTTATTAACTTTCAAAGTTGTACCAATCTTTTCATCCACTTGCAAACTAGCAAGTATCTTTTTATCCACTTGCATAGTTGCACCCATCTTTTTATCCACTTGCAAAAGTTATCTTTTTATTGACTTTCAAAGTTGTACCTATCTTTTCATCCACTTGCAAACTTGCAAGTATCTTTTTATCCACTTGCAAAGTTGCACCCATCTTTTTATCCACTTGCAAAATTTCATCTACCTTTTTATCAGTTTGTTAAAATGTACATTTTTATGAAATTATACAGTCGAGCATTGATTTTTGCCCATCGCGGAGGAAAACTAGTCTGCATTTAAATTGCATCGGTTCCGCGGGATTAATCCCGAAATTTATATTCGAAACGAAGTTTCTACATACACACACACACACAGACACTTATAAAGGGTATAGATAAAACTCGGAAATTGTCATTTCGTTATGGTAAATTCTTGCCGTTGAATGGAGACCGCGGCAATTCGACTGGAAATTGCGGAGTATTTCCAGAATCTTTTGTGGGGTCTCGAGTGCAGCTTAATTCCCTATAAAGTAATTCCGCTTTTATAAAATGAATCTCATCGGTTTATTCACCTCAATTGAACGTACGTAACTCAACTAAGTCTTTCGTATTAAATTCGACGTTATTGACGCAACAATTTGATACGTAAATGGGTCGTCTTTAATCATCGCATTAATTTCTTTTTGGAACACGCTGTATAAAATCCAATATTTAGACTCGTATCCAGTATAATATGGTAATGATGCGATTTTTACAATTTCACTTTATGAGTTGCAAAAAGTATTCTCAATATACTCGGTGCATTTTCCCCTTCTTAGGGTCGGATTTTATTGTTGTAGGAAGTACAAAACAATTTTCCTGGGAGAAGACGGTGAAGCGTTTAAATGCGGAATCAATATGAAATTTAATAACGAAATTCCCTTCAAATATAACCACCACACGCGAATGGTCTGGAAGCTCTTTATAAACACAATCATTAATAACGCAAGATTCGTCTGGTATTAATACGAACTCTTTCGTAATTATTTCCGCATGAAGAATTTTTAAATGGATAAATATTTAGTGTGGAAGTAAAAGACTCAAAATTCTCCACTAGTTTTGAAAGCATTTTAAATTAAACATTCAGAATCTGAACTAAGGTTTTATTTGTTAATAATCATCGTAGACCATTATAGTATACCTTTTATTATTAGAAGAATGATGGAGTTAAATTTTTTTAGCTATCTTAAATAGCAAAAAAGTTGAAGTCTTTGAAGAGAGTGGTCGAACCATTACGGTCAATTCGCAACGTTATCCGTTGGTGTTGAGAAACTTCCTGATCCGTAAACTTCGGAGAAATCGTTTAGTGGGCAGGAGGATGCGGTTCCAGCAGGATGGGGCAACTGCACTACTTTTTGTAGAAGCTAGTTTCGTGGTCGATTCGTCGAGCTCGCTCCCTAGACCTTAGTATTTGTGATTTTTTTTCTTGTGGGGGTTCCCTATATACTCTTGAAGATAATAAAAACATTCTTCCAAATTCTGATCCTCTAGCTTATCAAGATGCTGATTCCATAAAATATTAAGTTTGGTATTTCAATGTTTTTTTGCATATAGATGAATATCTCGTATTCTCTTGAAGAAAATCAAGAATTTCTTTCAAATTCTGATCCTTGAGCTTATCAGGATGTTGATTTCATAAAAAATAAAGTTTGGAATTTCAATGGTTTTTTGCATATAGATGAATATCTCGTATGCTCTTGAAGATAATCAAAAATTTCTTTCAAATTCTGATCCTTGAGCTTATCAAGATGTTGATTTCATAAAAAATAAAGTTTGGAATTTCAATGGTTTTTTGCATATAGATGAATATCTCGTATTCTCTTGAAGATAATCAAAATTTTCTTTCAAATTCTGATCCTTGAGCTTATCAAGATGTTGATTCCATAAAAAAATAAAATTTGGTGTTTCAATGGTTTTTTGCATATAGATGAATATCTCGTATGCTCTTGAAGATAATCAAAAATTTCTTTCAAATTCTGATCCGCGAGGCTATCAAGATGTTGATTCCATAAAAAAAAAGTTTGCTGTTTCCATGGTTTTTTGCATATAGATGAATATCTCGTATTCTCTTGAAGATAATCAAATTTTTTTTTTAAATTCTGATCCGCGAGCTTATCAAGATGTTGATTTCATAAAAAATAAAGTTTGGTAATTCAATGGTTTTTTGCATATAGATGAACATCTCGTATTCTCTTGAAGATAATCAAAAATTTCCTTAAAATTCTGATCCGCGAGCTTATCAAGATGTTGATTCGATAAAAAAATAAAGTTTGGTGTGTCAATGGTTTTTTGCATATAGATGAATATCACGTATGCTCTTGAAGATAATCAAAACTTTCTTTAAAATTCTGATCCTCAAGCTTATCAAGATGTTGATTTCATAAAAAATAAAATTTGGTATTTCAATGGTTTTTTGCATATAGATGAATATCTCGTATTCTCTTGAAGATAATAAAAAAATTCTTTCAAATTCTGATCCTTCAGCTAATCAAGATGTTGATTTCATAAAAAATAAAATTTGGTATTTCAATGGTTTTTTGCATATAGATGAATATCTCGTATTCTCTTGAAGATAATAAAAAATTTCTTTCTAATTCTGATCCTTCAGCTAATCAAGACGTTGATTTCATAAAAAATAAAGTTTGGAATTTCAATGGTTTTTTGCAAATAGATGAATATCTCGTATTCTCTTGAAGATAATAAAAAATTTCTTTCAAATTCTGATCCCTGAGCTAATCAAGATGTTGATTCCATAAAAAAATAAGGTTTGGTATTTCAATGGTTTTTTGGATATAGATAAATATCTCGTATTCTCTTGAAGATAATCAGAAATTTCTTGCAAATTCTGATCCTTCAGCTAATCAAGATGTTGATTTCATAAAAAAATAAAGTTTGGAATTTCAATGGTTTTTTGCATATAGATGAATATCTCGTATGCTCTTGAAGATAATCAAAAATTTCTTTCAAATTCTGATCCTCAAGCTTATCAAGATGTTGATTTCATAAAAAAATAAAGTTTGGAATTTCAATGGTTTTTTGCATATAGATGAATATCTCGTATTCTCTTGAAGATAATCAAAAAATTCTTTCAAATTCTGATCCCTGAGCTAATCAAGATGTTGATTCCATAAAAAAATAAGGTTTGGTATTTCAATGGTTTTTTGGATATAGATAAATATCTCGTATTCTCTTGAAGATAATCAGAAATTTCTTGCAAATTCTGATCCTTCAGCTAATCAAGATGTTGATTTCATAAAAAAATAAAGTTTGGAATTTCAATGTTTTTTTGCATATAGATGAATATCTCGTATGCTCTTGAAGATAATCAAAAATTTCTTTCAAATACTGATCCTCAAGCTTATCAAGATGTTGATTTCATAAAAAAATAAAGTTTGGAATTTCAATGGTTTTTTGCATATAGATGAATATCTCGTATTCTCTTGAAGATAATCAAAAAATTCTTTCAAATTCTGATCCTTGAGTTTATCAAGATGTTGATTTCATAAAAAATAAAGTTTGGAATTTCAATGGTTTTTTGCATATAGATGAATATCTCGTCAAGTTGACAATTCAACAATGAATTCAATTGTTCGGTAAAATTTGAAGTAAATTTTTAATGAATTTTCTTGGAATCGAATTTCGTGTGCGGATTAGTTGCGAGGCGGCGTGCCAGCAATTTTTAATAACTCCCCCGAAACGACGTCCGCTTATTTTTAATTGGAAAGGACGTACGTGCGCTTCGGCGTTGATGATGATTGCCAAGGGCGATGCAGGTGGGGGGAGGCACGTCGACGGCTGTCTCTCGCTTAATATTTACGCCGACGTTCATGTATGTTTACGGGGGCGAGATTTCCGCGTCGCGTAGCAACATCACAAAGGGCCCTTTTGCTCCCCGGCTCGGATCATCACTTTAACGCGCGAGGACCGGGGGACCCCGCCCCGCCCGCTGTTGGCGCAACAATTGATATTAATCAAAACTGTTGGACCTCCTGAATTATGATTAAGTTCCGGAGACACGTGGGAACGAACTCTCTCTTCCTTGGAAGGCATTGTTTGTAGCTTGCCTGCCTCGGAGATTTATACGGTTCAGTTGAGGAATACGTCGTTATTACTATAACTTTAATTTCAATTAATCACCGCGAAAGTTTCTGGAGAAGGGGTGCTCAGACACAGATGCACCATCTTGTTGAAATAATATTGCATCAATAAGATGAAAAAATGTAACGTTGTCTCAAATTTATTTATAATTCCACTTTCAATTGTTTTGTATTGTTGAAAATATAAAATTCTTCTACAAACCATTGCAATTAAAGTTAATTAATGAATTTAACAACCGTTCCTATTTATAACCGACCCGGAACGGCGGTTTTCTCTTCGCGATCATTTCCCGGATTATTCGTATCGCTCGAGCCATTGCGGGGCGGCATTAGCTGTTTTCATTAATAGAGCGATAAGCAAACAGCAATTCCAATTGATTAGGGGGTACGGGGGGCGCGAACCCCTGCCCTCCACTCGACGGGAATTAATCGATGCCCACCAACCCGACGACGTCAAAGTGCTTTGACAACGTGATCTCTAAAGGCTACGGCCAGGGAATCATCGGTAAGAGTGACATCAAACGGGGGAAAACATTTCCAGCGCGAGTAAATAAATTGCGGACGGCGAAGGGGAAATGGAAACCTTAAAACAAAAGGTGTCAGAAGATGCCGCATTTCACCGCTCCAAGGTCGTGTCGGTTCACGCTACATTACCCACGGCTTCCCCCCATTTCATTCCCACAATTATCCGGAGAAACTCTCGGTCGGCCACGTTTCGACTGTAGGAAAATGCACAATGGGGACTACAATGCAAACACTTGAACCCTGCTTTCGGAATAAACAGCGTTCACTTGTTGAGAGGAGCGATTGAACAATGGATTTATCAGGGCGCGACGGATGAAAAACAAAAACACGCAAAAATGGGCGGCAATCAACATCATTAATTCGAAATATGCGGCGATTGTTCGACATATCCAATCATGTAAGCCGGAATGCGAGCATTGATCGCACCACTGGCATGTATTCATGTATTCGGCGGTTGTCCTCTGTAGATTACACAGTTCGACTGTGGATTATTTAATCGAAATTGTGATAATGTCTATGAGGCCGAAAATTCATCAAAATATGACGTGAACATCAAATTAAATATTTGTAATATGCCATTGATGAAGGTTATCATTTTACATGCGTTGAAACATTTTGTAATACATAAAAGTTATACTTGGTTTTCTGGGATTGCTAGGAACAATTTCCCATGGAACTTTTTTGCTTTAACTGCCAACAGGATATTGGTTTATACATATATTCATAATAGGAGGTCACATCTAATTTTTAAGTAGGGTTTTTGTTGATAGTGGCTACTTGAGTATTTTAGAGATAAAAAATGGTGATGTGGCCATTTTGTTACTTTCTCCGAATTAATGGTGTAATAGATATTCATATTTTAAATGTACATGGAGCGATTTGCAAGATTGGATGATTCTGACGTTTGAAACGTCAAGATTGTGAAAAATTCAAATGACAAATTAAACTTCAATGCCTCAATTCTCAAAAATTGCGCTTAAATTTCTCCTAAATTTACCAAAAAATGTTTTCATTTTTTCAAAGATCGTTAAAATCCAATAAATTTGGAATAATTTTTGTGACGGGTAAGTCTGCACAGGCCATAGTTTTTGCAAAATCAATAATCGTTTGTTGTCGCTGCAAAAAAACGCGATTTCTTATCTTGGCGCTCAAATTTCTCGAAAATTAATCAATCGATGTTCATATATTTTTCATAGAACATCAAAATCCAATGCATTTTGAATAATTTTTGTAATTACCATATTTTTGGCAAAACTCCTAATCTTTCGTTTTCGCTCCAAAAGTGCCATCTCTCACCTTAGAGCTAAAATTTCTGGAAAATTGATCATGTGATGTTACTATTTTTTTCATAGAACATCAAAATACAATCAATTTTAAATAATTTTTAGCTCTAAGGTGAGAAATTGCACTTTTGGAGCGAAAACGAAAGATTAGGAATTTTGCCAAAAATATGGCAATTACAAAAATTATTCAAAATGCATTGGATTTTGATGTTTTATGAAAATATATGAACATCGATTGATTAATTTTCGGAAAATTTGAGCGCCAAGGTGTAACGGATAAATCGGCACAGGCCATAGTTTTTTTTGTAAAATTCATAATCGTTTCGCTGAAAAAAACGCAATTTCTCACCTTAGTGCCCAAATTTCCCGAAAATTGATTCATCAATGTTTGTATATTTTCATAGAACATCAAAATACAATGCATTTTGAATCATTTTTGTATATTTTTGGCAAAATTTCTAATCTTTCGTTTTCTCTGCAAAAATGCCATGTCTCACCTAAAATTTCTCGAAAATTGTTCAACCAATGTTTCTATTTTTTTATAGAACATCAAAATACAATAAATTTAAAATAATATCTGTAACGGGTAAGTCTGCACAGGCCAAAGTTTTTGCAAAATTAGTAATCGTTTCTTGTCGCTGCAAAAAAACGCAATTTATCATCTTCGCATTCAAAAATTGATCAATTGATGTTCATATATTTTCATAGAACATCAAAATACAATAAATTTTGAATGGGAAAATCTTAACTTGCCATGATTTTGGCAAAATTCATAATCTGTTGTTTTCGCTGCAAATAACGCGAAAATTTATCAAAGAATGTTTTTATTTTTTCAAGAAAATACAAAAATCCAATCGTTTTTGAATAATTTTTGTAATGGGAAAATTTGCACTTGTCTGTCATAGTTTTTGCAAAACTAATAATCCTTTGTTCCTCCTGCAAAAAATGCTCTTTTCCTTAACTTTGCGAAGTATTTATAAAAAATTATCAAAAAATGTTTTTTTTTTATTTTCAAAGAACGTAAACTCAATTAATATTTTTTGTAATGGGCAAATCTGCACTTGCCATAGTTTTGGCAAAATTCATAATCATTTGTTCACGCTGCAAAAAATGCAATTTCTCATTTTAGCTCTTAAATTTCCCAAAAATGAATTAATCAATATTTTTATTTTTTCATAGAACATCAAAATATAATTAATTTTGAATAATTTTTGTGACGCGAAAGTCTGCACTTGCCATAGTTTTGGCAAAATGAATAATAATAATAATAATAATATATTTACGGGATTCACCCTGTACATTAAAGTATTAATTAGAATATCAAATATAAAACAAAATATAAAATAAAATATAAAATAAAATATAAAATAAAATATAAAATAAAATATAAAATAAAATATAAAATAAAATACTCGTATAAATATAAAATATAAAAATACAATTTAAAATTTAAAATTGCGACAACTTTGTGTAATAAACAAACAAAAACAATAATAATTTATTTTAGTTGCGAATAATGCGTTTTATTAATTATGCACTTAAACTTCTCAAAAATTTATTAAAAAATGTTTTTACTTTTTCAAAGAACATCAAAATACAATCAATTTTGAAGCTTTTTTTGAATGGGCAAGTCTGCAGTTGCCATAATTTTGGCAAAATTCATATTTTTTTGTTCACGCTGCAAATAACGCGTTTTATTAACTTTGCGCTTAAATTTCTCGAAAATGTATCAAATAATATTTTTATTTTTTCAAAGAACACTAAAATCCAATCATTTTTGAATATTTTTTAATGGCAAAATTCGCACTTGCCTGTCATAATTTTTGCTACAAAAAAAATATTTTTCCGTCGTTATTTTCAAAGGACGCAAATTTAATAAATTGTCTGTCAAAGTAATCTTTGGTCATTGCTAAAAAAAAATATGTTCCTTAACTTTGCACCGTAATCAAAAATGTTTCAATTTTTTTTATTTTATTTTTTTATTTTCAAACAATGCAAATTTAATCAATTTTGAATAATTTTTTTAATGGGGAAATTTGCACTTGTTTCATAGTTTTTGCAAGAGTTATAATATTTTGTCCTTGCTGCAAAAAAAATGCTTTTCCTTAACTTTGCGTCGTAATTCTAAAATTTTCAAACAATGTTTTTTTTCGTAATTTTCAAAAAACGCAAATTGAATCAATTTTGAATAATTTTTTTAATGGGAAAATTTGCTCTTGACTGTCACGGTTTTTGCAAAACTAATAATCTTTTGTCCTCGTTGCAATAAATTATTTTCCCTAACTTTGCATCGTAATTCTAAAATTTATCGAAGAATTTTTTTTTTATTTTCAAAGAACGCAAATTGAATCAATTTTGAACAAATTTTTTTCAATTGGGAAATTTACAGTTGTCTGTCAAAAAAAACTAATAATCTTTTGAACTTGCTGTAAAAAATGCTTTTCCTAAGAAAAATTAATCATTTTTGAATATTTTTTTAATGTGGAAATTTGAATATTTTTTTTTTTAATGGGCAAATTTGCACTTGTCTGTCGTAGTTTTTGCAAAAGTTATAATCTTTTGTCCTTGCTGTAAAAATACTTTTTTCTTAACCGAGTCATCAAATTCATCAAATAATGTTTTTTTTATTTTATTTTCAAAGAACGCAAATTTAATCAATTTTGAATAATTCTTGTAATGGGAAATCTGCACTTAGTTTTGCATAATAGTTTTGTCAAAATTAATAATCCTCAGTTCTCGCTGCAAAAATGCAATTTCTCATCTTAGCGCCACAATTTCAAAATTTAAATAATAATAATAATTTATTCACGTTACCACCCAGTGCTTACATTCGTCACAGTAATAAATTATTCTTCGGCTTACGGCTAACGACACATAAAATAATAAAATTAATATTAAATTTGCACTTTAAAAAAATAATCAATCAATGTTTTTATAGAAAATTAAATTTTAATCAATTTTAAATAATTTTTGTAGTGTAATAGTTTTGGAAAAATTTATAATCAATTGTTCCTGCTGCAAAACAAATCCTCTGCTTAAATTTCTCGAAAATTTACAAATGAATGTTTTTATTTTATAAAGAACATTTTATCCGCACCTATCATAGATATTTTAAAATAAACATAAGATGTTCATTTCGGCATAATTTGACGTAATTTACGACTAGCCTGCCTTCGTATGACTCAATTAACTAGAAAAACGTACGACGGCCGGCGTGTCGTATAGCAGTTGAAATGTTAATATGCATTGTGTAATGCATAGAAATCATATTTGGTGTGCTAGGATTAGTTTAGTTTATTTATCTTTGTTAACATTGCTTACAAAATAAGTATAAAATAATTTACAAATACATATAAATTTATATACAATCGCAAGCCTAACGGGAGGAGTTCACTCTTCAGAATGGTCTTCCACTCGGACCCAATCTTCATTGGCAGTCACTTGATAATTTCCCATTGAACTTCAATAACTTGTTTTTAACACTTTCATAGCTCAATTGGTTAGAAATAAGTACGACGACCGGCGTGTCGCATGGCAATTAATATGCGTTAAATTAAAGTATTTTGTTGTACTATAGAAATTATACTAGTGAAAAGTTTTCATTGTTTTTAGGTAGGATAGTTGATGGGAATTCGGGTTAAGGCAGCAGGGATGATATAGGAAATTGGGGCCATTCTGCCACAACCTATTTGTAACTATTTACAATGCTTCAACCAGATTTGTTATTTCTATGCAAACAAAATATCCTCATTGTATTTATTCCTTTGTGAGGCGACAACCGCTTCAACCATCCCAAATATTTTTATTTCGTATTTTTTACAAAAAAAATAATTTCCATATTTCACATACAGATGCCCGGATTACTCGAGTCATTAGTCCAGATCCGGTATCGGGGTGAATTAATTATTCCGTAATCGTTTAAATTTCGCGATTGGCGAAATTTTTGTTTCTGGCGGGCCGGAAATTTCATGCACCGACGTTTCCAGTTGTGTTTTTTTTTTGCGCCCGGTATTGTTCCAACGACGGGAAAAGTCGGTATCCCATTGAAAAAAAGCAATTAACCCTCCACCGATACTAAAAATTGAATACGCTCTCGCCCGTTCGGTTATCAGCCGCGCTATTGTTCTCCGCTTTTTTACACGAAAAAAAAAAAATTGGGATGAAAATTTTGATTATTTTCTATTGTTAGGTATGTGTGTGTGTGTACTGAGTGGTTAGATGCGATTTGGATATCTGTTACAATTCAATTTTCGTTTATCATGGAGAAATGTTAAAAGGATGTTTCGTTAGGTTTTATCCCAGCACTGTCTAGTGGGTAGAGGTCCGGCGTCTAGACCCCGTTGGTGCGGGTTCGAGTCCCGTCCGTGCAGTCACTTTTTCAACACGAAAAATGGCCGTGCGGGTTCCTGGATGTCTAGTGTTTGTCGCCATTTCATTTAAATATGAATTATCACTATATATCGGTTGTGGCTGAATGCCATAGCTGGCTAAGCAGATTCCCTAACCCGAACTCCTGTCAATCATCTTTCCTTAAAAAAAAATCCCAGCACTGCAATGAGTTTATTCTCATGATCCATGTTTCGAAAATACTTGTGATTCTCAAAAGTTATGGTTGTTAGGCAACTGAATACAACAATATTAAACATGTGCATGTAAAATAAAATAGATTTTTACCGACTCTCGCTTTGTAATGGATAAATTACACATTGTTTCCATCTATCGTAAGCGACTCTTTACACATTTCAATATTTAATAACTGTGTGTTAAGTACAAACTGTGCGATTATTCTATAACGTACGATTTCCATGGAAACGTTCCATTCCGTTCATTCAGGAATTTACTAGTGATCAAACAGAAACTTGAAAATTTATACTTCACGTTGGAAATATTGTATTTAAGCGAATAAATACGTGGTCGTAGGTAAAGTAAAGTGAATAAATGCATGGTCGTAGGTAGAGTATAGTACTTAACGCTAGTTGTAATGCAATTACGCGCGTGTGATTTTTTTTAATTGCGCGCAATTTACTATTTACAAGTCTTGTTATGTAATATACAATTTTTATGAAGATCTAAAAGGTGTGTGCTTATTAATTAATTTCAAATGACGAATGTCGACTGCACCGTAATGCCGTATGTATATTGTAGCGTAATCTTCACACACAGTTTAGTAATTCATTATCTAATGCGTAGACATAATTACCTTAGTTAATAACTTGTTGAATAAATGATACTTTCGTACTTTCACGTAATTAATAAATATATTGTCGCGTCATTAACGTGAATAATTATTCTAACATTTAATTATGCACTGTATTTATGTATAATTATGTTCGCATGTGTTAAATTGTGTAATTCAATAACACTTTCCGCACGACAATAATTAATTTAATTAAAAGGACATTATCGAAATAGGTTGTAATAATAAATTATTTACAATAATATTTAATAAACAACTTTTTTTTACTCCGCCTGAAATTATTGTTTTCTACCATTAAAAAAAAACGTTAATGTTTAATTTAAATCTTAATTCAAAATAAAGTAATAATAATATTATCATTATAATAACTTCCAATAAATTTTCCGTTTTCAATATATAAAATTGTTTCCGCACAGGAACAAAAATTTGTAACAAAAAAAAACTATTATCCCATCACCTATTACAGTAATATAAATATCAAGATAAGCACACCAGTCTAGCAAACTGGAGGTTGCATGTTTGGAGGTATGTTTACGTTTTTAATCCAATTATATTATTTGCATATTAATTAATTTAAATAATATTAATATCAGTTTTATATGCTTACTAAGTCTTTGAATTCTTGATTATTTCGTTATTTCTTACTTCTTGAATAAATTAACATATTTATGATTGCTAATCGCGCAGTACAAAGTTAATGATTTTCATTCTAGCGGGCTGAGTAATAAATAATGCATTATTCGCCTCGATTGAGTAGTTGTCGCATTAGCCGGTGGAGCAGTGCACGTTTTATGCCATTAAACGGCAGAGTTAAAGAACTTCAGCATTCAGTCGGAGAAGTACACGGCAGAATCCTTCGTACACGTACACGTAAACCGAATATTAAACTGCGAATTGTTTCGTTCCGTGACTCGGCACGAATCTAATTAAATATATTAATGCGATTCCCATGTTTTACATGACCCGGTTAATCGTATATTCATTTATTTCGTGACGGTCACCTCCTTTTTTTCACCCAATTTTTGCCATAATTTAAACATTCAGAATTTATTTGAAACATTTCACATTACTATGGCTTATTTTTTTAATAACCGCGTCAAAAGCTTGTTTTCATCCAGATTATCTGATAGTCAAACTGTAACTTAAGTTGCATAAGGCACTAAAATTGCACAATACATAAATCTGTAAGTTGAGTTGCCTAAAAAAATATAGCTGTATATTGTGTTGCATGTCACATAAAGTTGTAACACGAGTTGCATAATACCCGAAGATATCAAGCTTATTTTTTTTAAATAACTGCAATAACAGCTTTTTTTAAATTTCGATTATCTGATAGTCAAACTGTAACTTAAGTTGCATAAAACAATAAAATTGCACAATACATAAATCTGTAAGTTGAGTTGCCTAAAAAATATAGCTGTATATTGTGTTGCATGTTACATTAAGTTGTAACTCGAGTTGCATAATACCCGATGATTTCACTTCAGTTGCATAGTAGATGAATTTGTTAGTTGTGTTGTCTAAAAACGCAAAGCTGCATATTAAGTTGCATATTGCTTGTGTTGTCAAGCCCATTTTAACATGGAATTACTTATATATTTTTTCGTTTTTTTTGTTCTGTTTTATTTGTATATATGTGTGTACTTAGATAGTTGTGCAATATGGCCAATAAGCTATTTATTAGTATTATTATTATTATTATTATTACACAAGCTGTAACTCGAGTTACATAATATACGAAGTTGCATAATACATGAATTTATTAGTTGCGTTGCCTAAAAACATAAAGCTGCATTTTAAGCTGCATGTAACTTGAGTTGCATAACTTTATTTTACGAAGATGTACTTTGAGTTGCGTAGTATCACTTCAGTTGTATAATCATGAATTTGTTAATTGTGTTGCCTAAAAACATAAGCTGCATATGAAGTTACATATTACATAAAGTTGTAACTCGAGTTGTGTAACACACGAAGATGTAATTTGTTACATAATACATGAATTTGTTAGTTGTGTTGCCTATTAAGTTAAATATTACATAAGGCTGTTGCTCGAGCATAATACACGAAGATATCGCTGCAGTTGCATAATACATGAATTTGTAAGTAGTGTTGATTCCGACTTGATGCACCTTTGATAAAAGTTAAAAGTAAATATAATTAAAAACAAAAGGCTGCATATTAAGTTCCATATTACATATAGCTGTAACTTAAATTTCATAATACACGAAGATGTAATTTGAATTGCATAGTATAACTTCACTTGCATAATACATGAATTTGTTAGTTGTGTTGTCTAAAAATATAAAGCTGCATATCACATTAAGCTGTGACTTGAGTTGCATAATACACGAAAATGTAATTTGAGTTGCATAACACACAAAAAGTGATTTGAATTGCATAGTATGACTGCAGTTACATAATACATGAATTTGTTAATTGTGTTGCCTAAAAACATAAAGCTGCATATTAAGTTGCATATTACATAAATCTGCAACTCGATTCGCATAATACACGAAGATATAATTTAAGTTGTATAATACATTAATCTGTAAATTAAGTTGCATAATACATAAAGTTGCAGTTTGTGTTGCATAATAAACTTTGACTCTAAAATAATAGAACGTAGTACAAATCGTACAAAATTTAAAGTTTAAATTTTGAAAATTACAAATCTCCTCAACAATTATAATCATTTCGACTTTAAAATATTGCAACTTTGAACGTCAAAGGTAAATATAATTAAAAACATAAAGTTGCATATTAAGCTGCATATTACATAAAGCTCTAACTTGAGTTGCGTTACACACGAAGATGTAATTAGACTTACACAGTATGACTTCAGACACATAATATAGGTATTTGTTAATTGTGTTGCCTAAAAACTTAAAGCTGCATATTACATAAAGCTGCCACTCGATTTGCATAATACACGAAGATGTAATTTGAGTTGCATAGTACATGATACATAATACAAGTTGTACAATAAACTTCGACTATAAAATAATAGAATTTAAAAACAAACTGCAATTCTTCCAAAATTTAAAGTTTAAATTATAAATCTGCCAAAATCTTTAACAAACATGACTTGATTCCGTCTTGATGCAACTTTCATAAAAGTCAAACGTAAATACAATTAAAAACAAAAGGCTGCATATTAAGTTGCATATTACATATAGCTGTAACTTAAATTGCATAATACACGAAGATGTAATTTGAGTTGCATACTGTATGAAGCTATAACTTGAGTTGCATAACACATTAGTCTGTAAGTAATCTCGAGTATTACACAATTCGAATATTAAAATTTTCAAAAATTCACAACTCGCGAAATAATTGGTGGATTTTCAAAAACTCTATTTAGTTTAATAAAACGATGATTTGCAAATCTAATTTAATTTTTACAGAATTTAGTTGACACGTTTTATATATTTTTTTAAATTTTTGCTCGAGTATTACACAATTTGAAAACTAAAATTTTCAAAAATTCACAACTCCCGAAATAATTGGCGGATTTTCAAAAACTCCATTTAATTTGATGGAAGGATGATTTGCAAATTTAATTTAATTTTTGTAGAACTTTGTCGACACGTTTTATATTTTTTTTTTAATTTTTGCTCGAGTATAACACAATTCGAAAACTAAAATTTTCGAAAATTCACAACTCGCGAAATAATTAGTGGATTTTTAAAAACTGCACTTAATTTGATAAAACAATGATTTGCAACTATAGTTTAATTTTTGTAGAATTTAGTAGACACGTTTTATATTTTTTTTTAATTTTTTGCTCGAGTATTGCCCAATTCGAAAACTAAAATTTTCAAAAATTCACAACTCAGGAAGTAATTGGTGGATTTTCAAAAACCGTACTCAATTTGATGAAACAATGATTTGCAAATCTAGTTTCATTTTTGTAGAATTTAGCCGTCACGTTTTATATTTTTTTTTTTAATTTTGCTCGAGTATTAAACAATTCAAAAACTAAAATTTTTAAAAATTCACAACTCGGGAAATGATTGGTGGATTTTCAAAAACTGCACTTAATTTGATAAAACAATGATTTTCAAATCTAGTTTAATTTTTGTAGAATTTAGTCCACACGTTTTATATTTTTTTTATATTTTTTTTTTCGAGTATTGCACAATTAAAAATCTAAAATTTTCAAAAATTCGATAGATTTTCAAAAACTGCACTTAATTTGATATAACGGTGATTTGCAAATGTATTTTAATTTTTGCAGAAAACACGTTTTATATTGTTTTTTTTTTGCTCGAGTATTACACAATTTGAAAATTAAAATTTTCAAAAATTCTTCCCAGACCAAAGTAACTGGCGAAACAGTGTTTTAAGAATTAATTAAAAATTCTTGCTGAGCTTGAAACTACAGGTAGTGCCATGGCTCCTTAGCTCTATATAACGAGCCGCCCCTGGTTTGTAATGTAATTTGAGTTGCATACTACATTAATCTGTAACTTAAATTGCATAACACAAGAAGTTGCAGTTTGTGTGGAACAATAAACTTTGACTATAAAGTAATAGAATTTAAAAACATAGTACAATTCTTCAAAATCAAAAGTTAAATTTTTGAAAATTCAAAATCTGCTAACTCCTGATGATTTTGATTTTAAAATGTTGCAACTTTGATATAAGTCAAAGATAAATTAAGAGTTGTTCGTGTTACAAATCTGTCAAACTGTCGAAGGCAAATGTTTTTAATTTTTTTCCAAAATTGCTATAATTTTTATAATAAATAATTAATATTTGAAATTGTTGAAAAATGTTGTTTCTCACAAAACCTAATAAGAATTGAGTTTCGTGGAAATTTAAAAAGTGTCACGATTTCCACTTTCTCTATACGAACTGAAATAATCAGTAACATACAATTAATGCACTTTTGGTCAAAAATACGATCAACGTCGGATCGTAAATTTGTAAACGCCGAGAGAGACGACCGAATTCCTGGATACTGCCGCGTCTGGCAGTGGCGTTGCATCGGGCAGGGCAAACGGCGTCGCGACGACCATTGTTCGTCGGTGCATAAATTGCGACACGCGTCACGGGACGCGAACGTTGAACGTTAAACGACTACCCATAAGAAAGATGGAATATTGCGCTGTGTGAATGTGACGTCTTAAAACGCCGAGTTATATATGGAAACCGTTACAGCTTCCACTCCCAATGTTTATTACGTGCCACTGCACTTTTATAACGTATCTAGTCTACATAATTAAAACGTTAAAAGTTATTTAAATAGAAAATTAAAAAAACTTCTATTTCAATAAAAAATACATAATTAAGGCAGGCACCTTTTTATGTGCCTATTAATTATTTGTATTATTGTTTACGTTAATAAAGATGTATTATATATTCATAAATAAAACGCTAAGAGTTATGTAAGTTAAATTAAATAAAACATTGTCGAATTTAACTTATGGTGGATTCGCCGGGAACTTAAAATTTACTGTTAGTTTTGTATTATATCCAGTATAACACGAGAAGGCGGTTATATAAATCTAAACAAAAATTTCTAATTTCGATGGATATAATTAAACTTTAACAGGTTTAGCGCCAACGCATTGTTTAGCACTAACCTTTCATCAAAGCCCTGGTTATAGCATCATCTATCTTCTGCAAGGCCAGAGATCGTAAAAAAATAATCACTTGCGGAATTAGCTCTTAATTAAAAAACTAAAATATAAGCACAAAAAATCGAAAATTTAGACAAATATCAAAAATTCGCGGTTAAAAAATGCAGACCAAAAATTCGAAAATTTCAACAAAAAAAAATCAAAAAGTTTAACCAAAATAAAGAATATTTCGGGCAAAAACTCTAAAATTTGGAACGAAGAAATGAGAAATACAGGTCAAATATCTACAATATAGACCAAAAAAATCAAAAATGCTGGTCTAATAATAAAAAATGCAAAAAAAATTGAAAAATCAAGGATTTGAAAATTTCAGCTCCTAAAATAACTCTTTAGCTCAAAATTAGTTGCCGACCAGAAACTCCAAAACGGTAGTCAAAAAGTAACCAAAAAGAAAAAAAAAATCGCCCATAAAAATAATAATTCAAGTTAGAAAATCTAAAATGAAGGGCTAGAAATCAGAAACTGAACTTGAAAAGTTGCGTATAAAAAGCAATCATTTTCTGCAAGACTAGAGATCGTAAAAAAATAATCACTTGCTGAATTAGCTCTTCATTAAAGTAAGAAAACTAAAATATAAGCACAAAAAATCGAAAATTTAGACAAATATCAAAAATTCGCGGTTAAAAAATGCAGACCAAAAATCCGAAAATTTCAACAAAAAAAAATCAAAAAGTTTAACTAAAATAAAGAATATTTCGGGCAAAAAACTCTAAAATTTGGAACAAAGAAATGAAAAATACAGGTCAAATATCTACAATATAGACCAAAAACAATAAAAAATGTTGGTCTAGTAATAAAAAATGCAAACCAAAAAAATTGAAAAATCAAGAAATATAAAATTAATTTCCAGACCTTTAACCAATATTGTATCCATCGCGACCCCAATATCCCACCAAAACACAAATTTCCTACCCAAACACTTCATCAATTCATTTCATCATTTCATACAACAGACTAGCGAATAACGGACGAGACAAGACTGACAGAGACGGGCAGAAAGGGTCGATAGCCATTGACAGTTCATCATAAGTGTAATATGTAAATATTAATGTAAAAAAAAAATTATGTTTGTCAATAAAGATGTTTCATATACAAAATTAATTTGAAAATTTCAGCTCCTAAAATGACTCTTTAGCTCAAAATTAGTTGCCGACCAGAAACTCGAAAACGGTAGTCAAAAAGTAACCAAAAAGTAAAAAAAAGTTCGCCCATAAAAAATAATCATTCAAGTTAGAAATCAGAAACTGTACTTAAAAATATCAGCAAAAAATAAAAAAGTTGCGTATAAAAAGCAATCATTCAGGTTAAAAAAAAACTAAAACATAGGATAAAAAATTAAAAATTTTGACCCTAAAAATCAAAATTGTGGACCAAAAATCCGAAAATTTTAACAAAAAAAATCGAAAATTTAGAAGAAAATTTATTTCTTTGGAAATTTGTAAAGACACATTATTCAAAATTAGTCTGTCAAAATTTCAACCAACCGTTGCCATAAATGTGGAATTCCCACGCAAATTTCTGAAAAAATGCCTTATTGGTCAACAAAATTTGCTTTTTGGTGCAACCATTTTCGTTGTGATAAAGTTGTGATTATTTTTTAAGAAATGTATAAAGGGACGTTATTAAAAATTGGTCTGTCAAAATTTCAACCATCTGTCGAAAGAAATGTGGAATCCTCAAGAGAATTTCTGAAAAATGCGCCTTATTGGTCAACAAAATTTGCTTTTTAGTGCAACCATTTTTGTTGTGGTAAACTTGTGATTATTTTTTGAAGAAATGTATAAAGGGATATTATTAAAAATTGGTCTGTCAAAATTTCAACCATCTGTCGAAAGAAATGTGGAATCCTCAAGAGAATTTCTAAAAAATGTGCCTTTTTGGTGATCAAAATTTGCCTTTTAGTGAAACCATTTTTGTTATGGTAAGTGAACTTGCGATGATTTTCTTTGAAAATTTGTGAAGACGCATTATTCAGAATTAGTCAGTCATAGTTTAAACCATCTAAAATAAATGTGCAATCCCTACGTGTTTTTTGAAAAATGCGCCTTTTTGGTCATCAAAATTTTCTATTTAGTGCAACCATTTTTGCTGTGGTAATCTTGCGATTGCTTTCTTTGGAAATTTGTGAAAACACATTATTCAGAAATTTTAACCATCTGTTGACATTAATGTGGAACTATCACGCGGTGTTACAGGTGTTATTTAACATTTAAAAAGTTTTTTTAAGAATCAGTTAATAGTATATTGTACAATGAGCATATAATGATTAATAGTCATTATTTGCGAGTTGTACACTATACTTTGTTCACGAAAATTAAAATCAAAATCAAAATTTAAAAAAAAACAAAAACAAAATAAAAATCAAAATCGAAATTAAAGTTGTGATTACAATTACAATTGAAAAAAAATAAAATCAGTATTAAACAAGGTAAACAAAATATTATCATAAATCACGTTCTGTGAAATAAAGCGCGAATTAACGTGTTTAATAACCATATTAAACATGCAAATGTGTGTGCGTGTTTAATAAGCATATTAAATACGCAAATGCGTGTCTAAGAAATTGAGTGTTAAATGTACCCCATTAATTCTGCCCATAGAAGTAAATAATGCGCACATTATAACATTTTCGTGAACAAAAATTCTTGCTAAGCTTGAGTCTACAGGTAGTGCTATGGCTCCGTGGCTCCATATAACGAGCCGCCCCTGAGTTAAATTAGACGCAATCATATGTCGTCCAAGGCGAGAAAACTCAGTCTTCGGTGCAAAGATCCATTGATCAAACTATATCAGTTACTTGTGTTGTTAAAAAATATAAAAATAAATTATAACGCAATAATAAAATGGTTATGTGTATCAGTTGCTTGTGTTGTTTAAAAATATAAAAACTTTAATATAACTCCTGCAATTTTTCGGAGAATAAATATACATGAACCACAAACATTCCCATTTTTTCACCACTGCAAAGTTTATAATATTTACATACAAACTGTTGATTCATTTATCAACTGCCATTTTTTTTCCTATTGTATTTTATGATGTATCGTCGGGGTTGAAGAGTGGATGTGTATAAATATTAAATAGGGATGCAGACACGGGCAATTATTCAGCCGCTGGGAGGGACGTTTTGACAGGACAATGTTCGCTGGATGAAGTGTCACGTATTTTACAGCCACTTTCCTGCCGGTCGCAGGATATAAATCAACCCTCTTCTGCCTCCCGTTCCTTCAGAACCGAACCCTCGTTTCTCTATTCGTTACAGGACGACCTTAACACTATTCAATTTCCAGCAAAATTATTTAGCCGAGTTACTCATAATTCACGGGGAAACTTTCCTGCAACACCTCAATTTCTCCAGCTGGCGCAATCGCGATATAAAAGTTCGGTTTTCTTTAATTAAATAACGAACGAAACAAGGGGGGCGGGCGTGTAATAAGCTCGGCTGCAGCATAATCCACAAATCACCTGCAGCAACACTAGACTTTATCACCAGAAAGCTCGTTTGCTCTGTATAATTTATCGTTACAGCTGTAAACCGCCTGCAAATTCTTATTTCTGTGTCCGGGGCTGAATGTTAAACCGGAACGGAACGTGAGAGCGCAAGGGGGGAGTGGGCTGTTCCGCAAGGATCGTTATTAGGTGCTATTAATTCCCGGCCACGTTGGAACATAATAAAAAGGCGCCGCCGCCACTGCTTTCGTACCACGGCCGCCGCTCTCGTTTTCTTTTTTTTTACTTCTTTTATTAATATCGGATCGTGGTAGTTTCGGTTCATGCATGCTAACTAGCAGGGGCGGCGATAAATTTTAATATAAAAGTTTCCCATTGAAATAGCGGGACGTGGCGCAACGGCCCAACACGTACCCTCGGTTATTACTCTTTGATAACAAGGGAACAGATGGAAGGGGCGTTGATGTTTTAACATTCACCACCCCTTAAAATCACTTCGGTTTTTTTTTTACATCTACATCTCTTAAATGTAAATAATGATTAGACATATCTGAATGTCTTGTTTAACTTTAACTTTGATTTCAGCCATTTATGTATTCATTTATTTAAAGATGCTAATTGAACAAAAAAAAAATAAATGTCCACTTGCAGAATTTACTCCTGCACTGTTGTCCGCACATACATACTAACTTGACTCGTTTTCTTGGGCCAGATAGTCACAAATCTATATGGGGCAGTCGATACCAACCTGGTGCACTAAAAAAAATTTGGCGAGAAAACACATGAAATATGTTCCATCAAGACTCCTGAGTATTTCAGTTTTTTTTTAGATTTTTTGGAGCCATATTGACGGAGCTGTGGCTCCTAAAAGACACGTAGAAATCAAAATTTTGCAAAAATTGCATTTTTTGCACTCGTGATTCTGTTAAAACGATATACAGAATCAAAAAAAATTATAGAGACATTTTCTTAATGAAATTTTTCTTGGGCCAGATAGTCACAAATCTATATGCGGCAGTCCATACCAACCTGGTGCACTAAAAAAAAATTTGGCGAGAAAACACATCAAATATGTTCCATCAAGACTCCCGAGTGTTTCAGAATTTTTTCAGATTTTTTGGAGCCATATTGACGGAGCTGTGGCTCCTAAAAGACACGTAGAAATCAAAATTTTGCAAAAATTGCATTTTTTGCACTCGTGATTCTGTTAAAACGAAACACAGAATCAACAAATTTATAGAGACATTTTCTTAATGAAAATTTTCTTGGGCCAGATAGTCATAAATCTATATGGGGCAGTCCATATCAACCTGGTGCACTAAAAAAAAATTTGGCGAGAAAACACATGAAATATGTTCCATCAAGACTCCTGAGTATTTCAGAATTTTTTCAGATTTTTTGGAGCCGTATTGACGGAGCTGTGGCTCCTAAAAGACACATAGAAATAAAATTTTGCAAAAATTGCATTTTTTGCACTCGTGATTCTGTTAAAACGATACACAGAATCAAAAAATTTATAGAGACATTTTCTTGATGAAATTTTACGAGCTTTCAGTTGATGTAGTGCATTTCCCCTATTCGCCCTTATTTTGCCCATTTTGGCAAAAACAGCTCTCTTAGGGCGGGGGACACTTTTTATCGTTCTAAAAGTGTGATTAGTCGATTCCTCGTCAAAAATTACATAAAGGACCCAAATTTCAGAATGGGCCGACCATTTTAAGGGGCGTTACAGAGATATTCTCAAAAAAGCATTGTTTCCTCAAAAAAAAAAATTCTCAAAATTATTGCCCTTTTGAATTAATTATTACCATTTTACCGTTCTAGCTGCGATCATGCATCCAGATAAGAAAAATATACTTTTGTTAATTTCTCAAACATAGCTGCTGCACAGAATATGTGTCTTTAAATCTCGTAATTCTTCATAAATAAAATGAAAACCGAAAAAAATCAAATGAAAATAATGATACAGCACTCAATACACAATATAAGTATTTTTTTATATTATACAATTTTGTACAGAAAATTTCCCCAAAATATTTTTTGGCCGAGTGTGTACAGAGGTATTGCGCAAGAATTTTATACTAATTATATGATATAAAAAATTACTTATCCTGTGTTAAATGCTGTGGAATTATTTATATTTGATTATTTTCTAGTTTTCATATTTGGCAAAAAAATCCAAATTTGGAATGAACAAACCGTTTTAAGGGACTGTACAGAGAGATTAATGAATACATTTTTACATTTGCTCTTTTGAATTGCTAGATGCAAGGAACACAGTTATTACAGATCCGTACCCAATAAAAGTAGATAACGAATAATAATAATAAATACAGTTTATTGAAACTCATAAGAGCTATAAATGGCCATTGACGTAGATAACGATATTTTTTGTTTACGACAAAATTCCCTTTAGCTTTAATAATTTTTCTATTATGTTTCTCAGTTTTATTGATTTTTAGTACAAATATGTCAACATAATTTCAATTTGAAAAAATGGTGATGTGACCATCATGTTACTTTCTCCGACTTTATATTTACGTTTTCATGGGTTTATTTTCAATTGAAATCATATTTTAAATGTACATCGAGCGTTGCGTAAACTCGGATGAAACTGACGTTTAAAACGTCAAAATCATGAAAGATGTAAAAATTATACTTCAAATTCAAAAACTCGGTTTACTCAAGAACTAACGAGATTTCGAAAAAAACTTATTCTTTAGAAGTTGTTCATTTTGGCATTCTGTGCAATTATTATTGACATAATTTTTCTGTAACTATTATCGTTTTATAATTATAAACCAAAAATTAAAAAAATAATAATAATTTTTTTTCTCGAATAAAAATTTGTCATTTTTAGCAGTTAAAAATAGTCGCTTTCTATCACTTGGAAATTGCATTTTTCGGCACTCCAAAATTGTCATTTTTAGCACTTAAAATGGTCCTTTTTGACAGTCAAAAATTGTCAATTTTTGGCGTTGGAAATTGTTATTTTTAGCAGTTAAAAATGTCTTCTTTTGGCAATTGAAATGGTAATTTTGGATTGTTAAAAATTATTATTTATAACAGTAAAAATTATTATTATTTTTTGACAGTTAAATATTGTCATTTTGCGTAGTACAAACTTTTCTATCTTGACAGTTAAAAAATGTCGGTTTTGGAAGTTGAAAAGTGTTATTTTTGACAGTTAAAATGGTCATTTTTGACACATTAAAATTGTTTTTTTTTGCAGTCAATAGTTATAACTTTTGTTAATTAAAAATGACAATTTTTGAGTAGCAAAAACTTTTCTATTTTGATTGTTAAAAATTTCGGTTTTAGCAGTTGAAAAGTGCAGTTAAAATGGCCATTTTTTGACACTTCAAAACTGTCTTTTTTTTGGCAATTGAAAATCGTCATTTTTTGCACTTAAAAATGATCATTTTGAGCAGTCGACAATTGTCATTTTTCGCAGTTAAAAATAGTCGTTTTCTGTCACTTGGAAACTGTACTTTTTGGCACTCCAAAACCGTCATTTTTAGCACTTGAAAACGGTCCTTTTTGACAGTCAAAAATTGTCAATTTTTGGCGTTGGGAATTGTTATTTTTAGCAGTTAAAAATATCTTCTTTTGGCAATTAAAATGGTAATTTCGGATAGTTGATAATTATTATTTATAACAGTAAAAATCATCATTTTTTGACAGTTGAATATTGTCATTTTGGGTAGTGAAAACTTTTCTATATTGACGGTTTTGGCAGTTGAAAAATGTTATTTTTAACAGTTAAAATGGTCATTTTGACACATTGAAATTGTCTTTTTGGATAGCTGAAAATTGTCATTTTTGACACTTGAAAATGAACATTTTTAGCAGTTAAAAACGGTCGTTTTTTGTTACCTGGAAATTGTTTCTTTTGACACTCGAAAATTGTCATTTTTAGAACTTGAAAATGGTTCTTTTGGCAGTCGAAAATTGTCATTTTTATCAGTTGAAAATGATCATGTTTGACACTTAAAAATGATCATTTTTAACAGTTACAAATGGTGGTTATTTTGACCAATTTTTAAGTAGAAAAAACTTTTATATCTTGACAGTTAAAAAAATCGGTTTTAGCAGTTGAAAAGTGCAGTTAAAATTATCATTTTTGACACTTGTCACACATTGTTTTTTTGGCAGTTGAAATTGCCATTTTTTACACTTAAAAATTATCATTTGTAGCAGCTGACAATTGTCATTTTTAGCAGTTAAAAATAGTCGTTTTCTGTCACTTGAACATTGCATTTTTTTGGCACTCCAAAATTTTGCCAAAAGCTTTTCAGTTCTTCAGATTATCAAATAAGATGGATGTTCAAAGTTTCATATCAATTGCTCTATTAGTTTTTGAGATACAGCGCACACAGACAGACAGACACACACACACACACACAGACACACACACAGACACAATTTTTTTTTTTTCCAAAAATTGTTGAAATGGTATCTAGGGACCCCAAAACGGATATTTCCGTAAAAAAAAATTTTGAAATAAAAATCACGATCACAATACTTTCTCGTACTTCGTAACGGAGAAAGTAAAAATTACGCATATATCAATCAACTTATATTGATTACAGAAATTCGGTGTACTAAACTACAGAAAAATGAATTATATATTAAGAATATTTATAATTTAGATGAATTCAAAAAATATCGAACACAGCAAAATATCGATTCTTCACTCTGTTCTCATTTTGAAAACGGTTATTCAGCTTCTTCATATTTTTTAAATAATCTGTAACTGGAGAAAATTCAAAAATGATATCCTTGAATCTCCCACTATTTTTGAATCAGTCATGGAGTTGTAGTGGTGTTAAAATTTGTTTTTTTTCTGGCGGAAGTTGCAGACTAGCAGAGGCAGCAGCTCGTTTGGCAGTGCCACCAATTCCACTACATGCAAGAATGCTAAAATGGTAATATTTAATTCAAAAAGACAATAATTTTGAGAAAAATGTTTTTTGAGGAAACAGTGCTTTTTAAGAATATCTCTGTAACGCCCCTTAAAATGGTTTGTCCATTCTGAAATTTGGGTATTTTATGTAATTTTTGATGAGAAATCGATTAATCACACTTTCAGAACGATAAAAAATGTCCCTGCCCTAGGAGAGCTATTTTTTTCCTTTAAAGGGCAAAATAAGGGTTGCAAAGGGCGAATAAGGGAAAATGCACTACATCAACTGAAAGTTCGTGAAATTTCATTTAAAAAATGGCTCTATCAATTGTTTGATACTGTGTATCGTTTTAACAGAATCACGAGTGCAAAAATGCAATTTTTGAAAAATTTTGATTTTTACGTGTCTTTTAGGGCTCCAAAAAATCTGAAAAAATTCTGAAATACTCAGGAGTCTTAATAGAACATATTTCATGTGTTTTCTTGCCAATTTTTTTTTTAGTGCACCAGGTTGGTATGGACTGCCCCATATGCTTTTATATGCTAACTTGTAAAATTACTCAAGTTTTGGACAAAAAGTATTTCAAAAATTCATAACTTTGCTCCAAATCATCGAAACCACTCGAATTTTTAAGGCATTTGAAGGAAATTGATTAAATTTTTCTGCCATTGTGGTGAAATTTCCCGCCGATTTTTTTTGCGCACGGTACAGCTTGTCAAAGTTAGACAATTTTTTACACAAAAAAACTTTTTTTTTCCATCGCGTTGTTACGGAAGGTGGGTTGGACTTGGGGTCAAAATCAACTACACATTCTTAAAGATAAAACTTGAATCTTTCCCAAACCGAAAGATTCATCGATTTTCGACCAAATTGAACCAAGTTACGACGGTTTGAAAAATCGAGTTTTTGCGCTTTATTTTTGACGCCGAGTGTATCAATAATTTTTAAATTCATGTGTTTAAAAAAAAAGATTAATGAATTGAAATGCGCATGTTTTGAATAAATCGGAGACTTCGAATTCACAGGCGACAGCGATTAATTTCTTTTTGAAACACACGGTATTATGTATAATGGTAAGTGATAGCCTTATCGATAAAATAATTAAAAGACGATAAAACTCGGAGGTTTAACTTTAATTATTTAAAATAATTAGTGAGGAAGATTATCCTGCGGATATTTCACTTTCCATCTTCCACCCTTCCGTTCGTCCTTCCGGCTAATTTATTAATGAAAGAACTAATTGAATTACCTCCGGACGATTCCGTCCGGTTCCGGACTCTTTGTGATTAAAATTCCCCGTTCGGAATCAATTAGGCTCATTATTTTCTTTTTATCATTGAATTTGTGTAATGCATTATTTGCACATTTTTAGAGCCTATATACAGGGTGCCCGGATTTCGTAGGGACAACATGGGCAACTTCTGCATTTAAAGAGATAGAGAGATGGTCAAATTAGCAAAAAGGTGCAGATTCAAGGGCTCGTTGAGAATTCACCCCCAAATCCCACTTGTCATGGCTCACTTGTTCAAAATAGGAATTAAAACAAAATCTCCCAATTTCTTCAATTTCAGATTTACTTTTAATTTTTATTGTGGAGGGTATGACAAGTGGGATTTGGGGATGGATTCTCAATGAACCCTCGAACCTGCACCTTTTTGCTAATTTGACCATCTCTCCATCTCTTTAAATACAGAAGTTGCCCGTGTTGCCCCTACGAAATCCGGGCACCCTGTAGATTAACATTCAACAAATATTTCTCGTGATGGCTCGCGGGGGGACTCATAGTACGGCCGAGGTAGTAGAGGTGGCAATAGCTACCTCCGCTACCTCAGCCGTCCCATGAGTAGTAATATAGGACATATTACTACCTCTGCTACCTCAGCCGTACGTACCATGAGCCATCCTATATTACCACCTCTGCTACCTCAGACGTACCATGAATCACCCCTACCTCAGCCGTCCCATGAGCCGTCCTATATTACTACCTCTGCTACCTCAGCCGTACGTACCATGAGCCATCCTATATTACCACCTCTGCTACCTCAGCCGTGCCATGAATCACCCCGATTATTTTTTTAACCAGGCTTCAACATGCAATTGTTTTGTTTTCTTTTTTTTTGTACATTTACACAATTCCCAAATTACTGATACACATTTGCGTCCGAATGGTCTCGTATATATATTCGTCCAGTGTTCGTCGGTGAAATATTGCAGGCCGCAAATATCTGTATTGCGACAGGAAGCGAGGATATTTCCTGGCAGTCGGTAATTCGCGATCCGGCCAAATGGTCCAAACTGGGACCGACTCGGCGGTCCGGCAACAATGCCCCCTTCCGCGCTTCCCATCCCATCCCACGGACCCATACACACATGAAAAGATATTTACACGAATTTACTAGACTCGCACACTATTCGCGCCATCAGAAATGGAAATTTAATTGGGTCCGATCCATTTCCGCAAACTCGCATCAAATCAGCATATTTCAATACGAGCGTGTTTGTATACGGTGCCATTGAAATGTTTCTATAACTCCGATAAATGTACGTACAGTTTGTGCCGACTTTAGTGCTTAAGCAAAATTGTGCAAAATTGTTGTTTAAATTGTCTTACAAATAACTATTTGCAAGGGTAATCATTTTTTGAAAACTGGTGCATGGTATTAACAAAAAATGAAAAACAGAAAGGCACCAATGTTGTAATTTCCGCTTTCGCCGTAACTAAGTTGGTTTAATATGTAGAAATCAATGATTAAAATAAAGAAATATTGGATTTCTCTTTGCTTTCGTAAATTGGTTAATTCATAAGAACTCAGGACAATAACAAAGTTGGATTACATCTTTGAGTAAAAAATGTTTTTTTCGAAAATTCGTTGTGTTGAATTAAATTTTTAAACTTCTAAGAGCGTTAAGCAATTTTGATTACTACAACTTGAACATTTTTGCAACAAAAATTTAAGACCAATTTTTATAATTTTTCACCAACACCAACCTATAAAGTGCCAAAACTTATAAACTTGAAAAAAGTTGATTCAAATCAATCTAAATTTATTTTATACTACATATGATGTCGGAAATACAGGAAGTGAGTTTTATAATCATTTTTCAATTTTACGTTAAATCAGTTTTCTCTAAAGTAACATTTGGACTACGCACCTTATTCATCTTTAAAATCCCATTGGTTGATTGGATTCTCTGCCTCATTTTTTAAATATAGACGCGTCAGCGAGGATTGCTTCGTTAACGTTCGGTGATGATTTAAATTCCAAAATATAGCGAATTCAGTGTGTTTAAAAAATATATAAAGAAATATACATATCGTTCAAAAAAAGTTGCCAAAATCCGTTGTTTTTCGAGTTCAAGTCAACAAAATCGAGTTTTTGGTATTGAAAAATTCCGAATCTTCTGAACGCTTTATTTAATTTTGCTGATATCGTTTAATTACAAACATGTCGTGACTGAATGGCATACGCCTAAGTAAAAAAAAAAAATTTGCTGATTTAAATGCTAAAATGTAGAAAAATTTTCAAATCACTGAACGCAATTTTGGTCTTCTTCAGTTTTAGACTTTAAGTGTTGCCATTTTGTTTTTATCAGTAACATGTTAAATATTTTTACGGGATACTAAAGGCATGTTCATCATTGATAGATTTTGAAATTTTGAAGGCCATTCCAGCAGATATTAATTTTTTAGAATTTTTCAAATTATTCAACGCTAGTCAAAAGTGGAATATTTTGAAAGTTAAAAAAACGGATATTTTAAAAGTCAAAAGTAACATTATGTGTTTTTATAATGGCATATTTAAAAAATAAAATGGCATTGTTTAACTGCCATATTTTTAAATAGTCAAAACTGCCATATTTACCAGTCAAATTTCTATTTATGTAGAAGTGAAATATTTTAAAAGTTAAAAAACGGATATTTTAAAAGTCAAAAGTAACATTTTGTGTGGTTAAATTGGCATATTTAAAAAAATGAAATGGCATTGTTTAACGTCAAAAATGGCATAAACTAACAGTCAAAAGTGGAATATTTTAAAAATTAAAAAAACGGTTATTTTAAAAGTCAAAAGTAATATTTTGTGTAGTTATAATGACATATTTAAAAAAATTCAACTGGCATTGTTTAACTGTCAAAAATAGCATACACTAACAGTCAAAAGTGGAATCTTTTAAAAATTAAAAAACGGTTATTTTAGTTAAAAGTGACATTTTGTATAGTTATAATGACATATTGAAAAAAAGTAAAATGGCATATTTTAACTGTCAAAAAAGGCATAGTTTAACAGTCAAAAGTGGAATATTTTAAAAGTTAAAAAACGGGTATTTTAAAAGTCAAAAGTAACATTTTGTGTAGTTATAATGACATTTAAAAAAAATCAACTGGCATTGTTTAACTGTCAAAAATAGCAACAGTCAAAAGTGGAATATTTTAAAATTAAAAAAACGGTTATTTTAAAAGTCAAAAGTGACATTTTGTATAGTTATAATGACAAATTGAAAAAAAAAATAAAATGGCATATTTTAACTGTCAAAAATGGCATAGTTTAACAGTCAAAAGTGGCTTATTTTAAAAATTAAAAAACGGTTATTTTAAAAGTCAAAAGTGACATTTTGTATAGTTATAATGACATATTGAAAAAAAGTAAAATGGTATATTTTAACTGTCAAAAATGTCATAGTTTAACAGTCAAAAGTGGAATATTTTAAAAGTTAAAAAAACCGGTATTTTAAAAGTCAAAAGTAACATTATGTGTTTTTATAATGGCATATTTAAAAAATCAAATGGCATTGTTTAACTGCCATATTTTTAAATAGTCAATACTGCCATATTTACCAGTCAAATTTCTATACATTTCTATTTATGTAGAAGTGGAATATTTTAAAAGTTAAAAAATGGATATTTTAAAAGTCAAAAGTAACATTTTGTGTAGTTATAATGGCATATTTGAAAAAATCAAATGGCATTGTTTAACGTCAAAAATGGCATAGTTTAACAGTCAAAAGTGGAATATTTAAAAATTTAAGAAACGGATATTTTAAAAATCAAAAGTAATATTTTGTATAGTTACAATGACATATTGAAAAAGGTAAAATGGCATATTTTAACTCTCAAAAATGGCATATCTTAACTGTCAATAACGGCATAGTTTAACAGTCAAAAGTGGGATGTTTTAAAAGTTAAAAAACGGTTATTTTAAAAGTCAAAAGTGACATTTTGTATAGTTATAATGACAAATTGAAAAAAAATGAAATGGCATATTTTAACTGTCAAAAATTACATAGTTTAAGAGTCACAAGTGGCATATTTTAAAAGTTAAAAAACGGTTGTTTTAAAAGTCAAAAGTGACATTTTGTATAGGTCTAATGGCATATTTAAAAAAATTAAAATGGCATATTTTAATTGTCAATAATGGCATAGATAAACAGTCAAAAGTGGTATATTTTTAAAGTTAAGAAATGGTTATTTTAAAATTCAAAGATGACACGTTGTATAGTTATAATGACAAATTGAAAAAAATTAAAATGGCATATTTTAACTGTCAATAATGGCATAGTTTAACAGTCAAAAGTGGCATATTTTAAAAGTTAAGAAACGGTTATTTTAAAAGTCAAAAATGATATTTTGTATAGTGATAATGATATATTAAAAAAAATAAAATGCCATATTTTAACTGTCAAAAATGGCATAGTTTAACAGTCAAAAGTGGCATATTTTAAAAGTTAAAAACGGTTGTTTTAAAAGTCATAAGTGACATTTTGTATAGTTATAATGACATATTGAAAAAAAAATTAAAATGGCATATTTTAACTGTCAAAAATGGCATAGTTTAACAGTCAAAAGTGGCATATTTTAAAAGTTAAAAAACGGTTATTTTGAAAGTCAAAAGTGACATTTTGTATAGTTATAATGACATATTGAAAAAAAAATTAAATGGCATATTTTAACTGTTAAAAATGGCATAGGTTAACAGTCAAAAGTGGAATATTTTAAAAGTTAAGAAACGGGCATTTTAAAAGTCAAAAGTGACATTTATATAGTTATAATGACAAATTGAAAAAAAATGAAATAGCATATTTTAACTGTCAAAAATGGCATAGTTTAACAGTCAAAAGTGGCATATTTTAAAAGTTAAAAAACGGTTGTTTTAAAAGTCAAAAGTGACATTTTGTATAGGTCTAATGGCATATTTAAAAAATTAAAATGGCAAATTTTAATTGTCAATAATGGCATTGTTTAACAGTCAAAAGTGGCATATTTTAAAAGTTAAAAAATGTTTATTTTGAAAGTCAAAAGTGACATTTTGTATAGTTATAATGACATATTGAAAAAAAATAATTAAATGGTATATTTTAACTGGCAAAAATGGCATAGTTTAACAGTCAAAAGTGGAATATTTTAAAAGTTAAGAAACGGGCATTTTAAAAGTCAAAAGTGACATTTTGTATAGTTATAATGACATAGTTTAATATTCAAAAGTGGAATATTTTAATAGTTAACCTGTTAAAAATTGAAACTGTCAACGACAAAGTCGAAATGAGCACTTTTTTAAAGGCAAACATTTCTTATTATAACCGTAAGAAATGACCAATTTTGGTAGTTAAAAATGCCATATTTTTAAATAGTAAAAACTGCCATATTTACCAGTCACATTTCTATGCATTTCTAGTTTTGTATGTGAACTTATTAATTCATTTTTATGTAAATGTATTTTTCTAAAAAAGAAGAATCCGTGAATCAATTCAAATTCAAATAAGGCATGTGGTAACAGTCACAAATAGCATATTTAACCAGTCAAAACTGTCATAATTTAACTGCCTAAACAGGTATATTTTACCCGTCAAATATGGCATATTTTACCAGTTAAAACTGGCATAATTTAACAGTCAAAAGTCGCATATTTTGAAAGTTAAAAAAGGATAATTTAGCCGTGGTAGTAAAAAGTGCCATATTTTGAAATAGTCAAAACTGGAATATTTACTAGTCAAATGAATGTGTTAACAATCAAAATTAGCATTTTAAACTGTCAAAACAGATATACTTTACCTGTCAAATATGGCATATTTTATAAATCAAAATTTGTATAGCTACAATGGCATATTTTACCAGTCAAAAATAACATATTTTAACAGTCAAAAATGGCATTTTTTGGCCTGAGATGCACGTCCATATGGCCAACTCTAGGCTATTTGCAAAAGGACAGGGTAAAAGCATATTTGTATAGCTAAATTGCCATATTTTGCCAGTCAAAAATAGCATATTTTACCAGTCAAAACTGGCATAGTTTAATAGTCAAAAGTGGCATATTCTACAGGTTAAAAGTGGCAGATTTTAAAAGTTGAAAAGAACTTTTCACCTGTTAAGAATGACATACTTTAACAGTAAGAAATGGCATATTTTACATGTTAAAACCAGTCACCAGTCCACATTGTCAGTGTCAAAGTCAAACAATTGCATAATTTACGATTTAAAAATGGTGATGAATGATATTTACGTAGTTAAAAAGAGAAAAAATGAAGTTTGACCTACATGAATAGAACATTTGTTCGTAAACAAAAAATATAGGCATAAAAAAATTATTCCTATTTAAACAGTAGAAGATTGTTCGATTAAACAAATAATGATTATTAAATTGTCAAATGATTTGATTAATCAAATAACGAAACGATCGATTAATCGACTATTTTTTTAGCGACAATTAAACAGCCGATTAATCGATTATTTATCGATTAATCGATTACTTTGCACAGCCATAGTTACACCAGCAAGATATTTTTTTTCAATCCTTACAAATTTTAATTCCTTGCAGAATATTGGTATTTGGAATAGTAAATATGACGCAATTTCGTCTGTTCCCTTTAAATTTATAACCATTACACACAAGCCGTATGGTTTGTGTTAATTGGGATAATCATACACGAAAACAGATTTAATTGTTTTCCTTCCACACGGCTGTCCCGGACTCCATTGACGCCGTGTTGTTCTTGGCATTTAGTGCAAATTAATTATTAAACGCGCTAAACTCGCTTCAGCGATGCAGCCAATAATTAATGATGAATAGTTGCTACACATTGCACACGAACACGCGAAGTGTGGTAGCCACAATGTTTGTCCAGTTTGAAACTGCGGTCAAGCAATGATTCGAACTACTTACAAATTTATAATTGTGATACAGGTAATGGTGCATTTAGATATGTATCGCAACTGGAAAAACTTTTGCGCCCTTAATTCCGCTTATAATGATAATTGGATTAAACCTCCATCCCCCCATCCCTGAAAGTCCTCATTTAATTACAAGAAAAAAAAGTGTAGCCCGGCGTTCTCGGCGATTACTACGATATTCCCCGACATTAATTCAAAGCGTTTTAACGGACCACGGAACAACAAAAAGCCAGGCGGAGGCGATTACGCGAAATTGCGCTTTGTCCGCGGCGGCGGCATTTAATATGCAACCAATAACACCCCCGGTATGAATTTTCGCAATCGCGTCAAGAGCGCGCGCACGCATTTTTCACTTCGCGAGTGACAGTTTTCCAGAGCTGCCAACTGTTTTAAAAACATTTGAATAACGGACGGGCACGCTACGATAATAAATTAGAATCGCGCGGATTATGTTAGATCCTACATCCCGGATTAGATACTAATCCCGACGTTTATTTTATTACGGAAAACAATGTGGTTTTTTTTTTACATTAATTCCTTGCATTCAGGCTGTTTCGTAGAATTATTGAATTATTAAAGCGAAGTTCCATTCTTAAACGTTAATTGGTGGAGACGGGAAGGACGTTAATTGTAGGATAATCAAATCCGTTCTAGTTAATTCCTGCCGCCGCAAATATTAAATTATGTCCGCGATTAGGCGTTCAAGGCGTTGCCGCCCCCGCCGGGTCGAGTCAGGTGGCTGTAATTAAACCACGGCGCCCCCTCGACAATCGCGCAAGAGTTGTAGTAAGACAACTTCTGTGATATTAAACGTGGCGTTGCTCGCTTTTCATTAACTGCGTTTCTTGTAATTTCTTCGTATAAGTTAGAATTTTAAAAGCCATTTGAACGCTGGCGGTTATGCAGATGCACCCTCTTATCATCACAAAATGGCAACACTTAAAATCTAAAACTGAAGAAAACAAAAATTGCGTACAATGATTTGAAAAATTGTAAAAAATTAACATCTGCTGTAATTACCTTCAAAATTTCAAAATCTATCAATAATGAACCTGCCTTTAGTATCCCGTTAATATATTTAACAAGTTACTGCTAAAAACAAAATGGCAACACTTAAAGTCTAAAACTGAAGAAGACAAAAAGTGCGTTCAATGATTTGAAAAATTGTAAAAAATTAACATCTGCTGTAATTACCTTCAAAATTTCAAAATCTATCAAGAATGAACCTGCCTTTGGTATCCCGTTAATATATTTAACAAGTTACTGCTAAAAACAAAATGGCAACACTTAAAGTCTAAAACTGAAGAAGACAAAAAGTGCGTTCAATGATTTGAAAAATTGTAAAAAATTAACAACTGCTGGAATTACCCTCAAAATTTCAAAATCTATCAAGAATGAACCTGCCTTTAGTATCCCGTTAATATATTTAACAAGTTACTGCTAAAAACAAAATGGCAACACTTAAAGTCTAAAACTGAAGAAGACCAAAATTGCGTTCAATGATTTGAAAAATTGTAAAAAATTAACATCTGCTGGAATTACCCTCAAAATTTCAAAATCTATCAATAATGAACCAGCCTTTAGTATCCCGTTAATATATTTAACAAGTTACTGCTAAAAACGAAATGGCAACACTTAAAGTCTAAAACTGAAGAAGACAAAAAGTGCGTTCAATGATTTGAAAAATTGTAAAAAATTAAGATCTGCTAGAATTACCTTCAAAATTTCAAAATATATCAATAATGAACATGCCTTTAGTATCCCGTAGAAAAATTTAACATGTTACTGCTAAAAACAAAATGGCAACACTCAAAGTCTAAAACTGAAGAAGACAAAAATTGCGTTCAATGATTTGAAAAATTGTAAAAAATTAACATCTGCTGGAATTACCTTCAAAATTTCAAAATCTATCAATAATGAACATGCCTTTAGTATCCCGTAGAAAAATTGAACATGTTACTGATAAAAACAAAATGGCAACACTTAAAATAACCGTTTTTTAACTTTTAAAATATGCCACTTTTAACTGTTAAACTATGGCATTTTTTGACAGTGTTGGTGTTGGTGTTTACATTGGCAAAAAATTATATAAACGACAAAAACAATAGGATAGCTTGGTGTTTAGTGTTGGTGTTGGTGTTGGTGTTGGTGTTGGTGTTGGTGTTGGTGTTGGTGTTGGTGTTGGTGTTGGTGTTGGTGTTGGTGTTGGTGTTGGTGTTGGTGTTGGTGTTGGTGTTGGTGTTGGTGTTGGTGTTGGTGTTGGTGTTGGTGTTGGTGTTGGTGTTGGTGTTGGTGTTGGTGTTGGTGTTGGTGTTGGTGTTGGTGTTGGTGTTGGTGTTGGTGTTGGTGTTGGTGTTGGTGTTGGTGTTGGTGTTGGTGTTGGTGTTGGTGTTGGTGTTGATGTTTTGGAGTTGATGTTAACTCTGTATTCCGACTAGTTCCTGCTTTTACGACATTTTCTACCAATTAAATACAGAAAGGAAATAATATTCTTATATACTATTAAAAATGAGAATTCGAGTAATAACGGCGGATAATTCCAGATATCGTTAACGGTGTATTTTCTCAGTTTATGTGCTTTGTTTACTTCTGGAACCTTTTCTTAGATTTAAATTTCGACCTTTATTACCTGAACGCAACATCATAAAACCATCCTGTTTTGAAATTCATCACGTGTTAAATGCGAACCGAACAGAAGAAATATAATGTGAAATTGTGCAAGTCGGTCTGGTAACCGGTCAATTTATCCCCTGTTAAAATGTATAGAACTCGAGTGGAGGAGCAAAGGAGAACTATTAAAATGTTGATGCCACTCAAGGTGGATCGATCAACTTCCAGACTCCTGCAATTTATTTTATATAGATCGAAAGGAGCTCAGTTATCCGGAGCGTGGAGCGCTCGTTAAAAACATAAAATAGAGTGAAGAACTGCACTCGACTCGAATTCAATAATAATAATAAAAAAACTTTCGACAACACAGACAAGAAATAAATACAATGGAAGTAACGAGCCCAATTTTTAATTAAATCGTGTTTACGAACCGGGCGGAATCGAACGAATCAATCGATTGTTTTAATAATTAATTCGCCGGAAAGGGGGAGAGATCGGAAGGGTGAAATATGGAAAGTGAAATATTCACAACAGGATGGTTTTATTTTTTAACGTAGGTATATGAAAATGCAAGATCGGAGAAGGTGGAATATTCTAATTGGTGTTAATAATTTAAATATTTGGTAACAGTTAAAGATTAAAAAAAAATAAAAAATTAAAAAATTGAAAAATTAAAAAATTGAAAATTAAAAAATTAAAAAATTACAAAATTACAAAATTAATAAATTAAAAAATTAAAAAATTAAAAAATTATTAAATTAAAAAATTAAAAATAAAAAAACTAGAAAATAAAAAAAATTAAAAATTACAAAATTAAAAAATCAAAAAATTTTAAAAATTTAAAAACTCAAAGTCTAAAATTCTGTTCGGTTCCCGAGTCAGAATCCTCCAATTTACAGAATGAAACTTGTGCGATTCTCAGATTATTTTCAACAATTAACAAACTATCATCCTCAAATTATATCGTGGGTAACTTTATAACCAACTCAAATTAATTCCTGTGAAATATTTTACAGCCATCACAAGTACCCTCTGGTATTTTACATACACCCTATACACAACAGTGTCGGATTTCTGAAAACACTTTACACCCCCTTTGCAGCGCGTTCCGAAGAGGCCTCTCTCCTCTCCAAGGGCGAAAGAGGCGATAAATTCCACGAGCGCCGACGCTCCTCTTACCCGACTCGATGGACGTTAGTCCTAATTAACGATAAAACGGAATGCGACCTTAATCTGATGAAAAATGTGAAATAACAACGCCGGAGAAGTCGACAGCGGGACGTGAGGATTTGTCTGTGAATTTCGCGGAGTAATCCGCAATTCTGCAAAGGGTGCGAGGGGGAGTCCCCCAATTATTTCTAACGCTTGATTGGATCTGAGGGATTTTAAAATGCAGAAAATACATTTATCATAAAGGTGGTTCAGTTTTAGCTTTGAATATAACAATAAAAACAATTAAAATGGAAAACTAACTTTAATTTAAGCAACTGCCGACGTTTTATACCAATTTAAATCTATGTTAATAAACCATCAAGAAATTATAATTCCGAATGAATTTTGAGTAAATTTGGAAAGTGTCAATTCGATGGCAATTGTTTTTGTTTAATTTCTAATCACCGAAATGATTGTTGCAGATCTAATTACAACACTAAAATGGTTATTGTCTTTGCGTGTTATAGTCGTACACTAAATCGTGCAATCACCGGAAACAGTTTCCCTTTTCAGGTTTGCGGCCCCCGTCGATTTCTTGTCGCTCGAGTGGACCCGACCCTTTTGCACGGCCAACTTGTTTTGCTCCGTGGTGGTGATTTGTCGGAATCAGGGGTTTTGCCTATGGGCGCGGCGCGTGTGTATACGTGTTTAAAGGGCTTTGTTTGTCCTGCGGTCGTTCCTTGATAATAATTAACCGGGATGCGGACGCGATAATAAAGTGCGCCTTTAATTAGCGGCGGAATCCGGGGGATAAGTGAGCAAAAAGCCTCAAGGAAAAGGGGTTCACTTGCCGGCTCGACTGACATCCCCTTTCTGTATACACGAGTTTTTACTGATATTGATCGTGCAAAGGTAAATTTTAGACGTGAATTGAAACTTGAAACGGGAAGGCGAAAAAATTTTTTTTACGGAAATATCCGTTTTGGGGTCCCTAGATGCGTTTCAACAATTTCTAGAATTTTTTTTTGTGCTGTGTGTACGTGCGTGCGCGCTGTATCTCAAAAACTAATAGAGCAATTGATATGAAACTTTGAACATGCGTCTTATTTGATAATCTGAAGAACTGAAAAGCTTTTGGTGAAATTTCGTACACCGGAAGTGGGCGTTTACCTTAACTGTTTTTTGTTTTTTGTCAATATTTTCTTAAATATGAAAAATATCACAAAAACATTTAAACAAACTTTGAAGACAACAAAGAAATGAAAATCTTTTGCTTGAAATTTTTTTTCATAATATCATTTTTATTTGAGAAAAAAATTAATTATTTTTTTTAAATTTTTGGTTTATAATTATAAAACGATAACAGTTACAGCAAATTTATGTTAATAATAATTGTATAGAATGCTAAAATGAACAACTTATAAAGAATAAGTTTTTTTTCGAAATCCCTTTAGTTTTTGAGTAAACTGAGTTTTTGTATTTGAAGTATAATTTTTCCATCTTTCATAATTTTGACGTTTTAAACGTCAGTTTCATCCGATTCTACAAAACGCTGCATGTACATCTAAAATACGATTTCAATTGAAAATAAACCATGAAAACGTAAATATAAATGGCTATGATACCATCAAGTCGGAAAAAGTAACATGATGGCCACATCACCATTTTTATGATTTGACATGAATTAATATTTTCTAAGATCCTTTTTTTATGATTTGACATGGATCAATATTTTCTAATATTCTCCGAACAATTTTCTTTGCCAACACTAAAAAAAATCAGACCGGTTTCTGCGTCTTAGTTCTCACCGCGGGGGATTGGGTCTGATAGTGAAATATGAAGATTAGACATACTTATCCCCTTTATCACCAGCGTTCGCATTTCTGTTCGAGTACACGACTGTTTACAAAAGGAACACAGATGTTAATCTTGATACGCCCGGAGGGGAATAGATTGGTGCGCGGCGCCCCTTTGTGGCGTGGTTGCATTCTGGGGCAGTGATTTACCTTGACGGGTCGCGATTGTTGCGCCTCCTTCCAGCCCCTTAACCCTTTCAACTTTTCTTCCGGCCACGGAATACATTTAAATATTTTACCCATTTATAAAGCGCCATGATTTTTCACCGCATCCACCACTTTTCCTGCACTTTATCAAATTTATTATTCCTATAAAATATACAAGAATCCGACCACCGCATTGAACATTTATAATACTAATTTCGTATGATAAATAATATATAAGATAACCACAATATTTTATATACGAGAAAAATTCGTGAACTAATGTTTATTTAACACTGAACATACTATCATTAACGCATATGTTCAATCGTAAAATAATCACGTCAACGCATGGCATTTAAACATTAAATATTGTTCCCCCATCAGAACACCTACAGACCGGTTTCGACCTTTCAGGTTTCATCAGTGTAGTTAGTTGCTGATAGGGAAACGGAGATTACTATTGGAATATAAGATGAGGGAACAATATTTAATGTTTACATTAATATTGTTTTATTTGCCGCCGCTGGCAATGTCCATATCTTGTCGGTGTTAAAGCCACCCGGATTTGGTTCAGTACAGCATTTAGGCAATAGATTCCGCCACTTTGGTGTTTCTACCTTGCATGGCATTTATGTGAAATTGTATGCAACCAAATATACAAAGGTGGCATAGCTTAACGCATTACGGATAAAGTAAGGTTAATTAAATTCAATAAGGTTTCACAGAATTCCGATCTGAGATAAGTAATGAACGAATTTTTGAAATCTCTTTAATTGTCCGAAACTTATAGCCTCAAAACTGAGGAAACTGCAACAAAAATTTGTTGTTCTTGCAGAAATTAAAATTGTTTGAAACTTACAGCTTCAAACCTGAAGAACAATTGCATATCAATTCTTTTTCTTGCAGGAGCTTGAAGAGTACAATAAGGTGAAGAAAGAATTTTCAAAAAATTCTTGTAGCAATTAAGAGCTTAAGATGATGAACGAATTTTCAAGATTCCTTCAATTGTTCGTAACTTGAAGCTTCAAAACTAAAAAATTGCAACACGAATTAATTTTCTTGCAGTAATTAAATGGCCTTGAAGAGAAAAGTAAGAAAGTGAAAGAATAAAAAAAATTCAAGAGTTTGAAATTTATACCTGAAAAACTGTATAACAATTGCGACTAGAATTTTCCTTTTCACTGTAATTGAAAGAGCTTGAAGAGTAGAGTAAGATGATGGACGAATTTTCAAGATTTCTTCAATTGTTCGAAACTTGTAGCTTCAAAAACCAAATTTGTTTTTCTTGCAGTAATCAAATGACCTTGAAGAGAAAAGTAAGAGAGTGAACGAATAAAAAAAATCAACAGTATGAAATTTATACCTGAAAAACTGTAAAACAATTGCGGCTATAATTTCATTTGTTCACTGTAATTAAAGGAGCTTGAAGAGTAGAGTAAGATGATGGACGAATTTTAAAGATTTCTTCCGTTGTCTGAAACTCGCAGCTTCAAAACTGAAAAAACAATTGCAACTCGATTGGAATTCGATTTTTTTTTCACTGTAATTAACAGATCAAGCCTCTGTCAAAATGAATCCAATCAATCGAATTTAACTGATTCAATCAGTTCAAATAAATGATAACATCCCAAACTAATTTTCTCTAATTTCGGGTGTTCCTCAAGGTTCTCACTTTAGACTTTTGTTGTTTTCTAGAGTTCTGACGTACTCACTTGTCCGCTTTCATTATTCGCGGATGATCTAGAAATATTTTTTTTTTTAAGTAAGGCGTAGACTACTGTATGACTATTCAAAATGATTCATCCATAATTAATTACTCGTGTTCATTTAATGAAGTGGAACTTGAAGGGTAGAATAAGATTGTGAACGAATTTTCGAAATTTCGAACATATTCGGCACTTCCAGCAGACTGAAAATGAAAGAACTGAAATTCAGCTTCAGAATTCCTTTTTTTTTGTGAAATTAGGAGAGCTTGAAGAGTAAAGTAAGATAGTAAGCTAATTTTTGAAATTTCTTCAATTGTTCGGAACTTTTAGGAGAAAAACCGAAATTCAGTTGCGACTCTAATTCGTTTTTTTTTTGTGAAATTGCAAAAGCTTGAAGAGTAAAGTAAGAAAGTGAGCTAATTTTTGAAATATCTTCAATTATTCGGAACTTCTAGCAGAAATAACTAAAATTCAGTTGCGACTCGAATTCGTTTTTTTGTGAAATTACAAGAGTAGAATGGTGAAAGAATTTTCGAAATATCTTTAATCAATCGGCACTTCCTGCAGACAAACTGAAATTCAATTGCGACTCGAATTCGTTTTTTTTTTGTGAAATTACAAGAGCTTGAAGAGTAAAGTAAGATGGTGAACGAATTTTCGAAATATCTTCAGTTTATCGGAACTTCCAGCAGAAATAACTGAAATTCAGTTGCAACTCGAATTCGTTTGTTTTGCTGGAATTGCAAGAGCTTGAAGATAAAGTAAGATGGTGAAGGAATTTTCGAAATATCTTCAATCTTTTGGAACTTCTAGCAGAAATAACTGGAATTCAGTTGTGACTCGAATTCGTTTGTTTTGCTATAATTGCAAGAGCTTGAAGAGAAAGTAAGAAAGTGAGTTATTTTTTGAAATATCTTCAATTATTCGGAACTTCTAGCAGAAATAACTGAAATTCAGTTGCGATTTGAATTCGTTTGTTCCTCAAGAATTGCAAGAGCTTGAAGATAAAGAAAGATGGTGAAGGAATTTTCGAAATATCTTTAATCATTCGGAACTTCAACAGGAAAAAAAATTTAGTTGCGACTCGAATTCGTTTATTTTGCAAGAGCCTGAAGATAAAGTAAGAAAGTGAGCTAATTTTTGAAATATCTTCAATTATTCGGAACTTCTAGGAGAAATAACTGAAATTCAGTTGTGACTCGAATTCGTTTGTTTTGCTATAATTGTAAGAGCTTGCAGATAAAGCAAGATGGTGAACGATTTTTCGAAATATCTTCAATCTTTTGGAACTTCTAACTGAAATAACTGAAATTCAGTTGCGATTCGAATTCGTTTATTTCCGCAAGAGCGGAACTTCTAACAGGAAAAAAAAATTTAGTTGCGACTCAAATTCGTTTATTTTGCAAGAGCCTGAAGATAAAGTAAGAAAGTGAGCTAATTTTTGAAATATCTTCAATCATGTGGAACTTCTAACAGAAAAACTAAAATTCAGTTGCTACTCGAATTAGGTTTTTTTTTTGTGAAATCACATGAGGTTGAAGAGTAAAGTAAAATGGTGAACGATTTTTCGAAATATCTTCAATTTATCGGAACTTTTAGCAGAAATAACTGAAACTCAGTTGCGTATTGAATTCGTTTGTTTTGGTAGAGCTTGAAAAGTTAAGTAAGATGTTGAGAAAATTTTCAAAATATCTTCAATTATTCAGAACTTGTGGCAGAAAAACTGAAATTCAGCTCCGATTTGAATTCGTTTGTTTTGCTAGAATTGCAAGAGCTTGAAGATAAACTAAGATGATGAACAAATTTTCGAAATATCTTCAGTCATTCCGAACTTCTAGCAGAAATAACTGAAATTAAGTTGCGACTCGAATTCGATTGTTTTGCTTGAATTGCAAGAGCTTGAAGATAAAGTAAGATATTGATAAAATTTTTGAAACTTTTTCAATTGGAATTTATAGCAGAAAAACTGAAAAAAGTTGAAATCCGATTACGTCTTTTTATGATAATTTTCAATATTTTGGAACGTCCAGCAAGAATTTTTGAATTTCATTCATTAAATCGAGTAATAAATTCGAGAATGTTTTGCAATTGGAAAATCTTTCAGCATAAATTTCACTTTTCAAAAAAAAAATGTCGAACATAACTATTGATTTAAGTTATGTTCGAAAATTTCGGAATTTGCAGAACATTCTAGAATTTATCACTCGACTTAAATGCAAAATTCTGTGAAAGTCTTCTAAAAATTTAGTTCGTATTTTGTGAACTTGGTAACAGTATGAGTACTATAGATCAGTGGCAGCTGGTGGAGTAATTCATGGTATGGCCAGGGTAGTAGAAGAGGTAACTTCACCCTCGTGACAATGGCCAACTTTCTCACTCGTTTAATAATATACTATTTCTTTGCTTATGTTGTGTATTAAATCCCATTCGCGTCGTTTGAATCTAGACAGAGACACACGTAATTTGTATTTTCAATAATTTCCACCTACGTCGTAAGGGTATTAAACGCTAACGTGACACCTGATAAGACAGGTGTCCAATCCCACGTGATTAATTAGCGATGCCGATTTTTCCGGCATTTCCAGTTGCGAAAAATGAAAGGCGAACGTGTGTACGCGTCGCACGAGATCGATCACGGACTTAATTACTCTGCCAATGTAGGATTCGTGTCCTTTTTTTTCAGCGCAACGCAAGATTGATGGTCGAGATGACACTTTTGTAATAGACAGACAGCGTCGCTCTCTCCCACTGTTCCCGTTCAATTCAGTTCACATCCCGTCTGTCACGAAACAGTTTAGTGTGCCGCACGTAAATAATAAACGGGAATACGTGCTTTCCAGGAATTTTTGCATACTCTTTAGTTACGCGAAATGATTGTCTCTGTGTGTGTGTATTAAATATTGATGGTAATGTGGGGGAATGTGCAAGTGGGGCCCCGTTAAATTGGATATATGTCTCCCTTATCGAGTTTAGTTCGGTAGCATCTGGTAATGTCGGGGCAGAGTACATTTGATAAAGGGAGTTTTATGCCTTTGCACTTTCCCCCCGCGGGTTTACGGATGATATATTTTAACAATAAGCGTATCATTTTTGTGTAGGAACGAGATTTTGACTTGCTTTACGTTACGTATCATGACAAACAAAGAACAATTGTAGATTGTGCGATTGACGGATGGGAATCATCGGGGAAAACCTTGTTTCATTTATAACGAGCTAGTTTATAATAGTCGAACAGATGATTCCATTTATGAATTTATTTTATGGTGGATGCGCCGGGAACTTAAGGTTTACTTCGTGTGCGTACACCGTTCGAAAACAATTTTTATTGTCGCGAATACGGTGGCATTCGATCTAACGGGAATATGTTTTGTTGGTACGATTGTAATCGGATACTTGATCGCAACCCTCTTTGAATAAGGAACACATATTTACAACTCTGTTATTTATAAGTGTAACTGGTTTTTGATGTCAGAACCCAGTGACGGCTCGCGGGGTCATGGTATGGCCGAGGTAGCAGAGGTGCGGACCGTATCATGAGTCACCCCGCGAGCCGTCACTGTCAGAGACAGATTTACACTATAAAAAACGATTTTTTGTTTTGCCGAAATATGCGGATTCTGGGACATCCGTCTCTGTGCGAATGTTTGTTAATTGCCTGTGTGTCGCCTCCGGAACGATACGAGGCGATGTTTATCTGCATGATGGATGAGAGTGGTAAAAATTTCTTGGATGTCGTAAACGGAAGGGGCAATGGGGACGCTCGTCGTGCGGCGCCCTTAACACGTCCCATCGAAATAACACAGAGGCAGAATCCATCAGAATGCTGCGCTTACTCTGCCCTTTTTTATCGCTCCGGGGGGGCGTGAAACATCCAGTCAATGAGCAGCGAAAGAGGACCTTGTTTATTCATTCGTCCGCATAAAAAAAAGGGAAAACGTTATCGTCCTGATTTTACTGCTGTGTTTTTTTTTGTATTTATTCATGTTTACTCGCTAGATATTACGGTTTTTTTTGCACCAGCATTCAAATAGTGAAAAGGGTTTTAACGCTTTCTAATCGATTTGTGGATTTAAGAAAAAATGATTTACGCTTTAGTTTGAACCTACAAAGATAGGTCTAAATGCAAATGATCGTTATGTGTGTGTTGTAAAGCCAAACTCACAGTTTTTACATGTTAATTAAATAAAGTGTGAAACATATTCAGTTGTACTCCGCGAAGTAGACACCACATTGTGCTGCGCTGACACATTCCTGCACGATCCCGATTATGTGTGTGAGTCGCTGATTGGTCAACGCAAATCATGCCATTTCTCCTTGAATTTAATATTAAGATGTTTTATGTATAATAGAAGAAATAATCAGAGAGTTGTAGAGAATAATAAGTGTTTCTTGACCATACTGAACCAGTGTTGCCAGATTGGGGGGGTGGGGGTTCCACAAAATGGGGGTAAATTATTGTCTTGGGATGTATTTTGAGGAACTTCAATCAATGGAGTATTTTTTGGGGTGGGTATTTTATGATTTTATGAGAGGGGTATTTTTGGAGAAATTAATGAACATGTTATTACATTTGCTATACTCGACGCGCCGACCAGGTGGTATGATCACGTTGCGTTCACCCCGCGTCCTCGTGATAGTTCATCGAGACGTTATAAAAAGCCTGATTCACACAACCTTGCCACATTTCAGTTCTGTGACGGAAATATAAATCTTTCTACTTTAACCCACAAAAACTAACTGGGTATTTACCACTTCCTAATTAATTGTAATTGAAAAAGGCAGATTTAAGGATAGAACGCAATCACTACATTTAAATAAGACAGAAAAACGAGAACACATGGCATACAACGGGCCTGATTAAAAATTTCGGCTGCGTGACACACGTTTCACATGCGTTAGCGCTGACCAATCAGCGAACATCACGCGAAAATCACGCAAACCCATGATACCACCGATTCGATGCGCCGAGTATAGAAATCATCATTACCATACAGAAGTCAGTCATTTTCCTCAGCAATGAGGAAAAACCTGTAATATCATTTATGGAAGTTGTCATAGGGATTTTGTTACTGCCGTTTTCGTAATTTTGTTACCCCCAATGAGATGATGCACTTTCATTTAAAAAATATGTATGTGTGCCGAAAAGAAGATGAAAATATTGAGGATGAAGATGAACAATAAATTTTAATAAATATTGTAATTATAATGCTTTAATTTTGTATATTTTTCACTGTGTTTTACAAAATTTATTATTTTGGAGAGGGCCAGCGGCGTAATTTTAGGGGAGTTTTATTAAATATTTGGGAAATTAAAAATTGCTACTGGCAACACACGTTGCCCGTAAATAAATTATTATTATTATATTAAATATTCAATCTTTTTGTTTGCATTTTTTATCATTAGGCCTGGATTTAAATTTTTGACCTGCAGTTTCTGTATAACTGAATAATTTTTTTTTCATTTTGGTTTAAATTTTCGATTTGTTTGTTAAAATTTTCGATTTTTTGCTAGGCATTTTTGATTTTCTGCAGTTTCTGTATAACTGAATAATTTTTCTTCATTTTGGTTTAAATTTTCGATTTTTTGGTCGATATTTGTTTCTTTTTATGCCCGAATTTTTGAATTTCTGCCCTATATTTCAGTCTGAAATATTCACTTTTATGCATAATTTTTTCGCCGGTATTTTCAAGTTTTGGATTTTTTGTCCTTTATCTTTTTTTAAACATTTTCGCGTTTCTGGTTGGCAATTTATTTTGAGCCAGAGTTATTTTTGGGACTGAAAATGGCAAATTATTTTTCTATTGCTTGATTTTTCATATTTTTATTTTTTTAGACCAGAAATTTTATTTTTATTTTTGCTTATGGTTTAGATGTTTGGTCTGCATTTTTGATTTTTTTATTTGTTTTAACTTTTAGAGTTTTTGATTTTGGTCAAAATTTTTTTTAATGGTTTGTTGAAATTTTCTACATTTTTCATTTTTCGATTTTTTTAGTTTTTTTTATCTTAATTATTAATTTCAATGAGCGAATTATTGATTGGTTTACACTCTTGTTAATTTTTATGTGCGATTTTTGTTTTGTTTTAAGGGTATTTTCGAGTTTTTGATTATTTGTCTTTTATTTTAGATTTTTTTTGACCTAAGTTATTGTTTTATGGGCGATTTTTTTTAATTACTTTCGAGTTTTGAGTTTCGGCAATTTATTTTGGGATATAGTTTCAATTTGTTAGCATTTTTTATTTTTTTACATCAGGATATTTGATTGTTTGTTTATATTTCAGATGTTTGGTCTGTGTTTTTCATTTCTTTGTTCGAAATTTTAGTTTTTGGCCTATAAACCAAAATTTTCGAATATTTAGTTAAAATTTTGTCTGCATTTTTTATTTTTGCCGAGAGTTTACGATTTTTGGTCTAAATTTTTTGCCTATATTCTTAGTTTTTTTTTACCTTGATTATAAATTTTAACGAGCGAATTTTTGATTGGTCTATACTTTAGATTTTTAACCTGAATTATTGATTTTTGTGTGCGAACGTTTGGCCAGTATTTTCAAGTTTCTTTGATCAAATGTTTTATTTTTTGTCCTTCATTTTAGATGTTTTAACCTGAATTATTGTTTTTATGAGCAATTTTTTTTAAATTATTATTGAGTTAAAGAGTTTGGGGGCTGAAAATGGCAAATGATTTTCCTTTTACTTGAATTTTCAATTTTTAGCCTGCATTTTTATTTTTTAGACCAGGGTTTTTAATTTTTTTGACGTACCAAAATTTTCGATATAGTTGAAATGTTTTGAATTGTTTTTTGACTGCATTTTTATTTTTCCCAAGAATTTTCAATTTTTTATTTTATAAAAATGTTTTTAGTTCTGTTACCTTATTATGTATTTGTGAGTTATGTAAAGTTGTGTAATTAAATAATTAAACACAGTTAACTGTGTTTAATTATTCTGTTACCTTAATTATTAATTTTAATGTTGTTTAATTGTAATGAGCGAATTTTTGGTCGTTATTTTCGAGTGTTTTGGTCCAAGTTTTTGTTATTTGCCCTGTAATTTAGATTTTACAGACTGCATTTTTGATATTTTTGGCTTGTACTTGGTTTTTGTATTAATTTTAGGTTATTTATTTAATTTGAAATTTTTTGTTTTAGTGGTTGTTTTAAAATGAAACTAATGTACTTTGATATTTAGATGAAAATACAGACTGCGCGGTTTGTGTTTAAGGAATTACTTCATTTTCAAATATTTCGATTAGATTTTTGATTTTTTTTTTCGAAAATTTTTAAATCAAAAAAATTATTTTTGCAGTCAATTTAGGTTTTTCTAGTAATTGTTAAATGTAATACTTTGGCTCGGAATGAAACTGATCACCCGGTATAACTAGAACTGTTTGGAAATTATGAAAAAAATGCGAACAATTTTAAGTAGTTAATTAGCGATGCTTTCCGGAAAATTAAAGAATTATTCTAATTATTTGGAGGATACCACAGCACGATAACTATTTTTTTTTAATTCTGGCCTTTTTGTACTACCTACATATTCTTGGAAAAACGGAGTTCGTCAATCCATGGGGTATTTTTTGGGGAGGGTATTTTATGCAGGGAGTATTCTGGGGGGGTTTTATGAAATATTTGGGGAAAATTAAAAATTACTCCAGGCAACACTGTACCGAACGTACCCGCAAAGCAGTGTTAGGAGGCACCACCTAACATGTAGGACCATTCTACCAAAATTTTAAGACATGGAAATTGATAAACATTCTCCGAGACCTGATCCTACCGACTGCGCCGAAACTCCCAATTATCCAAACACATATTATTGCGACGGTTTGACTACAGAGTTTCGTTGATGTGGACAGGCTTTACTATTTAAGACTAGATCGCAAAATTTTAAGATATGGAAATTCATCCTACCGACTGCGCCAAATTATCCAAACACATTATTTCCAATCAACGACAACGGTAGTCCGAGTATTGTTGATGTGAACAAGCTTTACCAGATGGCTACATAATTATATTGTTAACACATATACATCAATTAGGTTTTGATTTCGGCTTTCCGACAAGTCATTAACCCCCGCGGAGGATTTTCTATGTCCGGGTCCAGTTCTTGTTGTTGCACGTGTCGGCTGTTGTTGCAGGTACGGCGGCCGCAGGGCGCTCCGGCCCTAATGTATTCCAACGTTAAACTAATGCAGTCGTTCGTCGTCGGCGCAATAATATTTGCCGGAGTAATTTCGGGTGCAGAAGGAGCGTGGGTGGGGGGCACTTTCGGTGTGTTTCATTTGCATATACATGCAGTCCCCTCAAACCGTAAATACCGCCATCAGGGCTTCATTATAAGCGTTACACGTCCCAAACTGCCGAGGATTATTCAACCGCCGCCGCCCGACGTATACTCGACTACACTGGTTTATCTTAATCTCGGCTCACGGGAGAAAAGGAGTGTTAATAATTGACTTTGATAAAGGTACCAAATGGGGGTCGTTTATTTATTGAAATTTATAACTAATTAATCGTTCGGCCTTAAAAGGCAATGCGGGAAATTTATACGAAGCGGCACAGAGAATTTGATAAAAAAATATTTATTCAGGGCCGGCTCAGCGCCAAACTAAAATAAAAGTAGTATTTCTCTGACCATAATTCATAAATACGCTTAAATTACGTAACAAAAAATAAATGAAAATTGTTATTTTCTGTCCTACAGATAAAATAAAAGGGCAAAAATTTACCGGAGGTTAACAATATAAGGGGCCCTATCTAAATCGCGGCGATCGTATAAAACACTTCATAAAAATAAATGTGCTGGGGAGGACCATTAAGTCGAGAAAGCGTCCCGATTAACAATTAGGGCCGAATTTCCTGAAACAATCGACGGTCTGGGCGGGATTATCCGTTCAACCGTTACCCATAAAAAGGCATAAATCCAGATAACGACGGTCCACCTTTTTCCCTCGCGGCGGCTATCTTCAATTATTTCGCGATAGCTTCCCCCCACACACACACACCCACCCCACTTACACACTTCTGGGCCCCGGGTGAATTACGCCCGCTGCGATAAGATGCGGAGGTGGGGAGGCCAAAGGGGACGAAACGTGAATTTTCCGGGGAATTAACCCCCCGAGGAGCGAAGGAAACAATCAAAACGTACGCTCGGCGGTCTTTGGGAGAAAAGATAAGGGGGCTGTTTATCAGGACCGCTCATCCGTTGTTACTGTTGGTCTTTTATTTACTTATTAACCCTTAGCGAACGAATTTCGGCGTATTCGCGACGTTTTAAAATTAAGTTCCCGGCGCATCCACCAAAAGAGCAATTGACAAATAAACTCTGTAGAACGATGGTTGTGGCTGTAATAAATTAGCTCGTTAGCTAGGGGATTTTTCCATGCTGTAGTAATAAGAGTAATTTTAGTTGAAATTAACAAATATATGACATATCCTACTAATTATAATTTAATTGTTAGCAAAGGGAAAATTGATAACATGATCGGGCTGGTCGGCAGTAACATGGCGAATAGGAACAGGAAACGCGTGCCGACCCTGCATGTCATATTAAAGTCACGCAGTCGACCATAGAGTTAATTACAGTACACGACAAAACGGTTCTGCTTTAATCAAATGCACGAATATTCAACCCTGTAATATTCTAATAATAAACAGTCCACTAAGTTATTACTAATGAACGGCGTGACCTCGATTTCATAATATCAAATTCCACTTGAAGTCGAGTACAATTGAAATAAGAATTGCTTGCTTGATTGAATTATTTACATATAATAAAAATACAGGGTGTTTCATAAAATAAAATCACTTCGACGTGGATCATTTTTATGGGACACCCTGTATAACGGTAATTATTTTAAATTGTGCATACAACGATCCTAACATTGTTCCCCGGATTTCAAAAATGACGAAAAATACGGGGTGTTCGATTAAATAAAAATAACTTTGACGCGGACCATCTTTACAGGACACCCTGTATAACGGTAATAATTTTAAATTGTGCATACAACGATCCTAACATTGTTCCCCAGATTTCAAAAATGACAAAAAATACAGAGTATTCAATTAAAAAAAAATTACTTTGACGTGGACCATCTTTATAGGACACTCTGAATAACGGTAATAATTTTAAATTGTGTATACAACGATTCTAACATTGTTCCCCAGATTTCAAAAATGACAAAAAATACAGGGTGTTCCATTAAAAAAAATAATTTTGACGTGGACCATCTTTATAGGACACCCTGTAACGGTAATAATTTTAAATTGTGTATACAACGATTCGGTGTTCCATTAAAAAAAATAACTTTGACGTGGATCATCTTTATAGGACACTCTGTATAACGGTAATAATTTTAAATTGTGCATACAACGATCTTAACATTGTTCCCCAGATTTCAAAACTGACAAAAAATACAGGGTGTTCGATTAAAAAAAATAACTTTGACGTATACCATCTTTATAGGACACCCTGTATAACGGTAATAATTTTAAATTGTGCATACAACGATCCTTACATTGTTCCCCAGATTTCAAAAATGACAAAAAATACAGGGTGTTCCATTTAAAAAAATAACTTTGACGTGGACCATTTTTGTAAGACACCTTGTATAACGGTGATAATTTTAAATTATGCATACAACGATCCTAACATTGTTCCCTAGAATTCAAAAATGACGAAAAATACAGGGTGTTCGATTAAAAAAAAATAAGTTTGACGTGGATAATCTTTATAGGACACCCTGTATAACGGTAATGATTTTAAATTGTGCATACAACGATCCTAAAATTGTTCCCCAGATTTCAAAAATGACGAAAAATACAGGGTGTTCGATAAAAAAAATTACTTTAACGTGGACCATCTTTATAGGACACCCTGTATAACGGTAATGATTTTAAATTGTGCATACAACGATCCTTACACTATTCCCCAGATTTCAAAAATAACAAAAATACAGGGTGTTCGACAAAAAAAAATTACTTTGACGTGGACCATCTTTATACGACAGCCTGTATAACGGTAATAATTTTAAACTGTGCATACAACGATCCTAACATTGTTGCCCAGATTTCAAAAATTACAAAAATACAGGGTGTTCGATTAGAAAACATTACTTTGACGTGAACCATCTTAATAGGACACCCTGTATAACGGTAATAATTAAAAATTGTGCATACAACGATCCTAACATTGTTCCACAGATTTCAAAAATGACGAATAATACAGGGTGTTCGATTAAAAAAATAACTGTGACGTCGACCATATTTATAGGACACCCTGTATAATGGTAATAATTAAAAATTGTGCTTACAACGATCCTAACATTGTTCCCAAGATTTCAAAAATGACAAAAAATACAGGGTGTTCGATTAAAAAAAATTACTTTGACGCGGACCATCTTTATAGGACACCCTGTATAACGGTAATAATTTTAAATTGTGCATACAACGATCCTTACATTGTTCCCCAGAGTTCAAAAATTACAAAAATACAGGGTGTTCGATTAAAAAAAAATTACTTTAACGTGGACCATCTTTATAGGACACCCCGTATAACGGTAATAATTTTAAATTGTGCATACAACGATCCTAACATTGTTCCCCAGATTTCAAAAATGGCAAAAATACAGGGTGTTCGATTTAAAAAAAAACTTTGACGTGGACCAGTAATAATTAAAAATTGTGCATACAACGATCCTAACATTGTTCCTCAGATTTCAATGATGACAAAAAATACAGGGTGTTCCATTAAAAAAAATAACTTTGACGTAGACCATCTTTATAGGACACCCTGTATAACGGTAATTATTTTAAATTGTGCATACAACGATCCTAACATTGTTCCCCAGATTTAAAAAATGACGAAAAATACAGGGTGTTCTATTAAAAAAAAATACTTTGACGTGGACCATCTTTATAGGACAGCCTGTATAACGGTAATAATTTTAAATTGTGCATACAATGATCCTAACATTGTTCCCAAGATTTAAAAAATGACAAAAATACAGTGTGTTCCATTAAAAAAAAAAAACTTTGACGTAGACCATCCTTAGAGGACACCCCATATATCGGTAATAATTTTAAATTGTGCATACAACGATCCTAACATTGTTCCCCAGATTTAAAAAATGGCAAAAATACAGGGTGTTCGATTTAAAAAAAAAACTTTGACGTGGACCAGTAATAATTAAAAATTGTGCATACAACGATCCTAACATTGTTCCTCAGATTTCAATGATGACAAAAAATACAGGGTGTTCCATTAAAAAAATAACTTTGACGTAGACCATCTTTATAGGACACTCTGTATAACGGTAATCATTTTTAATTGTGCATACAACGATCCTAAGTCTATACGACACGAAGTTTCACGGCTTTCCATAAAATGATCGCGACGTATGAGGAAAATGCATTGTAATATTGACTGTTATGATTTAAACTGGATTATAGAGACTATCTATGAGCGTGTTTTGCTGATTGGAGAGTAGGATAGGACCCACCCACCAACCTCTGGTTTAATTTTAACTTTAACTAGAATTCGTATCTTTTGAAAGAAGTTTCTTGGTTGGAAATACTACACCGAAATCGTTGTTAGTGGCTTGAATAGAAATTAAACCGGTGAGTAGTGGGTGGGTCCTATCCTATCTTCCTGAACAGATTATTTAAAATCACGGGAAAGATTAAATAATCAAGAATTAATTGTGAATTTAAAGCAATAATAAATCGTGTTTTATTGATTGGAGTACAGGAAATGGCCCACCCACCATCCTTCGTTTAAATTTTAAGTAGTCACCTAATTTTGTGGTAAATGATTTTTTTCATTCATTTGTTAAAACAGCTGAATTTAAAATAGACGTGTTTTACTAATTGGAGTACAGGAAATGGCCCACCCACCATCCTTCGATTTAATTTTAAGTAGTCACCAAATTTTGTGGCAAATGATTTGTTAAAACGGCTGAATTTAAAATGAAGCACAAGAAAGGGTGCTTGTAGATTAGGTGAAAAAGAAACCGGAGGGTGGTGGGTGGGCCCTGTCACACCCTTCATTTGAACTGGTGGTGGGTGGACCCCATCTGACCCTCCAATCATCAAAACCGAACACAAAAGTTTCACAGTTGCAAAAAATAAATTTTGTTTTATCTATAGTAAACAGCAGTGGCGGATCCTGAGGGAAACGAATATTCAATGGATTTTAATGAAAACTTGAATAATATAATGAATAAATAAACCTTTGTTTTTTTTTTAATGGCCGCCCGCCACTGAAATTATCGTAAAGTACACAACAGACTTACAAAATAAGAAAATATAGGCGCAAGGTGGGGAAATCCCCCCCCAAGAAAATATAGGCACAAGGTGGGGAAATCCTCCCCCAAAAAAATATAGGCGCAAGGTGGGGAAATCCCCCCTCAAATTAATAAAAACTTGATTAACGCAAAATAATTATTTATTTAACAATTTTTAAATGCCACCCATCACTGACATTATTCCCCATTGACCCCCCCCCCCCCCCGTGGATCCGCCAATGACATAGAAGGTACAATAAACATAAAAATAGTAGTAATGATGTTTGTTAGGCAATTTGTCGCGCATCCAACTTCAGAGCAGTGTAATCTCTCGCCCGACAACAAATATTTTAATTATAAAAATTATTATGAATAATCGCCATGGGTACACCACTGTGCTATACGATGTATATTTTTGTATTTAAAGAAACGAGAGAATTAATTGCAGTAAAATGTAGGCGCAAGGGGGAGGGTGGTGGTAACCACTTGATTAACACAAAATAAATATTTATTTTTTTAATTACTGACTGACATTATGGCCCCATCGCCCCCCCTATGGATCCGCCAATGGCATGGTAAGGTACAATAAACATAAAAATAGCAGCAATGATGTTTGGCAATTTCCCTAACTGGCCATCGCTCAGGTTTGTGTATTTGTGTGAGTCTGTGTGTGTGTAACTGAGCTTGTTACTTCAGAGAATCGCCCCGTCACTCTGAAGCGCCATTAATTGTATCCCAATGGCGAATGGTACCGGTCACGCATCCAATTTCAGAGCTGGGTAATCGCTGGTCCGACAAATAAATATTTTAGTTATAAAAATAATTATGAAAATCCCCCTGGGTACGCCACTGTACTAAACGATGTATATTTATTTATTTAAAGAAATTTAAGAGGGGAGGGGGGGTTCTCCAAACAAATGTTCAAAAGAATTTAAAGAAAACTTGATTAACACAAAATGAACATTTATTTTTTAAATGCCACCCGCCACTGACATTATTGCCGCCATTGCCCCTCCCTTGGATCCGCCAATGATATGGAAGGTACAATAAAGAAACAAGTAGTATTTGTGTATTTGTGTGTGTGTGTGTAACTGAGCTTGTTATTTGAGAGAATCGCCCCGTCACTCCGAAGCGCCATTAATTGTATCCCAATGGCGAATGGTACCGGTCACGCATTCAATTTCAGAGCAGGGTAATCGTTGGTCCGACAAATAAATATTTTAATTATAAAAATATATATGAAAATCCCCCTGGGTACGCCACTGTGCTAAACGATGTATATTTATTTATTTAAAGAAATTGGGGGGGGGGGGGTACTCCAAAAACAAATATTCAAAAGAATTTAATGAAAACTTGATTAACACAAAATAAACATTTTTTTTACATACCACCCGCCACTGACATTATTTATTTATTTAAAGAAATTAAAGAAGGGGTGCGGCGGGGTTACTCAAAAGAATATTTATAATTAATTATTATGCCACCCGCCACTGACATTATAGTCCCCATTGCCCCCCCTTGGATCCGCCAATGGGATGCAAGGTACAATAAACAGACAACTAATAGTAATGGCGTTTGTTAGGCTATCGATCAGGTTTGTATATTTGTGTAACTGAGCTTGTTACTCTATCGATCAGGTTTGTGTATTTGTGTAACTGAGCTTGTTACTTCAAAAGGTCGCCCCGTTAATTGTACCCCAATGGCGAATGGTACCGATCACGCATGCAACTCCAGAGCTTACCCTGCTCGCTGGTCCGACAAATAAATATTTTAATAATAAACATAATTATGAATGATCCCCCTGGATACGCCTCTGCGCTGTACGCTGTACGCTGTATATTCATTCATTTACAGTGACACGATTCATTCAAAGAATTTACAACAACAAACGTGTAATGTGTAATAAAGAACTAAACTTACGTACAATTCATAATCAATTCATTCCAGAAACAGCGGCGACATTTTGTAAAGAGATAGCAATGATTTACAAGACAATTACTAACCTTATAACGTATAACTGCAGCTTCCAACGGTGAATACTGCGTTCGCAGAAACCACCAGTCGTTACTTCCATTACTTGCACTGTTATTCACTCACTACATTCAATAATTACTCCTGCATTACAATTTAACCGTCAAATAAACAAACATGCAAACAAACGCCGACTGTTTTAAGAAAACCGCGACGACTCGATGCCGCCCGCAGGTGTTCGGCGTTTTGAGATGGAGCGATGACCGTTGTTGTGATTGAGAGGGACGCGATCGACTTGCGTGCTAATTGGTGACGGGATACATTAACCGCTGTCCCCACTTCTTTGTACCACTCCGCGACATCCCCGCAAGTTTCAACACGCTCCCGCGATCGTAAGCGTGCCGTCTATTGAGACGCATCCTCCGCCATTATCGATTGATTTCGTGCATCATTTTAAATGCAATCGGTGAGTGTGTTTGGTGAACATGTAGTGTAAATACGGAAGAGGAATATTGTGTACAACATGGTGCTGGTGCCACAGGAATAATACATTGCGAGATGGTAGGAATTTTGCCGCAGGATGCATTCACCGACCCCCAAGCGAAAATGGAGAAATGTAAGTAAATTGCGCACACACAGCTTTAGTACTCTTAACATACCATGTGTAATCATTGCTAATGTGCTTTATCATGTTTACAATAATACGAAGAAGTAAAATACATACATGCACACGCACACACACGCAAACACAAACAAGTGTAATAAATTTAACGGAATAATAAACACAGCAAAGAGATCTAAACAAAGGTGGGATCATGCGATTTACTAGGTTTTATAACAGCAATAAATATACAGGATGTTCCAAGTTACATTAAGTACTGAATACACGAAATACACCTGCACATACAAGGTTGTTAACGGGCATCTACACATACAAGATTTTTAACAATAAATATACAGGGTGTTCTAATTTGTATTGTACATTACACTTTTATTATCACAAATTTCAATACATTTACGATCATTTTTTTTTAATTTACAATATTTGATGTTTGTGTTCATGTGCGCAAAAATTAAATAATTTTAAAAAAAAATTCTTATCTCTATTGAAAATTGATGAATTTACAAAAACCAAATGTATTTTGAATAAGCGATACTTCAGCCATTCAGGATGATTTTTTATAGAATTTTTCGTGCATGTTTTATATTTTTTTCTGCGATGTTTGTGTTCATGTGCGCAAAAATTAAACGAAAATTTTCAAAAATCCATATCTCTATTGCGGATCGTTGAATATACAAAAAACAAATTTATTTTGAATAAGCAATACTTCAGCCATTGAGGGTGATTTTTTATAGAATTTTTCGTGCATGTTTTATATTTTTTTCTGCGATGTTTTTGTTCATGTGCGCAAAAATTAAATGAAAATTTTCAAAAATCCATATCTCTATTGAAAATTGATGAATTTACAAAAACTAAATTTATTTTGAATAAGCGATACTTCAGCCATTCAGGATGATTTTTATAGAATTTTTCGTGCATGTTTTATATTTTTTTCTGTGATGTTTGTGTTTATGTGCGCAAAAATTAAAGGAAAATTTTCAAAAATCCATATCTCTATTAAAAATTATTGTATTTACAAAAACCAAATTGATTTTGAATTAGCAATACTTCAGCCATTGAGGATGATTTTTATAGATTTTTTCGTGCAAGTTTTATATTTTTTTCTGCGATGTTTGTGTTCATGTGCGCAAAAATTAAATGAAAATTTTCAAAAATCCATATCTCTATTGAAAATTGACGAATTTACAAAAACCAAATTGATTTTGAATAAGCGATACTTCAACCATTGAGGATGATTTTTTATAGAATTTTTCGTGCATGTTTTATATTTTTTTCTGCGATGTTTGTGTTCATGTGCGCAAAAATTAAACGAAAATTTTCAAAAATCCATATCTCGATTGAAAATTAATGAATTTACAAAAACCAAATTGATTTTGAATAAGCGATACTTCAACCATTGAGGATGATTTTTTATAGAATGTTCGGTGCATGTTTTATATTTTTTTCTGCGATGTTTGTGTTCATGTGCGCAAAAATTAAACGAAAATTTTCAAAAATCCATATCTCTATTGAAAATTGATGAATTTACAAAAACCAAATTGATTTTGAATTAGCAATACTTCAGCCATTGAGGATGATTTTTATAGATTTTTTCGTGCAAGTTTTATATTTTTTTCTGCGATGTTTGTGTTCATGTGCGCAAAAATTAAATGAAAATTTTCAAAAATCCATATCTCTATTGAAAATTGACGAATTTACAAAAACCAAATTGATTTTGAATAAGCGATACTTCAACCATTGAGGATGATTTTTTATAGAATTTTTCGTGCATGTTTTATATTTTTTTCTGCGATGTTTGTGTTCTTGTGCGCAAAAATTAAATGAAAATTTTTAAAAATCCACATCTCTATTGAAAATTGATGAATTTACAAAAACCAAATTGATTTTGAATAAGCGATACTTGAGCCATTGAGGATGATTTTTATAGAATTTTTCGTGCATGTTTTATATTTTTTTTCTGCGATGTTTTTTTCATGTGCGCAAAAATTAAATGAAAATTTTCAAAAATCCATATCTCTATTGAAAATTGATGAATTTACAAAACCCAAATTTATTTTGAATAAGCGATACTTCGGCCATTGAGGATGATTTTTTATAGAATTTTTTGTGCTTGTTTTATATTTTTTTCTGCGATGTTTGTGTTCATGTGCGCAAACATTAAACGAACATTTTCAAAAATCCATATCTCTATTGAAAATTGATGAATCTACAAAAACCGAAGTTATTTTGAATAAGCGATACTTCAGCCATTGAGGATGATTTTTTATAGAATTTTTCGTGCATGTTTTATATTTTTTTTCTTCGATGTTTGTGTTCATGTGCGCAAAAATTAAATGAAAATTTTCAAAAATCCATATCTCTATTGAAAATTGATGAATTTACAAAACCCAAATTTATTTTGAATTAGCGATACTTCAGCCATTAAAGATGATTTTTTATAGAATTTTTGGTGCATGTTTTATATTTTTTTCTGCGTTCATGTGCGCAAAAATTAAACGAAAATTTTCAAAAATCCATATCTCTATTAAAAATTGTTGTATTTACAAAAACCAAATTGATCTTGAATAAGCGATACTTCAGCCATTGAGGATTTTTTTAATAGAATTTTTCGTGCATGTTTTATATTTTTTTCTGCGATGTTTGTGTTTATGTGCGCAAAAAATAAATAAAAATTTTTAAAAATCCATATCTCTATTGAAAATTGATAAATTTACAAAAACCAAATTGATTTTTAATAAGTGATACTTCAGCCATTGAGGATGATTTTTTATAGAATTTTTCCTGCCAGCATTATATTTTTTTCTGCGATGTTTTTGTTCATGTGCGCAAAAATTAAACGAAAATTAAAAAAATCCATATCTCTATTGAAAATTGTTGAATTTTTAAAAACCAAATTGATTTTAAATAAGCGATACTTGAGCCATTGAGGATGATTTTTTATAGAATTTTTCGTGCATGTTTTATATTTTTTCTGCGATGTTTGTGTTCATGTTTTGTTTTTTTTTGCAAACATTAAACGAAAATTTTCAAAAATCCATTCTCTTTTGAAAATTGTTGAATTTTCAAAAACCAAATTGA